>JALHLI010000001.1:3596252-4088752 GCA_023349425.1 Anthopleura sola
CTGTGACGCAATGATTTGTGTGTCATGCTTGAAAGACGATCACAAGGATCATAAGCCAATATCTTTAGAGAAGTTTGCTTCGATCAAGAAAGCTGTATTGTCAAAGCATCTGCAGGTACTGGAGCAGTTAAGATTAAATGACAAGGAAAAACAACAACAAGAAAACATTGCTAATAAAATCAAACAACAAGGAGAAAAGGCCAAAGAAGAAGTCAAAGACACAACCAAGAAAATGATCAAAATACTACAAGAAAAAGAAAGAGAGCTGGTGAGACAAATCGATGAGAAATTGGAAACAGCTACAAAAAACTTGAATATAATTCATCATATTCCAGCCGTCAAGGAATACATCAAGAATGTGATGGGAAGAGGACTTGCAAGTGAAATGATCAATATTCAAGAGACACAATGCTCGGAGAAATTCGTTTTCAACCCAATTCCACTATCGTTTGGAATTGCCTTTTTTCCTAACCAAGAGCTGGAGCAACAAGTCAATACAGGACTTGGAGAAATACGGACATATGATTCCAAAACAGACCATAAGATGTGCACTATTCTGGTGGAGGGTGAGCCAGAAGCTGGAAGACAACATAAGTTGATAGTGATAACTAAAACCTCGACAGGACTGGATAGTATTAATACAGGTGATGTTGTAGACATTCAAATCAGTCCTGAAGATGACGTGGATATAGAAGAGAAAAATGTGAGGACTCATGGGAGAATAGAAGTTGAATTCATGGCTAAAGTAGTTGGTCAACTGACAGCAGAGGTTCAAGTGAATGGGAATCATGTATCTAACAGTCCACTAGTGATGAATGTCAAGCCACAGGAAATGAGAATAACAGGACAGCTTAACATGAAAGGTGTGAATACTCAATCACGTTTTACGGGTATAGCAGTAAACAAAGACAATAGTATTATCGCTGTAGCAAATTGTTCTTGTCACTGTGTCCATATCTTGAACACTGTTGGAGATCTCTTATTGAAGTATGGTAGTAAAGGTAGTCTACAAGGGCAATTAATTAATCCACACGGCTTAGCATTTCTGGATGATACAGATTTAGTCATAGCAGACTGGGGTAATCATAGAATATGTATAGTGAACACTACAACAGGGACATTGGTAAAGACCTTTGGTAACCAAGGTAACAGGGATGGAGAGTTAATAAATCCATATAGTGTCCATGTTGATGAAGATGTTAACATCATTGTATGTGATCGTGGTAATCATCGTGTTCAAGTCTTCACAAGAAATGGTGACTATCAATATCAGTTTGGTTTGACAACACAGGAGAATTTTGATCCAGTTGATGTGATAACACATGATGGACTGTGTTATGTCAGTGATCAAGATAATCATGTTATTCACATATTCGAGAAGAAAGGTAACCTACCGACTAGAATATCGACGATTGGTGGATACAGCAGTGCTGATGGTCAGCTGAATTTACCATTGGGCCTGGCTATTGATAATGACCATCATCTGTTGGTTTGTGATCGCGAAAACAATCGTGTTCAGAAACTCACCCCAGATGGCCGTCTTGTAGGCAAGACATGGGATGAAATCAATGATCCTGTATATATAACTGCATTGAATGATGGACAGTTTATGGTTACTACTTTTAGATGTGGTGTGGTGTTCTGTTTGAGGTAGAATATGTTGCTACATGCTTAATGTTATTATCAAGAACTGTTGCTTGGTACCGGTTATGATTGGCTATAACAGTGGACTCAGTGACTTAAAAGCCATCTATATTTTAAACATTTATGTTGTTAAAGTTATATTTTTCTATTTGTTGTTAATTGCTCTGAATTGATTTCGGCATTAGACATACTTTGACACATATAAAAAAAACATTTAGACATTCCGAGGTTGAGGAAAAGACTGGTTCAAGTTGGCATTGCAGTGCATTATTGGACTGTTTTAGTAGATGAAATAGTTACCATCTTGGCAATGTCCCCTAAAACAGTCCCACAATGTACTATAATGCCAACTCAATCCAGTTTTTATCCTCAACCTCAGAATGGCTAACAACGTTTGTCATAACAAGTTACAAGGATTGTAAACTAGAGTGCTAAAAATATTAAACCCTCTCGTTTTATTCTATTTTTGAACAGTCTTCTTTACTAGACATTTTTATCTTAGACTGTTATAAATCATGTAAAGGTGTTTGACAGAAAAAAATATTTAGAAGCCTATCTATTGTAATACTTTAAAATGAATTAGAATTTAATGTCATTTTAGACAATGATTATTAGATTAGTAAAAGGTAAACGTAATTTTACTTTGATAATGAGGTATGCCCTTTACCCCCTCAGACTATCAGTGCTCCTTACTATGGGTATTTAAAGCTAAAGGTACACAGAGAGGTACCATAGACCTCTAGCTCTGAAGGGTGCACACTAACTGAGCTATGGCCTGCTCCTAAGGGAAAAAATATTCTAGTCCACCTAATATTGGGGACTTGTCTCTCTGTTTAGATTTGTGTCTATACTAATATGTAACAGACAAAGAAATGAAGAAAGGAATGGTAGGAAAACAGGGAAGAATGGAAGGGAAAAAAGGGAGGATGGGATGGAAAGGAGGGTGGAAGTGAAAGGGACAGAGAGGCATGAGAAAGGGGAAAAGGGAGGGATGGAAGAAAGGAAAGAAGAAAGAAAGAGGTCCACCCTTCCATTTCAAAGATTTCAATCAACTGAAAGCATACTCTCAGGGCTTGATATAGTAGCTGGTCATCGAACAATGTTCAGCCAGAATTGAACTTGTTTGGTCAAATCTAGCTTTTCCTTGCTGGTCATTTTGAACAGTAAAGTTGAGCCAGAAACAAGTATGACCAAGCTAAGACTACGGTAAATTGGCCAGTAATCACGACCGATGGCTGACCGGCCACTATTTTAAGCCCTGTACTCATACTCTAAGAAATAACATGATGTGAAATGGAAAAAACATTAAACCCAAGCTAAAGAGGTCTATATTGTGTGGAGTTCCACTTTTCACCAATAGAACAAACCTGGTCTTGAGTGTTAAGGCTTTCTTTAGAATTGCATGTATAAAGCTGAATAAGAACAGGAATGTAATACTGTCTTATTGAAGCATGCTGCAAATAAAGAATTGTGAATACCAGCCAGGAGGCTAAGTCATGTGTCTGCTTGCCTCAGAACTGTATGTATAAACCTGAATAAGAATGGATATGTCTATTAATATTTGAAGCATCCCACAAATGCAGAACTGTATCGGTGCATTCTTGACAATGAAGTAACAAGTCTTGAATGAGTCTCCTGATAACCACATGACCACCATCTTCACACTGAAATGAAAAAGGTAATTATGAATAAACTAACAAACCTGTGGCCCACACTTGCTGAATTGGGATTAAAAAGTTTATTTTGTGGAGGGAGAAAACTACCCTGCTTGGCAGAGGTTTCCTGATTTCTCTCCACTAACAAGAAGGAAAGACAAACCTTTGCATAGATCTGCTCGAAGCTGTCCAAAACTCTGAATGAATAAATTAATTCACAACCAGCTTTAATACAGAATATCGAGCAGATCTGTGCAGAGATTTCCTTTCCTTCTTGTTAGAGGAGAGAAATAAGGGAACCTCTGCCAAGCAGGGTAGGAGAAAACTGAAAAAAAAAAACACTATCAGGAGAAAAACCTTCAAAACACAGTCTAGATTTACATTAAGGTTTTTGGGTCCCAGAAAGATGCCACCAGTGGTGATCTAGAGGCAGTGTATTAGCAGCACACTACTGTCACCATCTCTGGTGATTCAAAATAATAAATATTTCCCAAATTCGCTTAAGTGATCATGAAACAATGGTTCAAAGTGGAGGTTGAACATTTACTGAATTTTATCTGAAGTCCAACCATTACCGCGATTCTCAATATTCTGCGAACTCGTTAGTTGTGAGTTGTCCATTGGAATTTTGAGAATCGCAGTAAGCCACTGTGATAGGTAGTTTATAGGAGAGTTTTTTTAAAAGAAGAGACTCTAAGATCAACAAGGAAATAATAATAACTGTTAATTCCATGATGTGATGATAATAATGCACTGTCAAAAGTATCCCATGGCCAGGCAGGCAAAGTAGAGAAGCAATTGAGAGCAAAAATGTAAACAAACAAAAATCCTTAAAATGCCCAAAATTGCCTCGCCAATATACTCACCTGCGAAACTTTTGACAGCGATCATCACACCTCAGAATCAAAATATTAACCATTAGCAATCTCTTCCTAGGCTTACCTCATTCCTATTGTTGATTTCTTCTGATGGTTTTGATAAAACTGAGGGGCACCTAACATAGCTTCAGTAAACACAGCTAAGAAGCCAATAGTCTCCACATATATGAACGATTCCAGACATATATAGGTAATATAACCAGTAACAGCCAAGAATATGCACAAACATAAAACATAATCTGAAAAATGAGTCCAACTCCAGAAATGTTCCCAGTTGAAGTCTGTGGGGGAAAATAAAAGATGGGAATTTAATGGGAATGAATGGGAGTGGAGAAAAGTGAGGAAATTCACAGAAAATGGCAACACAGGTAGCCCAATTTAGATAAAAGTGAGGGTGAAATAAAATCCGGATAAAAATTGACTTTAATTATTATTGATTTAAGATCAAGATAATGTACTCCATAACACAAAAAAAGTGAAAGAATTTGATCAAAAATCTAGAACAACATTTTATTTGTTCACGTCTTTGTTGACCTTGAGTAAAAAAATATTTGATAAAGTCAACTTTTTTTCCCATGATTCTATTTTCATAGATTTTTTTTCCACCTTCACTTTTATCTCAATTGGGCTCCCTGTTCTTATGGACAGCACATTTGATAGTTGATTGTTTGATGTGTATTTTTCTTCCTTACTGAAAGGTTTTCCTTCCTCCGTAAGAATGAATGTGAGTTGAGAATTGTATGCAATGAATATTATATGTGGTGGTACTGTGTGAGTGAAAAGTGGGCCGAACTGGAATTAACCACAAAAAATATGATTTTATCCCCTCCCCCCAAAACAAATTCATTAAGGTGCTCACCAAGAAATGACCTTCTTTTCCCCAATAAGTCTGTTTCTCTTTTGATCTTTGTACAAAGTTGCAGCATGGCAAGCATTGCAACAATCATTATAAAACTCTGTAAAAGCAATGGTGTTTCAAATGGACGACCAAACCTGCAAAGGTAAGATGATTGATTTACTACTTGACAGTCTAAAGGCAATTTTTGGGGTGCATGTTATGTCACTAGCCGTCATGCTGGTTGACTATATACAAAACATTAATTCCTCATTAAAATTCTCGTTATATCTACCAAGATGGTGGCTGTTTTATTGTTATTCATATCTCAAGGGATTTTCAGTCAAGTGGTTGCACCCCAAGAATAGCTGTTGTCATGGATACAGAGTCTAAGGTTAACTTCAACCTTAATTTACTGGTAATAGGCTAGGATTACTTTAATTAATTAATTTTTTTTAATGTTTGATGGATATTTCTTGCAAAAAAATCTGAAATATAATGCAAAGAAAGAAATTCAAGGGAAGAAAAATTGTTAATAGGATTTGAAGCCTAAATTTTATTAAGTCTCATGGCTTTATCTTGATGAATCATCGCTAAAAAAAACATCTGTTTTGATCCTAATCTCAAGCTAGTTAACTTGAAATTCCCTAAAAGAGGAAATAATAAAAATACAACAGAACCTCACTCTCTAAACGGGCTCTAAACCTACTTACCAGAAGAGAATACGAAGTATATTAGCGATGAGCAAAGCTAGACAAACATGAATGGAAAATCCATCCGCATTTTTTGATTTCAAAATATCCCAGTACTGAGGGATGTAAGGAACGACTCCACCGAACACCATGGCAGCTGATGAGATCCAAGAGATAACATTCACCACAGATATTCCCATTACTGTTAACGTATCTTGTTGTTGTTGTTGTTGTACAATATTAGGTGGCATATCTAACGATGTGATGTAAGGCTCTGAGAGCGAGACAAGCGAGACGGTGTGACGTGTATAGCAGTGAAATCCCAAACAATCGTGACTATGAATTCTGGATATAAATTTCAAATTAAAATAAAGAGATGTATCATAAACTCTCTGATTCTTCTCGATAGGTAAAACGCGTTGTCATAAAGGAATAAAAGTAATATTCACATATCCTTCCTCTCTTTCAGTAAGTCGTTGTCCAGTTTGTAAAATATATCAAACTACCCTCTCCTCCCTAAATCTCATTTTTGTTTCTACTCTACCCCCTGGGGGTAAGTAAGTTTTGTTATACTAGTGTGAAGCCAAAATAATTACAGTAGCTTTTCAGGTTTTTCTCGAGACGTAAACTAAATTACTACAGCCTTCTGATTATTGTCAAATTTAACCAATTTACGAAGCATTTTTGGAATACTTTTATGATAAAACTTCTTCCTGATTCCCTCCCCCTCCCTGGTAAGTATTCTCGTCTCTTCCGGTTACGAACATTGCGGACTCTATGATTAGTTCCCAGGTTTTTCTCGGTTTTCAAGATGGCGGTCGAGACGGAAATTTAATCTTCCAGCCATCTGATTATCGTCAAGTTTAGCCAATTTACGAAGACTATTTCACGTATTTGACCAGCTATCCCCGTAGCTGAGATACCTGAGATTTTACAATTCAGTTTTGTGCTTTCTTCGTGGACTATTTGTTATCCAAATACCAGGAACATTTTTGAGGTTTTGTCCAAGTTTTGCATTTGACTCCTCAAACATGGTAAGTTAAATGTCAATATTCGCCTCTCTTATCCAAACTAAACACATGTTTACTTTGCTGGAGAGTAATTGAGATCTATGACATGCAGGTTAATTATCAGGAATTTCAAAGCCGCTTAAATTTCTCAAAGAGAAACGAAGAATCTAAATTGTCCAACTGTACCTCATACCTCAGAAGTCCGACCGATAACGTAAACATTGATAGACATATCAGACGATTCTTAGTTGATCGGTCCATCTGCCAATGAAATTCTTTATTCGTGTAGTGTTTGTCATATTCTATGCATGAGAATGCACAATAATATAGAAAGGTTTTTTCTCTGATCATAAAAGCCGGCACTTCAAACCCTAGATTTTTAACGTCTTAAAATAACAAAACAAAGTCATGGAAAAATCAGGGTAAGCTCGTAAATCACAGATTTGGCCTTGAATCAAATTAATCTTAACGTTTTTACATAGTAAATAATGCATTTTAATTCAGCACTGGTATAAAACTAATTCGTATGAGAGACGAAGATTCATTGGAGTCCACAGAAGAGTTGAGCAAAAGTTCAAGTGAACGCCGGGCAGCAAAGCTTGCTGAACTTAATCCTAATGTACTATCATCTCTTGTTCAGGTATAAGATCTTTGTTTGTTTTTTCTGAAGAAATTTCCATATTTTAATTATAAATTAGCAGAAGATTATAGTTCTTAGCATTCATTTGTAGTGAAGCAAAAGAATTCTAAACACAAAAATATACTTTGATAAATTTGCTCCAAATCAAATATTTTTTCTATAAGAATGTATTAAGAAGTTTTTCGGGGTTAAATATCATTGTTAGCTCTAAAGTGACAAAATATTTACTTTTCAAGTATGGCAGTTCAAATTTGAATTGAATTCTGCATATATATGGATTGGAGGTTTGGTGTCAACAAGTTACTAGTTCTGACTGCCTCAAGGATGTTGGGCTGTTCATTGCAGGCAAAAGGCTTTGTTTGGCTCTAAATTTAAATAGCTTACTGGAAGGAATTCTGCAGTATTCCTTGACCAGAATGCTTGTGTATTGCAGTAAAAATTATCTTGAGATGCAATCATAGTAGTTCAATGCTTTCTGGTGCCGATAGTAACATATATATCTATTGGTGTATGTGGTGTGGTCTCAAGTTTTTCTCCACAAATATCCTCATAAGTTTGGTTTGGAACAAGTTGAACATTAATGATGATCAAAGAGAGTGAACTTATGATATTCCTTCTAATTCAGCATGGCAGGCTCAAAGTCAGGACCTCTGCCGAACAGGCTGCGGCAAAACAAAAAGAACGGGAGAAGAAAATGAAAATATATAATGAAGCTACACAACGTGTCTTCACAAAGGTATGAAAAAAATATATTCATGGACTTAAACAGTTAATGAATAAGCTTTAGAAACAGTGTAGCTAGATCAAATATTTTGTGAATTAATGATCATACCAATTAACACTTAAGACTGCTATTTTACCCACTTAATGGCTAGCTGGAGCACTAAGAACTATTTTTTAGACTATTTTTTAGACATATGGCTTTGAAGAACTTAAAGCATGGCAGCACCCTGCTGTGACCATGTCAGTGCCATGCTGTTTCTGACCATGTCAGTGCTGTGTCTGCACTCGCCATAACAGTTCCGATGACTTTTCACATGTATTCACTAACAAATCTGCTCTATACATGGTATTTCAATGATCTACATGTATATATAACATTGTTCCTTGATCATCTGACGTGGGAAGTCCAAACTAGTTGAATTTCAAATAATTTATGTTGAAATAATTTATGGAATAGAACTAGCCAATCAGTATGGGTATTTGAATTGCCCACACAGATAAATGAGATTGTATGTAAAAATTATATATGTATAATATATGAGTGTCTATGAGTATAATTCCATGTTTCAATCTCAAAATTTTGAGATTGGAATGCGTTTGACCAGGAAAATCCAATTGCTAAAGTTGAATGCAAACAAGGACAATTCTGTATCCAATTTAATAGGCTGAGGTACTACTTCTCCTGGGTAACTGATTTCTTATTTTTTTTCTTATTAATAACTTAGTTCATAACAGAAAATATCAAAGTTACAGTCTCCAGTGTCAATTGTTTCAAGGCAAGGCATTTGGGTCAACAATACAGTAAATTTATAGAAACTGTCAGACCCAAATGCCACAATTTAAAGTAATTTTAATGGCAGCATCGACTGTAACTCTGGTATTTGCTATTTGACAAGAAATGATTTGAATATAAAAGAGACTAAAAGGTTGACTGATTTATATTATAAAACAAATTTGCAGAAGAAGAATAACGAACATGATGAAGAAGCATTACAGCTCACAGAACAGCTTCTAAGTTCCAACCCAGATTTTGGAACCCTTTGGAATTTCCGAAGAGAAACATTTCTCAAGATTAAAGAAGAAAAGTAAGCAAATAACTTAGAAAAATAAAAAGTTACTTTTTTTACTCTGACGAAGGACTATAGCATCTGAAACGTCAGTAAGTGATCTTTCTTATTTTTTACGGTGTAAAATTTACCTTTTTATCACAACTATAAAATAAAAATATGAAAGCTATGACTTTTTCTGTGAGATTATGACAGTCAAGGTTTGGCGAAATCAAGGATTGGAATCTCCAAGGGATGGAGAGGGTATGAGTAGAGTATATCGTGTAGGAGGATTGGAATTTCCAAGGGGTGGGAGGGTTTGAGGAGGATATGTTTTGCAGTTCCAGAAAATATCTATAACTCCCCCATGGAGGTTGATTGGAATTACCAAAGTGAGGAGGATACAATACAATACATACTTTATTTACCATGGAACATACACTATATATTGTGTAGTTCCAGAAAATATCCATACCTCACCCATGGAGGGGGATTGGGATTTCAAAAGGGTTTTAGATTTGTGTTTTTAAATGTCATTTTACTTTTATTATTTTCTTAGTGGATTTGATGAAAACCTGGAGAAGCTGTGTAAGAATGAGCTGTCATTTCTCCAAGGCTGTCTTAAAGTTAATCCAAAATCGTATGGAGTCTGGCACCATCGCCAGTGGATTAATGAATTTTTACCCAAGGCTAACTGGAAACAAGAGCTCCAGCTCTGTGATTTATTTCTTTCATTTGACGAAAGAAACTGTGAGTAAGCATTCCTTTAATCGTCATAGCCTTCAAAGTTTATAGAACCCTTAACAACCCCTGGGCTGATCTAAGTCAGGGCACGGCTAACTCACAGATTGAACCCTGAAACAATCTCTGGACTAATCTAAGTCAGGGCATGGCTAACTCACAGATCAAACCCTGAAACAACCTCTGGGCTGATCTAAGTCAGGGCACAGCTAACTCACAGATTGAACCCTGAAACAACCTCTGGGCTGATCTAAGTCAGGGCATGGCTAACTCACAGATTGAACCCTGAAACAACCTCTGGGCTGATCTAAGTCAGGGCATGGCTAACTCACAGATTGAACCCTGAAACAACCTCTGGGCTGATCTAAGTCAGGGCATGGCTAACTCACAGTTCAAACCCTGAAACAACCTCTGGGCTGTTCAAATAAATTTTAGGATTATAAAGGGGTGGCTACCAAAAAGTTGTTGTTTAGAATTCAGAATCCATGTAGCCCCCCCCCCCCCCCCCCCCCCCTCCACCCATAAATTAGTGAAACTATGGACAGTCCCTAATTTTTTTTTTTCATTTCAGTTCACTGTTGGGACTATCGTAGGATTGTAGTGAAAAAAGCTAATATTACAGCAGAGGAGGAATTCAAGTTTAGTACCGATAAGATTGTTGAGAATTTTTCCAATTATTCATCATGGCATTACCGTAGTAAACTTCTTCCCTTGATCCATCCTGATCCAAGTGGAAACCCAGAACGGATAGAGGAAAGTGCATTATTAAAAGGTAATTCCATTCATCATATTAAATTAAATAGTATTTCGCATACTTTTTAGGGATCATTTTCAAAATTCCAGATGAGCATTCCCATCCCTCTATATATAGGATTCCCCCCCCCCCCCCCCTCCAGGAGAAAAGATAAGAGAGCTTGGAGAAAAACCCTTGAAGCACATGAGAGAACCAACAGCAACTCTACTCACATACAACACCGAGTCCATTGGGACAAAATTGGACCATTTATGCATGGGAATGATAAAAAATATTTAAATAGACCCCTCGCATGTGACGTCAAAGCAGCTCAATTTGGAGGACAAAACAAAAGAATTCCAATCTCCTTAGAAATGGAAAGCTATTGTTTTGTTCTCCAAATTGAGCTGCATTCCAAAGTTCTGCATGGGTTCTCTATAAAGATTTTACGCGCCATAGAGCCAAGTACTCACTATGTTATGAAAATATTTAGGCTAATGAAATATGCTTTCGATGTGATAAAGAAAGTACTGCATTCAAGGGAAAATTTTGCTCTCTAGAAATTCAATCAACGCGGGCCCCTAATGCAAGTATAACCTTGTCAACTGTGAGTTATTCCCTTAAATTGAAAGTATAACCTTACTTGGCCATCTTGGATTCATTAGATTTTTGACATTTTTCTTTGTATTGGTGTGTATTTCCGGAAACAAATTCAGTTGGTTCCCAAGGATGTTTTGCCAAATTTAATTTAATTATATTAAGTCTACATCTGATCGTGTATCAGAGAAAAAAAACTGTGTTAGATGTTAACAAAAACCGTGGGAATCAAAGTGTGTGATTGGCTGAGGTCAATGTGATTCTGCTCTCTTCTGATTGGTTATCAGAGAGTGGTCCAGTTAGTCTGCACAGTTAATTTAGAGCGGTTTTTGTAAACGTGGGAATGATAAGTTACTGATTTAAAGCATATACACAATACGACTATAATAATACAATATACAATATACCGTAGCATTGAAATGGCTTCCCATAAGAATGGTTTCCCACTCCTATAGGAGTGGGAAACATACGGTATTGACTTAACAGTACGTACACGATACGACATGCTGTACCATTGAAATGGCTTCCCATAAGAATGAGTGGGAAAAATACGGTACTGACTTACAGCACGTACACGGTACGCAATGCTGTAACATAAAAATGGCTTCCCATAAGAATGGTTATCGTATGAGTGGGAAACATACGGTACTGACTTACAGCACGTACACGGTACGACATGCTGTAACATTGAAATGGCTTCCCATAAGAATGGTTATCGTATGAGTGGGAAACATACGGTACTGACTTACAGCACGTACACGGTACGACATGCCGTAACTTTGAAATGGCTTCCCATAAGAAAGGTTATCGTATGAGTGGGAAACATACGGCACTGACTTACAGCACGTACACGGTACAACCATAGTTAATGGAGTGGAATGGACTCCATTAACTATGGTACGACATGCCGTAACATTGAAATGGCTACCTATTGTCTTTCAGTAACACTTCAAATCACAATTGCTATTGTTTTCATCAGACACATTGAGCCTCATTAGCACTCGCCACTCGGGAGTAGCGAGTCAGAACGAGTGCTCGTACTCGCGAGTGAATGGTACTTTAGTCGCGGCAAGTACTGTAAATACTCTCAATGCTGTTAGAGCCGGTTAGAGTTAGTTGGATATATATATATATACTATACTATAAGTCTAACCCAGTTTGAACATAAAATAGCTATACAAAAGCAAGACTCATGCAAGGCTTTCAAAAGTACAGTATCATTAGAGGGTTAGAACGTTCAATTATCTGCAACTTCTCACCCTTAGTTCATTACAATTAGTATTGGATTTGATATAATTTTTTTTTTCTTCATTTTCCATCTCTCATTCACAGAATTTGAATTAGCTCAAAATGCTTTCTTCACGGACCCTAACGATCAGAGTGCGTGGTTTTACCATCGATGGCTTCTAGGAAGAGGTTGGTAGAAGCAAACGTTATTTTAAAACACTCAAATTTTATATTTTCATAGAGCTGATTTCGTACGAGTGTGAAAAGTCACGTCAGGTTGCGGCGCGGCTCCGACATGGCCGACGGAATTCCGAATATTTTCATACACGTCTCGGCACCGACAAGGTGACGGCAAGGCACGGTTCGTGCCGTAAATTTTTCATAGCCATACAGAACTACTTTGCTTACGTAAACCCAGATAAAAACCTATAATTCCAGACTTTTTCAGTCAATCAAATTTCTAATTGTCTGGGTAAGTATGTTTTTGATTGACGGAAGCCAGAAAAAAATCTAGACGCCTTGGGCTGTGTTGATGGCATAATTATGAAAATGGATGTATTGCATGTGAAAAAAATTGAAACTTTTGAGAAATATCAATTTTCTTCTTGCATGTTGGGATTTCAAAAAGCCATATTCGAATAGGTGGTTATACCGATGGAGTTTCTGTAGCTTTGGCTGGAACTTTAGAGTTAGGGTCGTACATTTTCATGTAGGACTTGTTAGGATACTGGAACTGAAAACAATAAGAAATTCATATTCGTATATAAACCCCTTTCAGCACGTCGGAATGCAGCTCAATTTGGAGGACAAAACAATAGATTTCCAATTCTCAGGAGATTGAAATTCTTTTGTTTTGTCCTCCAAATTGAGCTGCTTTGACGTCACGTGAAAGGGGTCTATATTTAATCCTAATCTTATCGGGGTTTCTTCTTTTCCAGCTCAAATACCAATGGATATCACTTGCATGTACGTCAAGACTTTTCCTGATCATACCACGCTACTTGTCCAGTTTTCACAACCAATCAAGGTAAACTATCATAAAACAGGCGTGCTTACCATTCAAACCAGTCAATCCGGTTGGAAATTCGCGCGTCTACCAACCGAATATAGCGGGAAACTTTGACTGCCGACAAATTGTACACGCGTCTACCGGCAGAACCAAAAAGGCGGGAAAAGTTTGTCCCAAATGGAAATCCGAGTTTTACGCAACTTTCCTTTCGGAATGATGTATGCCATTTGTTTTTAAAACCGGAATTTTCGGTATTTCCTGGTAAATATTAAGCCGCACTGGATTGATGTACACTTGTGGCAAGTGGCACTTCTCAAAGTCACAGCACGGGCGGGCGAGCCAGGACTGAGCTGCACGGCGGATAGGACATTTTTAGTTCATCTGGGTAAACTCCAAACGCGAGCCGTAGACGAGTGCTTCTCAGTTCTTGAGTGATTTTGGTGCTTCCTGCATGCTTCATTACTGAACGGAGCACTGAAAAAGCTTTTTTATTTTATAAAATGCTGTTTCAGTTTCTTACACTTCCTTGCAAAGTTTGAAGCGCGCGCGGATGACGTCAGCAACCGTGCTCCGTTCACTAATAAAGCACATTTCTCGACCAATAAGGGCGCGCGTACTATCTAAGCTATATATCAAATAATAATACACTGATTCTTTTATTTCAGGTATCTGCGTGCAACACTGTTGTAAAAGTAAACGATGAGGAAATCAAGGGAACGTGGAGAAATGTATTTTCTACAAACCAACCTTGTCAAATTTGGATATCCTTTTTAAATACCATTTATAAAATAATTTAGATAGTACGCGCGCTCTGATTGGTCAAAAAGCGTGTTGGATGAGGCTATCTAAACATGCTCACGTCACCTGTGGATTGGTGGATGGCGCACGTATGGAGAATTGCTATTCTTATCAGCAATTAAAATGCCGATTTAGCCTCAAAAAATATTTTATGAAAGAAATAGAAGACGAAATCGTCTTCTATTTCTTAATTCTTTCTTTTCTTCTTCTTTTCTCTTTTTTCATTGTTTACATAGCCTACGGTGCTTGGCGGTCTGCGGCTGTTGCTAGGGTATGCGTTGCTACGGAGCAGTCTTTCACCGCTGTGCAGTTCATGCGAGTTGAGTTTGTTTGATGTATTGTTCTCTCCCTCGCCATACAAGAGTTTTTCTCAAGTTTTCCTCCCTCCTTGAAAATCAACATGTGACTGAGTTGAGAGTTATGTTTTTTTAAAGAGTGAAAATAGCGGTTTGATCATGCGCAGAGCAGACAACTCCTGTTTGACTGCAAGCTATATATGTTGAGAATGCGCAATAATGACCGCTGATTCATATAGATGGCGGCGCAAATGTTTCGAAGTTTAAGATCTGGTTGGTTCGGATTTTCGTGTACATTATTTTACTTAACACTAGACACATATGTAGTTTTTCTTTCGAAGAAAACATTGATTCTGTTATGGTGACTGTACCGTTGATGGACAATAAAATGTCAAGAAAGATATCTCTGACAAAAGGTAGATAAGAACGATTTTTTTCTTAAGACTGATAAGAAACGCACTTCCGCTCTAAGCCGGAAGTAGTATGGAATTCAATAACAAACTAATACTAACTCATTCTTTCATCGGACGATAGCACGTCAAGTAGCAGGAAAGAAAAGTTACACGTGATCAGATTTTCCAATGAACCAGAGCATCACGTGGAAGGAACAACTAGCACGTGATCAGATCATGCTCTTTTGAAACCACGTGACTCGCCTTCTCAAGTGACATTTTCTATAGGGAGCCCAAGCTTGGTTTTTGTGTGAATACATTACAGTAAATATTTGTGGCTAATAACGAATCGCTTTTTTTCTGGTATTTTTGGAAAATTCGATACTTTTATATTATCTTCCTTTCTTTTGCTTCCTATCCTCAGCTAGAGCGGAGTTTTAGCACAGTTGAAACCTTCTTAATGAAAATATCGAATAAGGAGTAAGAAAATGACGTGAGATGAGTAAAAAAAAAATTTTCCAAAAATCTAAGAAAAAAGTGATATTTGATTAACCACATACATGTACTGTAATATATTTAAACAAAAACCAAGCTTGGGCTCCCTGTAATAATAATAATTTTAATACTTATATAGCGCTTTATACATTTGGATATGATCTAATGCGCTTTACAATACAATATAATAACAATGTATATAATGTATATATTGCTTTCTTAATGCACCACATATTGTTTTATGTTTTCTTAGGACAAGAAGAAGCATGGCTAATGTCCAGCGACTGCCATCTGTTAAGGTAAATGTTTCACTGAATAAAATTTTATCCAAATCCACTAAAAAGTTCCCTCTGTATATCGTCATTGGTTATATTCTCCATATTTTTCGTACTCGTTAGTTGCGAGTTCCACGTTGGAATTTGGTTGTTTACTGCCACCTGTCAAAAATGCCAAAGGTAGCGACTGATTATGGCTGGTGTCACGAGCATGAAACAGGGACGAATTGATTATGGTACAGAACGTTTACGCGAGAATGGTATGAAGTATAAGTCTGGGAAAGCATTTTCAAAACATGAAGGTTTCATTACATATTTAATCGATGCCGTGTAAATGCAAGGCGTAACCAAGTAGAAAATAACACGGTGAAACCGCGTCCGTGTAAACGTGGCAGCGAAAGCCAAATTCCAGCGTGCAGCGTGCAGCGTGCAGCGTGCAGCTACCGATCTCGCTTATAGACCCCTAACCTCATGACGTTTCATACCTAAACTACCACAATCCTTTTCAAAATCTCTTTTCATATTCAAATATTAAAACTCCTTTGAGAATACCAAGACAATAGTGAAAATTAGCACAATAAACAATGCTACCGAAAGGGATTCTTGAAGTGTAGGACTGAAGTATTGGTATAAAACGTCATCATGTTTGAAGCCTATTGAAAACTGCTATAACTTAAGACCGAAGTGGTCCATAGATGGTCCATACGTTTGAAGTTTACTGACCGTTTTTCGTGTTATAGGGCAGAGTTAACAGCGATACACAGTTCTTTACTAGAAAATGAACTGGATTCCTGTAAAATGTTGCTTGAAGAAGAGCCAGATAATAAATGTACGTAAAAGTATAAATGTTCTTGATAATCCTCCTATAGACCCCTTGCAGCACGTCAGAATGCACTTCAATTTGGAGGACAAAACAATAGGTTCCAATTCTCAGGAGTTTGAAATTCTTTTGTTTTGTCCTCCAAATTGAGCTGCTGTGACGTCACGTGCAAGGGGTCTATTTGAAGACCTGCAAAAATGTGCGGCCCTAATTTGCATAAACATTTGATCTCAATAGGGACGATCCTAACAATAGTCCTGCTTATGAGGGCTCTAGACCCTCTGGCTTATGAAGACAACACGGAGAACTACTTGATCAAATTATCCGAGATAGACCAATGTAGAAGAGAATACTATCATGATCTTAGGGAAAAGTTTCGCTTAGAGAACGCCATCGAGAAGCACTGGAAACGAGGAGCCATTAGTGACGTAAGTGACCTTGAAGATTTCTCTGAGGTCTCCACCCAATCGCCTGAAATAGATTTCTTTTGCTTGGGCGTAATGTTTTCCCATCTTTTTGGACCGCGTGTTATTCCCTAGAGTATCATGTTTTTGTTTAACGGTTGTGCATGAGAAGACACATGAATATGGATACAACTCAAACAAAGAATCTTATTCTCAAGAGAATGACATGTGGTCTGAAGTCTGTTTTCTCCGTTTTTCCTTTTTCACAGTGCGAATCGAAAAACCGTGGGCACTCAGAAATAGCTTAATTTTTGATGAACAATCTGAAACGACTCTGTAACTACAAGAAGTTTATCTGACTACAAATCAGTCGAACTTCTTGAGTTAGAGAGTTGTTTCAGATTGCTCAGTGAACAATACACGATTTCTGAAATATTTCTGGTGCCCACGGTTTTTCGATTCGCACTGTGATATGTCTTTTTTTTTCCATTTTAGGTTGAACATGAACGATCCATCAACTTATCACACATGGTAAGACTAATAATGAGTGGGATAGTGGTTCACTATAAAAGTGATCTCTTATCTTGCAACTAAGTAGTTTTTTTTTTCCAATTCTTTTTTCATTCACTTATTCATCTATATTTATTTATTTCCTGTTCACTTAAGCATAAGAGCTAAGAACATCTGTTTCAGTGTCTGTGCAATGTTGTACCTTCAACTTTGCTGGTAATACACGCATCAAGCATTCCGCACTACTGCTCTAAGCGCATGCTCAGAGGATTTAGTAAAAAGTGAGATAATATTTTGTAAAACATGTTTTATTTTAGTTGTATTTTTCTTGTCAAACTCAATTTTCATTAAATATTCAAGATCACGTACCGTTAAGCGAATTTTGAGTCAAATATACCAAAAAATTGCATATTTTACAAAATATTATCCCACTTTTTAATCCCCTGAGCATGCGCTTAGAGCAGTAGCGCGGAACTCTTGATGCGTGTATAAGATTCAAGTTTCATATTCTCACTAAGTGATCGATAAGGTTACTCAAAATATTTTTATGTTACTTGGATAAATCAAAACCAATTTTCTGGTACATGTTGTCTCAAAGATTAAGCTTTCAGTGAAGAACTAAAAGCGAAACCTCGAAAATAAATCTGAAACTCATTTATCACTGTCAACAACTTCGAACCTTCCAAAAGTTATTTTCCTTTGACAGAAACTCGAGAAACTTTTCTCGTTCCAGTGGAATCAAGTTATTTTACCTAACGTTGGGCTTCCTGTGCCATACCACATGAATCATCTAATACCACTTTTTTGGTTGCCATAGGAACGTACTCATCTTTATCACATGCATCAATCTATACTCTAACCAAATTTTTGGCTAAAAAATAGAATTTTTCCAGATTTTATTTTCGTTTAGCACTTTTATCTAAATTGGGCTCCCTGTGCCATATCACATGTGACATCTCATACTACTTTTTTGGTTGCCATAGGAACCTCCTCATCTTTATCACATACATCAACCTATACTTTAACCACATTTTGGCCAAAAAATAGAATTTTTCCAGATTTTATGTTCGTTTAGGGACCGTTCATTATTTATGGGAGAGGGGGGGGTGGGTGATTAAATGGGGGGTCTCGAAATTTTTTTAAGCCTGAAAAGGGGGGTCTTGAAAATCTTTTTGAGCTATTAGGGGGGGACTTGAAATAAAAATAGTAATGAAATAAATAAGCAAAATAGCATATGGCACATTTTGAGAATTTTTTTTTTGGGGGGGGGGGGGGGGGGGCTCCGAAATATTTGTATTTGAAATAAGGGGGTCATTGAAAAAAAATATGTTTATTGTGGGGGGGCTCTGAAAAAAAAAGGTGCCTTTGCTAATTAATCACCCACCCCCCTCCCCCCCATAAATAATGAACGGTCCCTTAGCACTTTTATCTAAATTGGGCTCCCTGTGCCATATCACATGTATCATCTCATACTACTTCCTTTTGGGTTGTCATAGGAACTTACTCATCTTTATCACATGCATCAACTCATGCTAATGAAAGAAGTGGATCTTTCTGATAACAAGTTGACAAGTCTAGACCAGTGTAACCTGCTGCAATGTGTTAAAGTTCTTAAAGCAAGCGATAACAAGATAACATGTCTGACCAAGAAAAGCGTTCTACGACTCGAAGACTTGGAGGAATTGGTTATCAACAATAACTGTATCCTTGAAAACCTAATTGATTTATTATCTCACTGATTTACCCTTTTTTAAATCAAATCTAACGTGTTTATTTTTTCGTAAACAAAAAGAGGCCAGTTTCTCCCAAGGTCTTTGCAAAAGATTTTGTTTCCGCTGACCAGAAGGAACGCAGGTTCTGAGAACAAAGCCGTATTTTCCCAACATTTTTTGTTTTTAGCATGCGCAGTGATGGAGCAGAAAAACAGGTTTTGCCCCCTTGTTATAGACGCATCAAGAGTTCCGCGCTGCTGTTCAATGCGCATGCTCAGGGGATTAAAAAGTGGGATAATATTTGATTCAGAATTCGCTTAACGGTACGTGATCTTGAATATCTAGTGAAAATTGTGTTTGACTAGAAAGATACAACTAAAATATGGCATATTTTACAAATTTTGTCCCACTTTTTAATCCCCTGAGCATGCGCTTAGAGCAGTAGCGCGGAATGCTTGAGGCTTCTATATGAATAGCTATACGTTTTTCAGTAAGTCCGATTGTATTTTGTAAAGATGCGCTTTTGGGGCCAATGGACAAAATGCAACCAAAATTCAGTGATTGCAGTTTAGAGATATAACGCCTTATCCTTATGGAGAGGTAATATTTTGATCAACAGAAAAACTGACATTTCTGTAAATATCTCCAAGTACCTTTCCTCTAGTTCGACGGGATTTTGTCACAAGTTTGGAGCAACAGTGACACAAATGAAACACGTATAGTTTTACAATATCACTGTCAGTGAAATAAAAGAAAAAACCGTGAAAATAGCAGCGTTTTTCTGCTCTGCCATGTGCAGTAGATTTTCCTCTCGTTGTGTCCCACCAGTCTATTCTGATTGGATGAACAGTAATTTCGCGCGTTGTGATTGGCTCAAGCTTTGGGATGTCGCCAGTCACGTGTCATTAGCAATGTCCGAGTACCACACTTAGACTAAGGAAAAAAACTGTTTTGTCTAAACGTCTGAGATTCAAGTACCCGAACTTCAGATAGCCCGATAAAACCACCACAAAACTAAATCAGAGGCCGGTAATATCTTTAAGTAGATTATATTCATGAAAGCAATATCATGAGAAAGTTACGAAAAATGACACCTTTTCTCAATAATCGACCTAATCACAGTCTTTTTTCTTGCGTCAGACAAAGTGTCATTCTCTTGGTTCCTTTGTTCTTAAGTTTTCCGCCCTCCACAAATTCTAACGCGCCAAATAAACTTCTTTATCTTGGGCGAGATGTTTTCCCATTTCAGACCACGTGTTATTCTCTAGAGTATTATTTCTTTGTTTAATGGTCGCACATGAGAAGACACATTTTGAATATTTATACAACACAAACGAAGATTCTTATTCTCAAGAGAAAGACACGTGGTCCGGAATGGGTAAAAATTTACACCCAAACCGTAATGAGGTCGATTCAGCATGTTTGATTTGTGGAGAGCGGAAACCTGTAGAACCAAGGGCCCAAAAAAATGACCCGGGAATAATCTTAAGCTTGGGCGCAAAATTTTCCCATTTCAAACTACGTGTCATTCCCTAGAGTATAATTTCTTTGTTTAACAGTTGGGCATGAGGAGACACATGAATATGGACACAGCTGAAATCAAGAATTTTATTCTCAAGTGAATGACACGTGGTCTGATGAAATGTGAAAACTTGCCCAAGGTGAAAGATCTTCTGGAATTGGAAGCCGACTATAGCAAAACCTAACTCGCTAAATTTGAATTTGATTTGACGTCACAACCTATGTTCGGTTTTTTTTTTTTTTTTTTTTTTTTTTTTTTTTTTACAGATGGTTGGAATCAAAATAGATGTTCTCAAATCGTTCCCACGTCACGTGACTTTCTTCGAACCTAATTGACAATACGAATCATATTGCAATCATATATTATTCATATTATCATAATTCTGTTTACAATATTGACCATAAAATCTCCTTAACGTACATTTCTAGATATTACGGATTTGAAAGCGCTTGATGTATTAAAAAACTGTCCTCGTTTGGTAAAACTGGATTTGAGAGGAAATAAAGTTTGTGGTCTTCCAGAGTATCGAACGAGAATCAACAAACTCTGTCCTTCGCTTAAAGTCCTAGATAATGAAATTCTGAACAGCTAAAATGTGTAGGTTCTGAGGAAATTAATAGACAGAGGTGTTGTAAAAGGTAATATTGACCGACTCCTGGAGAGAAAGAGAGTGAACAGAAATTATTCATAGACGAAATAAATAAATACTTCAAATTCTAGAATATCGCTTAGAGTAGGTGCTTGAATACAACCAAAGAATGACTTCTAATCCTCCTATAATGTATATTAAACTCCATCTGTAAGTCTGTATTTCATCCCTAATTCCCGTTTATCTTTCGTAGAATGATGAATTACAGCTAAATATATCTATCAGTGATTGTTCTACAATAATTAATGTTCGGTCTTTGCTTTTAAATGTAAAAAGTCAAGTGCCGAAAATTGACTGTAAGCAAAATTCAAAGGATATTTGGTTGAAAGCTTCGGCGAGTTCAAAAAAAGTATCGGAGGTTTCTTTTGTTGTTTATTTAAGACGGTAACATCAATTATTTAAGATCAACATGCTGTTAAAATAAATATACATATTCATGTTTTTAACTTAATAAATGTCGGGAATAAGCGAGTCAAAACGGAGGCAAAGCCATTCAAATGTCCCTCATGTTTTTGTTAAGTTCTTTGCTTTACAATGCAGCGTTCTCCCCATCGCTTCATCTTGTTTTGCCGCCAATAATCCCGGATTTTTTTAACCTGTGCTTATCTTTTAAATAATTTTAGTTAGTTCTTGCAGTAACCACAACAACTTCATTCGCCTTGAAAGAATTATTTAACCTGTTTTTTTGACATCAGATTATCTTGTTTTACAAGTAAAATTTTACCTATTTTGAATACAAACTTTGAGCAGAAAATTTCGGCATTTTCTTTTCTAAACCAAAAGGTTTTTTTAAACTGTCAAACTCGGTTTCTTTATCGTTCAGGAAGCGTTTTTCTTTACTCTTTTATTGCTCCATTTTCATCCTTTCGTGAGATTTATTTGCTTTTTCAAGAACAATTTATAATTCGCTTTCATCAGTCGTTTTTGTTTCTTGAAGGCGAGCTAACTTTATAAATTTAATTCCATGCAAAATGTGCTTTCTTTGTTCGCTGTCCATCTATTCTTCGACATTTTATGAAGCCAATTTTTAAGCACGGAAGAGAGTAATATTGCTAAAGTAATGAATTCATGCCCTCGAGTTGTTGACAAATAATCGCAATTCACGTAAATCTTGAACGATTTGTTTAATTTTGGCGTTGTTTTGGTCTTGGCTCGTCTTGATGTCCTGGTTGATCTTTAGCAAGTAAATTATAACACTTCCCAATACGGCTGTATACACAACAATCATTACAAACGTTGTAAAAAGTATAGTGTAAGACTTCTTTGAACCTCCTTCAACGTGCATAGTTGGAATGGCCGTGTTTTCCATCGTTTCCTCGTCAGAAAATCCTCAGTTTCTTCTGAATGGCTTCTCAAGAATTAACCAGATAGTGAAATTCAACTGAATTCAACTTAGTTGTGCTGATTCGGGTACAATAATACAATCCTTTCTGGTCTATGATATGGCCATTTGCTTAGGAAGTGCTTGAAAACAATGACTTTATATTCGTCACTTCGGAATAACTTAGTTGACTAATAGGAAAAACTAAATACGATGTACAACAAGTCGCAACACCACGCGTGATTTCTAAATTGCACAGTTTTTCTTCAATAATCTCTCTTGAAAGCTTTCCCTGCAGTATCCATGATTTCCAAGGCGATAAATTGTCCGCGAGTTTCAGCTTTATGAAGTAATATTTCTGTTTTGTTATTCATCTTTTTATCAAAGACAAACCAATTAAAATAGTGAGATAACGACTTCCGACGTGTTTTCGAGGCTGCTTAACTCCAACAACTGGCAAATAATTGATGCAAAGTGAAATGTTCTTGGTCTTTAGGGACGGAAGGAAAAGAAAATTCAAAGACTTAGAAGGGCTATGACAGTATATTGGGCTGAAAATTTGAGTAAATCGAAGAAAGTGAAAATGCTCAAAAAATGTTAATACATTCATACGATAAACAGTTTTGTGGTTTATGGCAAAATTACTTTTCTATAATTTTTGTTATTTTGAAATTTATCGTTCTGTCTCTCTTTCAAATTTCTTTTTTTCACTTAATCTCCATCATTTTTTGGCCATATTTTATTTCCATCTTCAAATCTAATTTACTATTGAAACAGAAAAAAAGTATATTATTGCATTCGTTTTGAGTCACATGCCACCTGCTCAAGCTTGTCTAACGATACTGGTCAAAATATGGCGAAAAAGGAATTGAGCAAAAACTGTATTTCCCATAGATTTTATTTACCGGGTATTTATCTTTAACTATACATATTCAATATGTTAAACTAAGTGAAGTTTCTTTCAAAGATTTCGTTATTATTGAATTGCCGGAAGAAATGCTTTCGAGTGACAGATCTTGTAAAATTGCGAGAAAAGGAACATTAACTCATTGAAAACGACATCGATATCGCCAGGATTCAATTTCCGGTAGTCCAATTCTTTGAAAATAATAAAAAAGAAGATTTTGAAATATGATTTGGAATAAATCCTGACGATTAGTGCTTCAGAGCTTTGATGAAAAACCTTAATTGGCAAATTTTGCGTGAGGATAATACGTCTGTCAATCTCTGTTGATGGTTATTCTCTCAAAGTGGCGGGAACATCTACAAGACTGACAAAAATACAAAATACATGTTGAAAATGTTGGTCACAATACCGGCTGTCATCGCTAACCGGCGCCATGTTGATCTTTTAAGGGGCTGGAAAACCTTCAAAACAAAAATACAAACTAAGATACGTATCACTGAGTAAAAAAGACGTTGAAAACTTTTGGCCTCAAGTATTGCATTGTCATCCGGCGCCATATTGAATTTTTATTTCTTCATGCGATAAAAAATCTTCAAAACTTTGAAATTAAAAAAAAAAAAAAAAAACAATTTGTTTATTATCAAAGACTGTGTATGGTACACAATCAAAATATGTTTATCAAAAAAAGAAATTAAATTATTTTAAAAATTGATTACGTTACTGTCATTGCATCCAGGCGCCATGTTGATTATTATTTCTCTAATGCGGATGGAAAATCTTCATAACTTTGACATTAAACAAACACGCATATGTTTATTAAAGACTATGTATGGTACACAATAAAAAATGTTTATCAAAAAGAACAAATTAAATTATTTAAAAAAATGATTACGATACTGTCATCGCATCTAGGCATCCAGGCACCATGTTGATATTTATTTCCTCGATGCGGTTGAAAAACCTTTTTAAGATTTTGAAATTAATAAAGCACGCTTATTTATTTAAGAATGACATACTGGTGTAATCCTTCGTGTTTTAGTTTCATGGTGTATGGTGAAAAGTATTAATTAAAATGCACTTCCGAAAACGTTTGGTCTCAATATGAACATCGGTACAGTACCCGGCGCCATCTTGAAGCGTTTGACTCTAAAGGCTCCGACACACGGTGCAACATTGCGTGCAACATCACACTAAAATATAAAGATTTGAACGTCTGTTTTATATAGTTTACGTCATTTGTATTATCTTTGTAAATTAAGCGGAAAAATCGAGATTTTGAGTGATTTGGTTGCTGAAATAGTGCTCTAATCATAATGTTGAAAGCAATGTTAAACCGTGTATCTGAGCCTTAATTAAAATAAAGGCCCATCTACATCCGCCCGCAGTACACGCTGCGATTGTCGGCTGCGATTATTCGTCAGAATGTGTAGGGAAGCAAATCTAGCGTATACTTTAGTGCGCCGATTCAAGCCTGATTTGAATTTAAAAATCAGGCCGACATGAGAAAATCTGTGACAGTGCTACAGATTTCGTGAATCGGGCCGATTCAATTTTTTTCGAATCGGGTTCTAAACTACACGCACGCACGATTTGTTTCCCGATGGTGTCGGGGCAATGAATCGGGAAGAAACGTACAAATCGCAACGTGTATTTCCCGCTTAAGGCCTAGTTCGAACGTCGATCTTCTCATGAGCCGAACGCATTGAAAACAATGGATAATAAGGCGGTCTTCTTTGATGTCATTAGGTTCGGCTCATGAGAAGATCGACGTTTGAACTCTGCTTAAGAAAATATGTATAGGTCAAAACAGGTCAATTTGGAGGACAAAACAAGAAAATCTTAACCTCCTGAGAATTGAAAACTATTGTTATTTCCTCCAAATTAAGCTGCATTCCGACGTCCGGCAAGGGGTCTATTGCGCATGTTCAAACATTCTGAGTAAAAATGGCGAAAATATTTCTATTATCTGATAATGAAGGATTCACGGTCCTCATTAACACGTGCAGAATCTTACAGTTTGCCGACACGACCAACTAGAGCCGGTTTTGATGAATATCAATTTATGTTTGTGACGTCAGCGCCGCCATATTGAATCATTAAGCAATGGGGATTTTGCACACCTTGCGTGACATTTCAAATATTGCTTCTCTGGTCCCTAAATATCTGGAAAGAGCATCCTAAAATTAGTAAATTTTGAAATTTTGAGGGAAATCAAATAAATGCGAACGAAGTTATGAATTTTTAAAAGTGACCTTTTTTATAAGGAAATGTATGTGGTGGGCAACAGCTTGCCCACCAAGACAATTTTCCATACATTTCTTTATAGAAAAGGTCATCTTTAAAAATTCATAACTTCGTTCGTATTTATTTGATTTCCCTCAAAATTTCAAAATTTACTAATTTTAGGATGCTCTTTCCAGATATTATATTTTCGGGACCAGAGAAGCAATATTTGAAATGTCACGCAAGGTGTGCAAAATCCCCATTATAGTAATAGACCTCTTGCACGTGACGTCAAAGCAGCTCAATTACAAAACAAAAGAATTTCAATCTCCTGAGAATTGGAACCTATTGTTTTGTCCTCCAAATTGAGCTGCATTCCGACGTGCGAAAAGGGGTCTATAATATTATTTATTGAATTAGAAGTAAAGCTAAACGCACGTTATCACAAGGGATTTATCGTTATCTCTGACCATTTTGCCCACAGGCTAATCTATTATACTGCCGACACTGTAACGTCTATCACAGGTAGCCCAAGCTATGGTTCTGAAGACTGAGCTATATATATAGAGAATGTATGGCAGATCATAAATTTCATCATATATTGTTTCTTTACCTGTGTATATCAATGTTTTATTGGATGCTTTGTGGTTTCCTGACGGTTTGGTTGTATTTTTAGGCGATTTTAGGAAAATTCTACCTCCTCCCTTAAGACGAAGGTAAAAATTTCCTAAAATCGCCTTAAAATACAACCAAACCGTCAGGTAACCACCACAAAGCATCCAATAAAACATTGATATACACTCAAGAAAACAATCAAATCATGAAAATTATTTTATTTTAAAGAATCTTTATGATCTGCCATACATTCTCTATATATAGCTCTTCAGAACCTTAGCTTGGGCTACCTGTGCGTCCATTGGTTAGAGAGCAAAATGTCTGGATCAGCTGTCGGGAAAAACTGATAAAACTCATAAACAACAAGAACACTGCTCTACACCGAGAAGTAAGGGAGCATTAATTTTTTAGGAGGGGGGGGGGGGGGGGGGGGCGGAGGAATTAGAGGAATGAAATAGAAAAAAATGCTAGCCCCCATGGTAAGGAAATGAATATTTCGATAACCCCCCCCCCCCCCCCCACTTCCAAATATTAAAATTTTCTAGCCCCCCCCCCCCCCCCTCCAGAAAAAGACTAAACAAAAAAAAAAAAAAACTATAACAAAAAAAAACTGTATTCTTATTCATGACCCCCCCCCCCCCCCCCCACCCCAGGTTCAACGTTAAAAAAATGTGACCCCCCCCCCTTTTTATCTAATTTTTTAATGAATTTTTAATATTTTTTTTTCTAATTCCTCCGCCCCCCCCCCCCCCCCCCCCCCCCTCTCCTAAAAAATGAATGCTCCCTAAGGAAAGATTTAATTTTGCAAGTTCCAAATGACGGCATCCTCTTGATATCATGTAGGAAACATCAGATTATTAAGCGGACCCTAAATTGTCCAGGTGCCATAGATACTAGCCTCCTTTGCAGACGTTCTTAGGGTCGTCACGTCGTCACGCAACGAGAGAAGCATTGCGTGACGACCATAAGAGCCTCAGCGTAGGAGGCTACATAAATACCTGTGTTTTCGTACTCTGAACTGAATCAAAACTGAGAATGAGCAAGATAGAAAGTTGAAAAAAATAAAACAAAATATTGCAGGCGCGTACATGATCTCGAGGCATTTTCGTGCATTGTCAATAACACGCGAGATCTTGCCCGAAAATGCCTCTTTTTCATGTCTGCGCAGGCGATATTTTTGAAAGCGTTCGCGCCAACTCGGCCGCACAAGGACCCAATTTATACGTCACCTATTGTGGTGACAAATACAGGTCAACCACGTTAGATATCATATCACATATACCGTAAATCCTCTATTAAGCCCCCATCTCTTTTAAGTCCCCCTCCCCTCCCCTCCCCTCCTCTTCCTCAACTTAATTTATATAATGGTAAACCATACTTTAGAGACTAACACAAGTGAATCAAAAATGTTGAAAATACCGTGTAATTAATTTGAACAATGCATGTACAATGTCTTTAACATCTCTATAGATAATGCGAGACAGTCCATAGTAATACTTTACTCCTGATCATGAGTACTAGCTAGTTAACCGTGTTGGGATAAAGTTGTCATATCATATTATATCATGATAGCGTAGAACTTACTGCGTTTCGGCTAAAAATCATTAAGCCCCCCTCTCTATTAAGCCACGTCTCAAAGAAGCCCCCTCAAAGGTGCCTGAAATAAATAAGCCCGGGGGGGGGGGTTAATAGAGGATTTACGGTAGGCTCGCTATCGCAGCATTTTACTTGCAATATGCACTGATATGCAAGTAATATTTATTACGATAAAGCCACACTAAAAAAGCATTCAAGTTTGATCGCCTACAACTTTTATAGCTTAATTCAAGACTACGCACATTTTACTTTCAATTTCTTATAAGTATATTATTATAAGTATGCCATTAGCGGCCAGTTCCTTCGGCGTAGCCCAGAGTTTTAATTTTGCGGACCGGATTTTTCGAGGTTGGAGTACTATGCATATAATTGTGATCAAATCCATCAGAATCTTGCAGCTCGAATGATAGCAGGATATTTGTTATCAGTGGGCCAGGCCGTTGTTTTCAATGAGGGCTTCTTCAGCTTTATCTTGATGTTCAGCACAGCATTCCATTGAAACGGTATCGACATTCCCTTCTGAATCGATGTAATAGTATACTACGACTCTAACCATCCGTACTTTCTTCTTATCTCTGGGTGTTTTCCATCTACACTCGTTGTTCATTAAATTGTGAGATAGTTGTTTTACTTCCACATGTTTGACTTCATTGGGCTTAACCATCTTCAGCGATATGAAAACTGAAACAAGGGTGATGCAAAAAGACTTGAATTAGCTAGAAGACTGACACGGAAATAAGTTCATCCTGTCATGTGACAATCGCATGACCAGAAAACAATAGAAATGTGATGCCTCAAGTCACTTCGTTTTTCATTAATCATGCTAATTGGGTTGCCTGTGCTCAAAATCCTCAAAATGGGCATCCTGTGTTAATTAATCACCAGGCTTCCCTTAACCTCCCGTCCAAGATGGCGGCTTCACGTGGAAGGATCGTCATGTCTTCACTTCAAAAGTTACGACCTGTTTTCTCCCTCTCCTCCATGCAGTTAAGAAAAACTGTAGCTTTATATTCTAGTCAAGAAAGTACTGGTCAAAGCTCAGCAGAGAATACCTCAACTCAGGAAAACAGTGGAAGAGGAACGGCATTTTCTCCCGACAGGTGAGAAACACGGAAACACGATGCGCATTATTGCAGGCAATGTTGCTGAAATGACTGCTGAAATAGGATCGTTTTCGACTTCAGCAACATTGCAGGCAACAAATTGCATCGTGTGACATTGTGTGAATGGCCTGCAACATCGATATCCTACAACACTGAGCGCAATGCTGCACCTTGTGTTGGGTCTTGTTTTTGTTGTTGTTTTTTAATTCTTAGATTTAGTTTTCGAGGAGAAAAAGGAACTGCATTATTTTATAACTTTAGCAGTGAAATTTGGTACTTTTTGAGCTCTAGTTTTTGAAAAATACGAATGTTTGGAGGAGTTTAAAGCTTTATATATTAATGTATAGTAAACATCAATCTTTTATTGTACATTTTAAGTAGTATTTTTTTTTTTTTTTCCTTTTCTTAAAGAGTCATTGTTTTTTAAGTAAGGGTCGTTGGAAGAGCATGAACAAAAATCATGAATTTAAAAGCTAGTACACATAGTACAACTAACTGTTGCATGCGGCATTGGGATTGGCAGAGATGATGAGGGATGTCACTTGTAGAGGTTTTCTGCAGTGGACCCCTTGCAGCACATTGGAATGCAGCTCAATTTGGAGGACAAAACAATAGGTTCCAATTCTCAGGAGATTGAAATTCTTTTGTTTTGTCCTCCAAAATGAGCTGCTTTGAATTCATTTTGAAAGGGGTCTATACTAGTCTAGTCCCAATTATCTCATCTCATCTCATCTCATCTCATCGTATCCTATCCTAGGTTTCCAGAGGGATTCAATGGAGCAGGATTAATAGCTTTTGGTCAAGAGTTCAGCAACAAGCTTATGGCTCCTGTTAATGAGGAAGACATTGAAATCAAACCTGATGGTATGTCAACAGAGGAAATATGTTACATACAGAATATCATCACTAAGTCAAATTGAACAGGGTTGCGATGACAAGGGCAGATCCAGAATTTTGTTCAGGGAGAGGTGCAGGGCACAAGTCAGCCCAGGGGAAGCAACATTAAAGAAAATATTATTTTATATTGAGTTCCCAAATTACAAGGGGGGAAATATATCCAAAAAAATAATTGATCAATTTGGTATTAGCAATTCTTAAGATTAATAAAAATTTAAGCTATAAGCTTCAAATAGAAAGATTCCTAAACTTCCAGGATCCAAATATCAAGCTTATCAGGTTGAATTATATGTACATCAGAAACTGGAAAGTCGGGCTATATGTGGTCAGCTACTGTAAATAATTGTTTCTTTATTAATTTATAGATATGAATTTTTCCTACTTGCTCACCCTCTCTCATTCAATTACTCACTCATTCTTCCATTAATTTTATTCATCTTGTTTCAGGGCTCATTTATTTACCAGAAATCAAATACAGAAGAATACTGAACCGTGCTTTTGGGCCAGGAGGCTGGGCACTAGTACCAAGGGGTGACTCTCTACAGTTTCAGGTATGATTCTCTTTCTCCATCTCTCTCTCTTTCTTCCTCCCCTTTTTGCAAAAGTGAGCCTTCAGTGAAAGCTTAAGGTTTTCAGCTGTACAAAAAAAAAACAAGCACAAAAAGAATCGTTGTTGTTGTTGTTGTTGTTGTTGTAATTCGAGCAGGTATTAAAAGTCCTATATCTTATGGAATTTGATGAGATTGATGACAAAGATTTGCTTTTAATTTTTTTACATCACATATACTTCAACTTTTTTTCTCTAAATTTTTGAAAATGTGGTTTTTGGATTGGGAAGAGACTTGGAGTGGCTAAGCATTGAAGTGCACTGTGATGTGAGAGGAAGATGTGTGGAATTTGGGGAATGAAAATGCCTTCACCAATAGCCCGGAGAGTCCAACAGACCCCCACCCCCCAACCCAAATGAACTGACTCAGGCAAACCCCTATTTGCACAAGTCCCTGTTCAGCATAACACAGTTGTTTTGAATCAAAGTATAATTTTTCATCCTAGAGTGACAAAGATAACAGTCAGTTGATTGTCCGTGAATATGCACTATTCTGCTTTGGTCGATACGTATCACAGGCCGCAGGAGAGCATACATTTTACTCATCAGGCAACATGGTCTATGGTAAAGCCATGGAAGCTGCAAAGTCCAATGCTTTAATGAGATGCTGTAAGGACTTAGGTGTGGCAAGTGAACTATGGGACCCTCAGGTAAGATGGAAGAGAGAAACTTAGTCATCAGTAGTAATCAATCAGGGTCCTCTATACCCCTTTGAAAAAGGAAATCACAAAAATTAAAATATTTGGTCAGACTTTTCATGCGTCAGGGATGATTACAAAATCTCTTTCACGTTCATGCAAAATTCAAAATTTGCTTTCAGGTGGACAGTAAAATTAAACTGAGTGAAAAATCCTAAACCAGCACTAGAAAGAGCACCTTAACTTTAGTAACTGGCTACAAAGATTCATTATTCCAGGTGTTATACAGCCAAAACAATTTAGATTGAAAATTTACAAATTTATGGATGCTTGTATGGCTGGGGGTATAGCATATACCCCCACACATTCAAACATTTTTGGAATTTGGAAATTTCCATTTTCAACTCAACTTTTCTCGGCCTGGCATAATGAATCTTCGTAGGGTTACTAAAGTGAAGGCGCTCTTTCTAGTGCTGGTATAGGTTTTTATTCTAAGCTCCAAGATACAGTGCATGATTTTTATGAGGGCAGATCACGATCTGCGAGCACCAAATGCTCGCAATCTGCTCGCAATTTGTAAGAAATTTTGGGCCACCATTTTGGTAAAGGGTCTATTAAAAAGAACATGATTTTATTTTCAGTTTATCATCAAATGGAAAGAGAAGTATGCCATTAGCACATGGTGTGAGAATGTCAAGACCAAAGACAAGAAAAAGATGTGGAGAAGAAAAGATAGAAAACCTACAGATGCATTCTTTTATCCTTGGAAAGAAGTCAATGGCAACTGACTATATATACCTCATGAAGTTGACAGGTAATGGTCCATAATGGTGTATGCATTAGTCTATTAAAGGCTAATAATATTGATTCTAAGACCTCTGGGACACAAATGCAGGGCTTGAAATAACGGCTGGTCATTGGACAATTGTCTGGCTGGAAGTGAAACTTGTCAGGTCAAATATTTGCCTTGCCAAAAAAAAAATATATATATATATATATATATATATATTTGCCTTGCCAGTCATTTTGACCAATAACACTGACCCAGAAACAATGCATATATATGACAAGCTAAAACTAAATTTGGTTAGACAACTTGGCCAGTGATGCACCATTATTTTAAGCCCTGCAGATTTATGCCAGGGTTTAAGATAATGGTGAGTCAAATGATATTGTCTGGCCAAAATTGTCACTTGTTTGGCCAAATGCCTCTTAGGCTGGTTGTCTTGACCAATCACATTGACTGCCAGTCACAAGCTGATCAGACTGATGACTGACTGGTTATCTCATCTGGCCATTGAGCAACCATTTTTTCAAGCTCTGAATGCAAGGATTAGATGAAGGGAAAGGGCACTACATTAACATAAATATTAAGAGTAAAAAATATAAAGAAAAAAGACAATGTCACTGCCCATGATGGTGAAGGGTTATGACCTTAGGAGCCCCAAAAGATAAAGTTAATCCTTCTCCAGCCTGCCATTGTATTCATATTGCTGGGTTTCAGGCAGCCGATAAAAGTCTTTGAATCTCATTATCTGCCCTCATGTAAGTGGTGGTCAAACACTGGTCACCATGTGCTGTCAGCACTCGCAATTCAGCTGGATAATGAACACTCTGCATGAGAGGGGAAATCATCAATAAGCCAATTTATGAAATAACTTTGATATTACACGCACTCTGATTGGTCAAAAAGCCATGTTTTATGAGAGCATAATACATGCTCACGTCATTTTTTTTTTCTCTCAAAAAGTTAGTTATTTTATAAAAGCAATAAAAAACAGTTTTCCGTGTCGCGTCCTGGTTTCCTACGCTTCTCTCATGTTCTCTCCACATCCCACGTGTCTTTATCAGAGTATAATACACGGAAAACTGTTTTTTATTCCTTAATCACAGTTTAAGAATCGTTATCAATGCGCATGCGATTTTATCCTGAATTTCTCACCTTCTTTTGTTTAATTAAAAACAAAAAAAGGTTTAAACAAAAGAGAAATTCGGGATAAAATCGCATGCGCACTGAAAACGATTTTTAAACTGTGAACTGCCTTATTGAAACCCAGCAATATAGAAGCAAGATTTAGTGATATTATTATTTGCAGAGTATATTATAATAAATAAAAATTTAATATACTGTAGATAATACTTCATACCATCATACATGTACAGTCTACTAACTAACCAATGTTCTGTTTTGAGTTAAATTTTATTGTAAACTCTCTTTTCTCATGGACATGACCAGAATTTAATAATTTTATCTTCTGTTTGAGGGATTCTCATATTTTCATTCAGTTAGCCTGTTCATTTTTCTTCTTTTCATTCATCCCTTTTGTCCAAATGATTGTGTAAATGCCTGGTATCGATGCATGTCTTCTTCAGTCACCGTACTTTGATTGTGTGTAAAAGATTTGAGAAAGTCTCCAAGTACAACATGCCGAGGGCGAATCTAATCAATAGAAAATATAAATAAATAATATTAGTTGAATTTTAGTAAAACAAGAAAGATATTCTGTTCTTGGTTGTATTCAGATTTTTAATGCCATCTTTCAGAATAAAATCCACTCGAAACCAGCATTGTTCCTTCTTCTAGTTCTAAAAAATTATTAAGAGATTTTTATGCTTGTTTGAAATTCCAATGATAAAATACCAGTTCATGAACTTCACAGGGCAATAATGCTTTCCACAGATGATGTCATGATGTTGCATTATGGGATTGAAATACAGACAAGCCAAGTCCAAAACACATACTAATATACAGGGCTTGTAATAGGAAATGATTATAGCCTCTCAGTTTAGTAAATTTTTCCTGCCTTTTTATTATTTTCATTTTCGATTTGGCAGTTCACCGTCATTTTTGCCTGCCAAACCTTAAGTTTTGCCTGCCTTTTGGGCATTGGCAGGCTGCTATTTCGAGCCCTGTTATGCTGTAACAATGTTTTGTTGATGGTTCTATTGTGAACTCAGGCTGCCCTTACATTGTACCAGATGAATTTTTTTAACTAGTGAAAAACTGTATTTGACCAGTACAAGCCATTTACACAGAACTGTCTAATATTCTGTTTACACGGAATTGGACCAAAATTTGCATGGTTGAATGTTTGACTTTTTGTCCAGATAGCATGTACACTTACACTTGGTATAAAAGGAATACTTAATATTGTACAACAAACTAAGAAAACCATGAACACCTAAAATATGTCTGGAATGTTTATTTAGACCATTGCTTTTAAAAAAGATGTTTCCCACCACCATGAAAAAAGATTGTATTGAATCCTTCTCTCATGTATCCATCTGTCTCGAATAGAAACTTCTAATTTCACGAGAATAAAACTAAAATATGAAGTTTGAAACTTTTAAACAGGAAAATACTTTGCATGAGTGCGCTATGATCAAACACATAATTTTATACATTCAAGACATTTTAGGTGTTCACGGTTTTCTTAGTTTGACTGTAAGGCCAGCATTAGCTCCTGTATTTATAGAAAGGCTGTTAGTAGATGTAATCTTGGGAGTACAGTGTACTTGGCTTTAAGCCACTGAAAGCATAACATTTTCCATGGATAACAGATTTTAGTAGATAAGGTACTTAGAACTATAAGTTGATAATGAAGGCTAGATTACCTTTGGTGGTGGAATATCACATAAGGTTGTTTTAGATGCACCAGTGTCTTCTTCATTACACGGCTCGTAAAAGCCTTCTACAAGATTTATATCAATCAAACATTTTTGAGTATAATCATCAAGTTTGAATAGAAAGTTAACCTACTGACACCCTACTGACCACCTACCAACACCCTACTGACCACCTACCAACACCCTACTGACCACCTACCAACACTCTACTGACCACCTACCAAAACCCTACTGACCACCTACCAACACCCTACTGACCACCTACCAACACCCTACTGACCACCTACCAACACCCTACTGACCACCTACCAACACCCTACTGACCACCTACCAACACCCTACTGACCACCTACCAACACCCTACTGACCACCTGCCAACACCCTACTGACCACCTACCAACACCCTACTGACCACCTACCAACACCCTACTGACCACTTACCAACACCCTACTGACCATGCATCGAGCTACTCTATCCTAATCTCAGGTTGATACTAGTTATTTTATCTTACCCTGGTTCTGTCGCCAGTATGTTGTATGTTGAAGCTCTCTGACTGGTTCAAACAGGGCATCTGATGTACAGTTAGCCAAGTCACTCCCTGAATACCCCTCTGTTTTATCACCAAGTTGTGACCAGTCTGACTCTGTCAGTTTCGCAGGGGTGGATCCGAGGTGCATTTTCATCAAGGTTATTCTTGCTTCCCTACGGTAGTCATAGATAATAAGTAGACGTTATGGTATTAATAGATGCCCTGGCCAAAATTGTTAGTTAATCAGAGTTCACTCAGAGGTTTGAAGGTTGAAATCTCAATCATGGCTGATCTATGTTCACCTTGTCTTCTATACACCATACATATGAATAGGTGTCAGCAAGTTGTATTTGAGCAGCCTGGGGGTAGCATGTAACCCATCCATTTTTTTCTGTTTGTTTTTTATGTGTTTGTTTATTTGTTTTATGAAATGTATATGTGATCGTACCATACTGAATGGACTCAGAAAAAATTCTGAGCCCCAGATGGGAATCGAACCCACGACCCTCCGTATGCTAGTCGGACGCTCTACCACTGAGCTGCTGGAGACTCTAATGGCGACATTCCTAGACATTTCTGTGACTGTAGCTTATACAGTACATTTGTCACAATTAAAACCAACATTGACGACCTACTTGCCATTAGAGTCTCCAGCAGCTCAGTGGTAGAGCGTCCGACTAGCATACGGAGGGTCGTGGGTTCGATTCCCATCTGGGGCTCAGAATTTTTTCTGAGTCCATTCAGTATGGTACGACCACATATACATTTCATATTCCATCACCATACGCAAACCAACATTATCATTTATTTGTTTTGTTTTACTGATTTTGTTGTTGTTTGTTTGTTTGTTTGTTAATGTTTGTTTGCTTCACTCACTTGTCTGGAAGAGGAATATAAATTCTCTTTTGAAATCTCCTGAGGAAAGCACCATCCAGTTCCCAAGGACAGTTTGTTGCACAGAGTAAAAAATAATGTTCATTGTCAGGACTTCCAACACCTTCCATCTGAAATAGGAACCATGTTTATCAGTATTTGTATTCTTATAAGTTCATCTGTGACCATCAGAATATATGTTGTATAATGTATAGGATACAGGATAATGACTAACCATTTTGCATGGTCATATATCTGAGCCATGGCAAAAGTCTGACCATTTAGAGATATTTTTAAAGCAAAGGCAACACCTTCTACTGGGTTATTCTAAGACCCTGAGTGTTGGAATGGCTGCAGATGGAACCTACAACCAGTGCCCAACCAACTGAACCTAATATCACAACAATCATTATAACCACCACCCACAGTCATCACCATCATTACCATCATCATCATCATCACCACCACCACCACCATCATCATCATCATGCATCATCATCATCATCTTCAAATTACATTATTGATTACTTGATTTACTTGACCTGTTTTAGAAGTTCTGTCTTGATTCTTCTTGTATGTTCCTCCTCTCTAGTAGATCTCTTCCTGCAGACGCTGTCAATCTCATCTATGAAAATAACCTTTAAAAAAATATTTTCAGTTACATAATAATGAATCTAAACAGCTACATTCCTGAATCAGTAAATAGAAATACTGTTGCCCTTAAAACAGGTCTCTAGAAAGTTTACATTTTAACATGCAATACCCTGAAACAACCTCTTGGCTGTGGGTATGTCATCATGTCCTGGGGGGGAGGGGGTACTTTGGGTAGTATGCTTCACCTGTACTCTCAACCCCTTACCCTTTTCTATACCAAATTTCAGTAAAAAGGTACCCCATGGTATAATCCTTTTAAGAAATGGTAGAAATTGCATCTAAAATGGCAATAAAATTTCCTTACTGATCTTCCTTGTCTTTCTCTGGCATCATGAAAGAGCTCTTTGATTAACCTGGGGAGAAATACACTCAAAATAGCTTTAGAAGCTGGAGAAATATGACAAAGCACAGTAGAAAGCCAACAAGCATCTCTACTCACAGTATTATGATTATAATGGCCTTATTTTCTGTGTTGTTAATGACTTCAAAATTAATATATATTTTTTAAATATGTATTTTGGAATGAAATTGAAAAAAATAAATTTGATGTCAAGCATCAAAAATAAAGCATTGCAGGATTTATTAAAAAGGCCTATAATGCCCTTAAAATATTTTTTTTTAATCCATGACATTCTGCACCAAAGTCCAATGCACAATCAACTGAGTCAACCAGAATAAACCCACAATCACAGCTGTAGTGAAAGACAGCACATTAACAGCTCACACCACCCAGGCTTCTCATTAACAACATTAAACATGGAAGTAGACCAGCTTACTTTTCGCTTTCACCAAACCAACTTGAAATAAGGTCAGAACTTGACACACTGTAAAATGTTGAATTCACTTCTGATGCAACAGCTGTTATGATCAAGAAAAAAAATAAACTTACATTCTTAGGATTTTGTGACCAACAGACTATGAGCCCAAAAGACCTTTCCCTTATTCGCTTGAATGACCACTGAACAATAGATTCAAGTTCAGGCTGGGGTTTTTATCCATAATTTACTGGATTGTCTACTCCAGCCAGAACTTGAATCTATTGTTCTTTTTAGGGAAAAGTCTATTCTATATTCTCTCTGCTGAATAGCTGGGTTTCACTTGACATCATTTCCTGTCTCGTGCAGAATGTTCATCAGCTGAATCACAAATTTTCAATAGAATTCTTTCTGGCTGACAGCACATGGTGGTCAGTGTTTGACCACCATTTGGAGCAGATGATGTGATTCAAAGACTTTTATCAGCTGATTGAAACCCAGCTATTCCACAAATCAAAATTGACCTCTTTACTTTGGGTGTAATGATTTCCCATTTCATGCCAAGTGTCATTCTCTTGAGAATAAGATTCTTTGTTTGAGTTGTATCTATATCCATGTGTCTTCTTGTGCACAACCATTAAACAAAGAAATGATAAGTTTGGGATGACACGCATGGTCTGAAAATATGGGAAAACAAGACACCCAAGCTAAAGAGGTCTATTTCAACACAAACAAGTGTATAGTGCAAATAAGACTAACCTTGAGCCAGTCTCGTCTTCCCTAAGAATAAGAAAAACTGAATATTTAACTATTGTTGTTGTCGTCATTGTCATGAAATAATTTTTCACTTTTATTCTATCCAATCCCATTATCTATTTATCTCATTTCCTTTTTCCTCTGCCACATGATTAGTTGCAGAGTGTAGTTGATATGTTCTGCTTTGCAATAAATTTTTCTTTTTCCCAATCCCATTATTTTTCTTTTTTATTCAATCCCATTATTTTTTCCATTTTCTTTTCCCATCCTATCATTTGTTTCCTGCTCTTTGATACCACTTGCTACACTTGACCTACCTGTACCAGGGGGGCCATAAAGCAGGATTCTTCTCCATGGCTTTCTTCCACCTACAATCATGACCAAGTACAACAGAAAGGGTCAAGCACCCCAGATGACCCATTGCATGCCATGCCTAAGAGCTATATTGATGTACAAAAGGAGGACAGGGGATATTTACTGGTGCCCACTACCTAAATAAATTAAATAGTGCCTTATATGTTTTTTGACCATTGTCCCGTCTAACATTATGGACGGTGGGGCACATTTAAAGTGGTGGAGCTAGTATGCAGATTAAAGAGAAAAAGTGTGGGGTGGGGGGGCTCTTGGCAGCCCTGTTGCAGTTGTAAAACAAGTTCCAATTTATGAGGAGTTTTATCTACCTGTAAATAGATGTGGGTATTGAAGAGGGAGAATGATAGCTTCTCGTAAAGTCTCTTTAGCTACTGTAAGCCCAGCCACATCAGAAAAACTAATACCACCTCTTGCTACAATAGTATCTTCTATAGCAATCCTACGACTAAATGACATAATAATTATTAATTATAGTCACTTTATTTTGTGGCCTTGAAAAATAATATACCCAAACCTCCCTCATGGAGGGGGATTGAAATTTCCAAGGGGTGGGGAGGGTATATTGTGTAGTTCCATCATTTCAATATAATACCTCTCATGGAGGGGAAGATTCACAAGGTTTGAGGGGGAGGGGGGATAATATTTAATTCCAGAAAAAAAATTCATACCTCTACTATGAAGAAAATTTGAATTTCTTTTTAATTCTAATTTTATAAGGTACGTTGTTAGGGGGTATATTGTGGAAGGTTTCTTGAGGAAGGAATATCTCGGCCCAGAAAATATCTATACCTCCCAAATGCATGCACAGAGGGACTGAAGCAGTACATATAGTACGTTTTATGAAGTACAGTATAAAATATACTTTAGTAGAAGAGATGAGAGATGTATGCATATTTTTATTCATAATTTTAATCAGAAGCATAGCGAGGGGGGCTAGCACGTGCCCCTCCCCCCCCCCCCCCCCCCCCCCAATTTTTTTTTTTTTTTTGAAATTAATGTTTGAATATATAAAAACGTTTGCTTTCGGTTTTTTGGTTTGTTTTTTAATACTGAGTGCCTGGGTGCCCCCCCCCCCCCCCCCCCCCCCCCCCCCCCCCCCCACACACACACACACACATTCAAGGTCCTCGCTACACCCCTGATTTTAATAAAAGAGAGGTTATAATTCAATCCACCTGTTGGTATTGGGAGTAGCATTTTCATCGCTGCTCGATGACCTCACTGTTGATCAGATAAACAATACAGATATATCTTTAATATAATATAATTATCTTTAACATCTCTACAAGTAAATTATCAATACGTGGTCTGCCCAAGTTTGTCATTAGAAGTATTCATTCATATCCATAGATTAGGGGCAGTTTCTGAGTCTTAAAACAACGCCTTTTTGGAAGCCCCACTTACAAAGCTAAAATGTCTGACCACATAGCCCAGCGCCACCACCCCAAACCATGTGTCCAGGATCCAGGAATTGAACCAAAGATACCAGAGGTGAGAGGCAAGTGCACTATTAGCCAAGCGCGGTTAAACTCTATAGCGGGCTTCCTGTGCTTCCTCTGACAGTACCTCCCCTCCCCCTTGTGCTAGTTTTTGTTCTTCGTTCCAAGACCCCGTTTTTCTTCTTTGCGCATGCACAGGAAGCCCGAGGATCCCAAAAGAGATGCCTGCGGAGGAGACTAGTGCTCCCTTGATTCCATAGACTACCTCTATGACTATAAGTTCTATATGGTTGCTAAAATCTTACCTTTTTCTTGTGATTTTGGTACCAAACCAGCTTGATTTAATTGTGACTGTTTTGCCAGTAGTATGTTAAGATTATGGGCTTGACTCTGGGACAGTTGATCTAGTGCGTTCTGATTGTGAAATTATCATTGAATTGAGAAAAAATTAGATACGGCTCACTTAGAGATATATGAAGGGTTATGCTGGGTTTTTTCCCCCTCCTGTTCAGTTGCACTTCTTTGTTTGCTGTTTTCGTTTTTTGTTTAATTGTTTACTTATTTGTTTCTGTGCTTCCTTGTTTGTTTGCATACTTTGGTTTTGATATTTTTGATTTTGCTTATTTATTTGTTTATTTGTTTGTTTGTTTGTTTGTTTGTCTATTTATTCATTCATTCATTCATTCATTCATTCATTCATTCATTCATTCATTCATTTATTGCTTGTTCGTTTGTTTGGTAAACGAGATAAAATCATATTTCTACTGTTAAACACATTTTTTCACTACCTGTATTACTGGTCTTTGTTCCACTGCTTTCAGACTATCAACATACTCTGCACCCTTTTGGTATTCACTAATCAGTAAATCTAAGTCAACATTCTCTGTTTTCTTGCACTCGTTTGCTGCTGCTTCAAGGCTGTATTAGAAAAATGTTATTCATAAATCGATAGAATTAGATTTTCAAGTTAATACAGGCTTAAATATACGAGGTAGCAAATCTTGTTGTCAAAATAAATCGAGGAATCAAGCTTTAATGTAAGATTAAGTCTTATGACGAATTTAGAATGAAGTTCAATCTAACCTGACAAAGCACAAGAAGTTAGAAGTTCGTGAACCAAGCAAGATTGTACTTACATTCATCATAGAGAGTTCAAAGTCTGCTATCATATACATGTATATACGAAAAAGCCTTACTTACCATCTTGTTGCTTCTGTATGAGACATTTTGTAAGAAAAGGATAAAATATATAAGTACTATTACCAGAATAATAAGCTTAATCGGGACAGAAAATCAATCAAGTAAGCTTAAAATAGGAACCTTTTTGTACAAATAGGATACATTTTCAACGATTTTTAAATGATTTATACTTGCCTTCAAAAGTGCTCAAATGACTCATATCGTGATTATGGTAATCACTGTTGAGTATTTTAAAATAGATGCCAAAAAGTTAAATAAAATAATGAGGAAAAAACAAAAATGTTTGACTAGATTTTTGAATTTTAGCGATTTACCGCTGAAGTGAATAGCGCTGGTTCGAGAACGAAATCGAGGCTCCAAATTATATTGAAGTGACGTGTTTCCGGTTTTTAGGACGTTCGCGATGTGTAACATCAATTTTATGAAACCACAGGTAGCCCAAGTTGGGTTTCTGTGGTGTCATATTATAAGAAAATGTATGGGGAACTATAAAAAAACCTCAATAAAATCGTCAAAATGTGAAATAAAGTACAGAAATCTTAGCTGACCTTTGAGAAGTTATACCTTAAAGGTCAGCTAAGATTTCTTCACTTTATTTCACATTTTGACGATTTTATTGAGGTTTCTTTATAGTTCCCCATACATTTTCTTATGATATGACACCACAGAAACCCAGCTTGGGCTACCTGTGATGAAACTTGGCACAAAGTTATTTCATCATATTAGAGTTCCAAAAATAAAATGAAAAATGGGGGTCACCCTTGTCATTTTTGAGCTACAGCTCGAGGAAAATGGGAACTACTTCGAAGAAAAAAACTCGCGTTTTCTCACAGCTAGCTTTCCGAGTTTACTAAAACATTTAAAAAGGGATGAAAACAGCGTTCTTATTTGATGAGAGAATTTTTTAGAGGAGCCAAAAAAGTGTAAGAACTCACTTTCCCATCATGCTTTGTGCTATAATTTCGCGCTCATGCACATCGGCTATTGTTTGTGCGCATCTGTTCTGCGCATATGGCATGACGGCATGACGTGTGTTTGTTAAAAGGTCCTTCACCTTGAAGCATTCATATGAATATGATAATTATTTAGATATTTGATAGACAAAGAAAAAGATTCCCAACAGATTTTGAATTGTATACAATATTGCGTTAGCTGATTTAGTCGTGGCTATAGTACCCCTTTCACGTGACGGCAAAGTAGCTCAATTTGGACAAACTGACAAAAGAATTTCAATCTCCTGGGAATTTGAACCTTATCCATATATCAATGAATCAATGCTTCATTGATGTTGAAATACAACAAACAAATAATCCTGTTAACATTTCAGTTTGTAGAGTTACTTTGATATTTTGCAATGATATTTGGCTGAATGGATTCAATCTTGTGTGCAGTGAATTGTGTATAATATTATTCATGATTAATTGATAAAATATGAAAGTGATTATGCGTTAACTTCCTTGATCAGTGGCTACTCAGAGGGAAGCCACTAAACCCGTGAATTAGAAATTGCTTGTTAAAGTGAAATAGTCAAATACAAACACAAAAGAAAACTATGGAATTAGAATCTACTAGTGTATTAGTCTAATATCTATTTCATGGGTTTAGTGTTTTCACTCTACTAATTTATTAGTCTGCAGTGAGAGCATACCATCAACAAGTTCTGGCAGGCATAAAGCCTAGCTTATCATCAAAATTCGATTCTTGTCGTCAGCCCCAGCAACTGCTAGAATGGAGTAAATACGATCCAATGCAGAGCTTTGAGCTCAACAAGCGGTGGCAGGTATGTACGACCGTCAACATATTGTATTTGAATCGACTGATTCTTGAATTAATTTATTTAGGATAATTCGGTAAAAATTATCTCTCAATTTCTCTTTCTCTCCGTGCTGTAACACTTACACTAACTTCTTTTTCTCTTTGTGCTAGCTCATCTGTCTTTTCTTCTGTTCTACAAGAGCTTATTCTTGGACATTAAACACATTTTTCCTCGGAAGAACTAGCACAAATTCCTTCTCATGCATCGAATTTGATTTGAACTTTATTTTCCTAAGTTTTCACAACAAGTTTATGTCTCTTTTCTTCTGTTCTACAAGAGCTTATTCTTGGATATTAACAGGTTTTTCCTCGGAAGAACTAACACAGATTCCTTCTCATGCATCGAATTTGATTTGATTTGATTTTCTTACGTTTTCACAACAAATTTATGAATTTGAAAAGCTCGAATGACTTTTGATAATTATTGTATCAAATAACAAATACTGTATTTGTTCGCTTTCCTGCAGAAAAAAATTAGAACCAGAAACAGAAAATAAGTCTTTACCGTTGTAATTTGTAAAACCTACAAGTTTGTTTACCATGAGAAAGCTTGTATCTCAACCGGCCTCAACGAGTTCTTCACTGATTTGGACTGAGTTCTTAAAATAACTCTGACACTAATATAAAAAAGTTGCTTACAATCGGGCTTAGACAAGAAGAATATAAATGAATAAAGCTCAGTAAGTAAACGTTTGTCTGAAAAACTCCTAGGTATAAGTAAAATTGGTGAAGGAATTTATAATGTTGGATAACATATCACAGTCATTAAATCATGCTTGATCAATCAAGTACTGAAAATATTATAATACCAAAGAATTTTGATTTTTTTATTTGTGATTCTTTGTCATTAAATGATTGATATCATGTGGATCATTATTTTCCTGTTTTATTGTAACTAGAAACTTCATAGCCTCACTATAGCTACTATCAGTACGCTAGCTAACGGGTTAGAGCCATGAATGATCATGGATGAAGAAGAGAGGTCAGTATCTTGCTTCAAATTTATATTGCTCGTTATGCATTCATTAATGTATAAATATTCATTCATCTATTCACTCACTATTTTACAGTGCGACTACTCAAACCAAAGCCACCCAAGTAAATTTTGATACAAATTAGCCAATCACGATTGAGTATTTAAACAATAGAATCGTCACAAATTTTCACATTTTCCTTTAAAAGTAAATATTTTACTTTATACTTGTGTATTTATGATCAGAAGGGAACAAGAAACAGTTTAAACTCCAGAAGTCGTCATCATCCTGTTATTCAGAGTCCACAACGTGATTTATGAATTTGATTTAAAATTTGTTTGGGTGGCTTTGGTTCAAGTAGTCGTACTGTAACAATTTATTTATTTATTCATTTATTTGTTTTGTTATTTGTTTGTTCGTTCGTTTATTTGTTTATTTTTGTTTGTTTGTTGGCTTTTTTCTTATTTATCTATTAATTTGTATGTTCAATTTTTTATCCACTCATCCATTCCTCCTTCCTCCCTCCCTCCCTCCCTTCCTTCCTTCCTTCCTTCCATCCATCCTCCCTCCCTTTCTTCCTTCCTTCCTTCCATCCATCCTCCCTCCCTCCATTCCTTCCTTCCTTCCTTCTTCCCTTCCTTCCATCCATCCTCCCTCCCTCCCTTTCTTCCTTCCTTCCTTCCTTCCATCCATCCATCCATCCATCCTCCCTCCCTTCCTTCCTTCCTTCCTTCCTTCCTTCCTTCCTTCTTCCCTTCCTTCCATCCATCCTCCCTCCCTCCCTTTCTTCCTTCCTTCTGTTTTTTTTTTCCTTCATATAATCCCATTTTGTGACGCCGTTCGCGCTAGCTGTTTTTGCATGTGTGTCGGCTATTTTGGAACCCCCCTTTTGAAGATGTCTTCGTTCCTTTATCCATCAATCCACTAATCACTCTATCCATTCATTCATCTCTTATAGACCCGGGGCCCTTTTCGAATATGGCGTCTAGTCGGGCATATAAGTTCATTCAGAAATGGATCTTTCCTACCCCTACAAGCCCGCAATCCCTCACACCAGCAGTCCAAATTAATCATTGATCAATCCATCTTTTCATCTCACTTCAATAAGGCCTTTCTCAGTCTCTTTCCTTTCTCAGTCTCAAAAGACAAGAACTAAGGAATAATATTCTAATAAAATAATACTAATAAGGAATAATATGTCACATGCAACAATTGAAATCCTACGAGACCAATTTAGAGGGGAAGTCGGGTGGGGTTACCCGGTACTCACCACCTCTGGAAGCTGGATTTTGTCCTCAAATACCTTCAAAACTAACAGTGAAATTGCAGAAATAAATGTACTGTCTCTTCGTATGCATGCTAAACAACGTATTTATGTATAGAAATAGTCACTATGGACGCCCAGTATCGAGTATTTCGACAGGTCTAAATCTCTGAGGGGGAAGGTATATTTACTAAAAAAAAACCATATAAATCAATAAAATCGGGTCCCTATTTTGAACTATTGCTTTAATTTGACCTTGGCTCAAAACCTTTTTTTTTTCTCTTTTTTTTTTTTTTGTTTTTAAAAAGGAACTTTAGCAGTTTGGTTCTACTTCTACTACGAGTTGGAACTCCCTGCCTGCGTGCTTTCTTTAGAACACAGTGGGATTCTACACGACGAAGTGCAGGACCATGGAATGATTCTACTCAAAATGGAAAGGACTTACTAAGGATATTTACTCCGCTATCATACGAGAGAAGCAAAGTTGAATCAGGCGATAGGTCAACATGGGACATATCTCTTGTCATAAAGGTTCTTTTACAGTCAAGGCCACCGTTTGCTACGGCACCAGATTTGGTGACAGCGCTTGAAAAATTAAGATATTTAAGAAATAAGCTGTGTCATGCGACTACGGCAAGAATGAAAGCGAGCGATTTTGGAGGATTTTGGACTGACGCGTGTAATGCACTGAGCTTATTTGGTGCGAAATCTAGGGACTTTGATAAAGTGAAAAGAGGTAAGGTGTGGCTAAAAAAGAATTTTTAAACTTTAACTATGTATGCACTGTGATTGGATGAATTACTGGAAGTAAATGGGAAGCCATTTCAATGTTATGGCATGTCGTGCCATGTGCGTGATGTATGTCAGTACTGTGCGTTTCCCACTCTTATGAAAACTGACCGGTCTACGACATGTCGTATCATGTGCTGGGAACCGTGAAGGGCAGAAAAGCGAAGAACCCGGACAAAAACTCTTTTACAAAATAAATATTGCTTTGTTTTTTAGATGTTCAGAAGTCTCGGAGGTTCTTGCTACCAGAGCTAAAAGTATGCGCGACTCAAGAGAGGGCCATTCTGTCACTATTACAGTCCAGTAAGTAGAGCTTTAAAATTGTTAACGACTTCCGGTTGCCTCTCTTAGTTTGTTGTAGGAACGCCATTCCTTGACCGTTATTGCCGGATTTCAAGCCGGACATGAATATAATTGCATGATTTCAGGCCGAGAATAGAAAACTGAGTAATGATAATAATGGAGTTTGGCATTGGAACTGCGCAACTACGGCTTGTAGAGAACCACTGGCACACGAAAGGAATAAATTATGTTCATCCCCTTGATTATTATTCATGCTTCATCATGATTATTTTGTTCTGATCGTATTGTAAATATTTAAGTTAACAGCAAACAGGAAAATCTGCTACAGGGACAAAAAGACATACTGGACGGCCAGGAAGCGCTAAGACAAGGTCAGAAAACAACGCTAGAAAGCTTGCCGACAACTCAACACGATCAGGGACAACAAGAAACACTGGACGGTCAAACAGCGTCGGGGCAAAGTCGGCAGAGAACAACGTTGGAATTCATGTCGCCAAATCCAAACAACCAGGCCAAAATTCAAAAGGGTCAGTCGAACTGTGAGTAAGGCACCAAATACCCAATACCACAGGTTGTAACTGAATCCAGGCGTGTAGTAAGACTAGTTGTAGTAGTGTTTGCATTCGGTTGGTTGGTTGGTTGGTTGGTTGGTTGGTTGGTTGGTTGGTTGGTTGGTTGGTTGGTTGGTTGGTTGGTTGGTTGGTTGGTTGGTTGGTTGGTTGCTTGCTTGCTTGCTTGCTTTTTACCGTTCATTTGTTCGTTCGTTCGTTCCGCGTTCGTTTGTTCGTTCGTTCGTTCGTTCATTTGTCCGTTCGTTCGTTCGTTCCGCGTTCGTTCGTTCTTTTGTTCGTTTGCTCGGTTGTTAATTACATGTTTCTTTTTTAATCCAACATTTGTTTTCAGGCGACAAATATGTTACCTATTACATAACTGCTTGGAATTCTTCACATATAGCGGTAGGAGACAAGGCCTGTGTCACAAAGTAAGACTGAATTAGTTACTGACATTTTCAATACTTCAGTGATGCCAAAGCAGTTTGAATTAATTCTCAAGTTACAATAATGGACCCTTTACAGCATATTCCCAATGCACCTCCCTGTGCCATTTTGAAAGGTAGCCGTGACTTTGCATCGAAGCGAAGTATGAGGTGAACTTGCAATGATGAAGACATGTGCCAGAATGTCCAAGGTGTTAAATAGCATTGCAAGGTCACCTTATGTCTCGCTTCGATGCAAAGGCACGACTACCTTTCAAGATGGCGCAGGGAATTGTGAAGGAGGCTATTTTCATGCAGGACAAAAAATATATAATTGTTCTCTCATAAATATTGCATTGAACATGCACTGGGAATATGCTGCAACTGCAGTGCCTTATTCAAACCTTTTAGAGTTTTGCCACGCTTTTCCATTTCAGACGACGCGTGTCTTTCTTTCAGAACAAAATTCTTTGAGTCGCCTCTATTTTTATTTATCTACTAAAAAAATATCAATGAAAAAGAAACCATATTCAAGGGAATGATACGTGGTGTAAATTGAAAAGAAATTCAACAAATCACAAAGGATCTGTTGTTTTAGAAATGAGTCGTTTTTTTTTTTTCATTTTATTCTTTCAAATATTTTCTATGTTATCATAGCTGCGATGCCCCAGTTGCAACCAGTGAACATCCAACCGACCAAACCGTTGATGCCACAAGACAACAAAAAAAGAAAGGTAAGATTTTCTCCACGATTTTCTGCCCCATCCTGAAAGATATCTAGGCCTTTGCATCGAAGCGAGACAAACGGTGAGCTTGCAATGATAGAGACATGTGAATAATTGTCCGAGATGTTGCAAAGAGGTCTCTATCATTGCATTTTTGGCTCTCAGTTCTCGAGTTTCCCTTCTTCCAAGAAACCCAAACAAATGGAGGCTAAATTCCAATTTTTAATTAGATCTCTGAGCAATGACAGCCGTGCAATGGCTTTGATCACCACAAATTGTTACATGAATCCGAGTTTTCGTTTCTACTTAATACTATTTTATGCATGTTCCATTTTTTCTTCCCAGAGTTTACACGCAAGTTAAAATCCTCAATACAACAACAAACCGACGACCTTTTGCCCAAGAAAGGCAGGAAGATCAGAACTGATGACATTTTTACGAACATGACCATCCAACGCGACCCGGAACGCTTTGCTCAAACTGAACAAGCAGAAAGAAGTGACAGAAAAAGAGAGTACATGGTAAAATCAAAAATTACTCTGCTGAAAAAATGTTCTGAAATTTTTATTTGTCCCGCAGAAAAGCACGTTCCGCAATCCAAAGTGAGAGACTCCTATCCCAAATTTATTTTGCTTATTGGCAAAGCAGGGATTGGAAAATCTCTCTTTTGTCGAAAAATAGTTCGGGACTGGGGTGATGACAAGTTATTTGATGAAGAAGAAAAACACACCAAAGTCCCTGATTTTCAGTTTGTATTTTTGTTGACATTCCGTCAACTAAATTCCCTCGGTGACAAATCGCTTACTTTAAAAGAAATCTTGAAGCACTCGTCGATACTGGATGACCACTCGGTTATCGATAATGGTGTGTTTGAAATGATAAGTGAAAATCCAGAGAAGCTGTTGATAATTCTTGATGGATACGACGAGTATGCTTATAGTAGTAGCGTAGTTGGGCATTTTGAAGAAAATTACCAAAACGATCCCAAAGAAAAGATGCCTGTTCCTGCCTGGATTGCTAAGCTTTTGAAAAGAAAAATTTGGAAAAATTCTGTTGTCCTGGTAACCTCAAGACCTGGTGAAGCCAGCACATTGGCTGGGAATGTAATCTTTGACGCTAAAGCTGAGATTAAGGGTTTTTCATCTCGTCAAGTTGTGGGTTATGTAAAAAGGTATTTCATTAATAATGAGCCTTTGAAAAATGTAGTGCTTGGTCATATAGTAGGGAATGAAAATCTTGTACGTTTTGGTCACATTCCTGTCATGTGCTTCCTGATGTGTTACTATATGGAATGGCAGATCACCAAGGCAAGGACGAGAAGTCGACTTCCACAGACCAGGACCGATCTTTATCACAAAGTAATCAATGTATTCATCAAAGAACACCATGCTTACTTGAAAGTCAAGCGGGAAATAACAGAAGAAGAGGTTCAGGAAATAATAAACAGATTAGCAGCAGTGGCAGTGAAATTAACAGAGAAAAAGAAGTTCTCATTCAACGAATATGACTTGAGGAAGTTGGGTGTTTCCCAAGAAGAAATAGACAGTCTGAAAGCAAGTGGACTGCTTGACTGCTGGCCATCATTCTTTAAGAGATCCCAAGATCCTTTTGGCGAAATTCCACTTGAATACACTTTTACACACCTGACTATCCAGGAATATCTCTCTGCCTTCTGCTACGTGCAGGCGAAGATGATACCCGAGAAGGACAAGACCACAAGTATGACACTCGTGTTTGTAGCTGAAATGTTGTCCGCAAAAAGAGATAAAAAACTTTTGAAGAAGCTTCTCAAAACTATTGAACCAAAAGACGAAACAGATGATACAAATAGGCTACTAACTTTGCGTTGCTTGCAAGAATTTGGTGATCAGAATTTTGCCACAAGAAGAATTGCTGAACAATACGAGAAGTTCTGTAACGAAAAGGGATGGATTGTGTTCAGATCTATAACAGATATGGATTGTCTTTCCATAGCATATTTGTTTGGTATTATCAGATCCCTGAAAGAAGATTCCGACAGACAGTTGAAATTATTCAAAAAATCTTATATTGTGAACACATTGTTTATTTTCAATTCAACTTTATCGACTTCAGGAGTTCAGCTCATCTGTGACTCACTAGCTGATTCTACAGTCACTGAGTTAGAACTGAGTCGTTGTGGCCTTGACGACAGCCACTGTGTTCAAATAATAAAAGGTTTGTGTCGTTCAAAGGTTACAATCCTGAATTTGCCCTACAATCATATCGCAGGAGAAAATGCGAAAGATATTCGTAGGGCCTTACTACATAAAAGTTGTCATGTAAAAAGTATCAAATTGTGTGGTAATAGGCTCACTGAAGAATGTAAGAGTCTTCTTAGTCAAAGCTTAGGGGGAAAAGGTATAATATTAGGTTAGTTTTATAGTTAGTTTTACGATATGAGCGGCAGATCTTTTAGACTCCCCCGCAGCCGTTTTTAGGGTCGTCACGCAACGCCCTCTCCACATAGTGGGGAGAAAGCGTTGCGTGACGACCCTAAAAACGGCTGGGGGAAGACTACATATATTTATGGGCATTTGTAAAACAAGCCCGTACAGTACAGACGCAAATATCGTATATTGCTTATCAAATGTCTAGGAGTACCATTTGATGTTCTACTTTTGAAAGTTTTGAGATTGGAGTGATCGTGAGTTTGACAAAAAATTATCCATGATAAACGTGACTGCGTGACCGGCGAGGAAGATTTTGTGTCAGCCGTACAAACTTCTCCTGGGTTATCGACTTATTTCTACTAAGTTTCTTCATTATTCATAATTTGATGATATAGTTTTCCAAATAACACTACTGATACTAGGCCATACTTGTAATACAAAACTTATTGATTTCTGTCAATGAAAAATAATGTTATGCTAAAACCACGGGAAGCCCAATTTAGATAAAAGTAAAAGATGGAAATAAAATCGATCAGAAAAAAATCGACTTTAGTTTTTTTTATTCAAGGTCAAGATAATGTCCTCTATAATACGAACGAGCAAACAAATCCGTAAAAAATGCACAAGAACATTTTTTTCGCGCCCGCGCCGGATTGTTTATATGATTCCCCTATGATATCCTATGTGTGGATTCATGTCAATATACTGCCACACTAAAAAAAATACATGCTACAAAACCGGTACAAGAACGGTTCTAATGGAACAGTTCAAACCGACTTTACACCTTATGGTCCGCCACCTTGAAAGTTTTCGTCATGGGCGCGCGAATACTCCAGTTTCACATTCGATGGAAACCGCTGTTTTTGAAGACAACAGACTCATTTGTACAGGCTTAGCCTCGCTTATAAGTCAGCTATTCAACGACATCATTAAAAGTCCGTGGGATTTCAAAACATTGGTATTGTTCAACTTACACATTCTTTACATTACGGTTGACTTATGCAAATCATTAGCAACAGCCAACTGTAACGTAAAGAATGTGCAAGTTGAATAATACCAATCCCACGGACTTTTAATGGTGCCTTTGAATACATGACTTATAAACGAGGCTAAGCCTGTACAAATGAGTCTGTGGTCTTCAAAAACAGCGGTTCCCATCGAATGTGAAACTGGAGTATTAGAGAACTGGGCCTGAGAAATTCCGAGAAATTCTCAAATGGTTCAGCCATTGATTCCACTTGGTTCGCGCCCACCGGAATGGCTCGACAAGTTCGATAGGTGTTCCCCGGTATTCCAACCGATATTACCGGTTTTTCTGTACAAGTGGAAAACACCGGCTATTATATCTCTTTTAGATAAATACAGAATACTTTTCTTTGCTTTCGAATGATTTTTTTGAATATCTTGATGTTTTTTGAATTGGAAATAACTGAAGTCAAAGACCAGAGAAAAAAGTTTCAAGTTGTATTTCATAGTTATTCGTAAGATTCTGTCTTGTTTTTCAATGAACCAAAGAGAATAGGACATGCAAATCAAAATGTAAATTGGAAATCTCCTGCCGATTCGTGCCCTTGTCAATCGTTAACTTCTAAAAGAATGTTCCTGAAGGTATATGAAAATTATGTCTATGAAAACTGTTGGGAGGCATCAGTGTGGGAAACTCTCTTGTAGTCGGCAAGAGGACCATAAAACAACCAGCGGGATATGTAAGCTGTTTGTTTTTTACATACAATACATTACCTTTTACAGTTTTCTAACTTACGGCTTGACAGTAAGATGAGTAGTGACTATGATATTGATTATTCATTGGGAAATATATTAAAGGAATAACCGTTTCCCGAGTCACCAAATTCACTCGATTCTCATTGCATGGCTAACATTTTTACTCAGATCAGCTGGATGTGTTTCCATTGCAATGAAACTCCCACAAGATTATATTGATTTTACCTTTAAATAATTTACACGCTTTCGTCCTTGGGGACAATGATTTTTTGATAATATTTTTGATCCCTTTGTGTTACCTTTATGTTATCTTTCATTCAATCTTTCAATAACACGCAATTATTATGTTATATTGTCAGTGAGTAACGCCTACTGTGTCTCAGTTTGATCTCGTCAGACACAGCCAGAGTAATCACATGATCGATTTTAACCAATAATATGCTTGAATTTTGACAGCAAAAGAAGGTTGAATACTAGAATTGCAAATGCGTTTTCTATTTCTTCATAGCTTGGCAAGGACACATATCTACACTCCATAACTCAGGTAAGATTCGTAGACTAGCTCAAAAAACCCTTAACATATCTACACTTATATCATCACCTATGACTGTGGCTTCCTCGTTAAATATAATAATAATAATAATAATAATATTAATAATAATAATAATAATAATAATAATAATAACTATATAACTCAGGTAAGATTTGTAGACTAGCTCAAAAAAACCTTAAAGAAGAGAAGTTTGCCAAAAGTTCCGAATCTGTGATATTCAGGACTTTGTGGTGTATGATAAATTACACTGTTATTGTGACGTGGTTATGCCTGATTTTTAAATCCTATTTCCTATGTTTTTACATTTTTACATATTTTAGTTTTTACTTCTTTCTTCATGTCAAGTTTGTAAAACATTTCACTTGCACAGTGTTTTTAGTGACCTTCGTTGAATGGGGAACCTACATTTTGGGAAGAGTTGAAATATTCCTCGACCCCGCTAGGGACACTAAATTAAAAACATATGTAATAAGGTTCGCTCGGTAATAATGCAAGTTACTCTCATTACGAGAAGCCACTGTAAAACATACTGTTTCAAAGACAGGCAATATGATGCAAACAGTAAAATAATGTGATGGCGGTCCTCAGACAAGTCTTTTCTAAAAGCGAAATCAAAGATTTGTTTATGGAAAAATTTTCGTAAAAGAAAGTTACCGTGTAAATCGAGAAGCCATTGTAAAAAATACTGTTTCAAAGACAGGCAATATGATCCAAATAGTAAAATAATATGATGGCGGTCCTCAGACAAGTCTTTTCTAAAAGCGAAATCAAAGATATGTTTATGGAAAACTTTTCGTAAAAGAAAGTTACCGTGTAAATCGAAAAACCAATGGGCACCCAGAAATATTTCAGAAATCGCGTACATCGCTCGTTGAACAATCTGAAACAACTCTCTAACTGCAAGAAATTCGACTGATTTGTAGTCAGATAAACTTCGTGTAGTTAGAGAGTCGTTTCATATTGTTCAACGAACGATAAACGATTTCTGAAATATTTCCACGGTTTTTCGATTCACATGGTAATAATCCTTTTTTTTTTTTTTTTTTTTTTTTTTTTTTTTTTTGAAAGAGAAAATTTTATCATTTCTCCCTCTAACTCGCAAACTTTGCCGTTTCTCGTCCAACTGTAAGAAAATAAGATTTGAATAATGTTTTTAAACATATATTAGTAGAATTTAAAAGTAAGAAACAAAGACAAAGACAGGTGGAAAAGGCTGGCTGTGGAAACTATTTTTTGGTTGTTATTTCATTTCAAAGTAACCCGGGAAACAAACTTAAAACAGGCGAAGAAAAATTCTCTTACAATGTTTCTTATAGTATTACAGTAAGTTTGTGGCATTTTTTTAGCTAAAATTATTTTCATGTAATGAATTATTTTTAAAAAATATTCTGAGCGAGGTTTTGTGAAAATTTGACAGATATCATTCTGAGCGTGGCTTCAGAGGGTTTTGAGACATGCATTTTTTATGAGACTGATCACGTATAACTAAACACAGCACTGACACTGGAAAAAAAACTTTTGCGTATGTGTGCCTTTCAGCACGCCTTACAAGAGTTTTAGTGAGAAAATAAATGCTTGTTTTCTCCAAGTATATAAAAAGCTTTTTGCGAACTTCATTTTCCAAGTGTGTCCTTTATTTCGCTTATTAAAGAAATATTTTGAACATCTATACAAAACTTTTTTATACAATGTGAATGTGGATACATGAACTACGCCTGCATGGATTCCCAAGTTCAGATAAAGTATTTTAGTCACCTAAAAAATTGTCCAGTTATTCTTGTGTGTTTTTAATTTTTTTGTTCGTCGAACTTTGAATAGAGTAGTAACTCGCGGAGTCAAACCTACAGCAAACAAAGTTAGAATCCTTCATTTTTTTTAGCACTACTATTGTTCTTAAGCCGAAATTAGACCTGCGTGTGATACATTGAAGAATCGTTTGGCTGCCGGGAAGTATTTGAGTTCCGAGGCTGATACTTTCACGAAATAGAGTACAATAAACAAGCTATCAGAGCAAATACTCTTAATAAGAAAAAATCATATACCAGGTGATGATTAAGGGCTTACTAAAGGGTATCTTCTGACAAAATATGTGAGATATGAAAATTCTGCAACTATCCCGCCATTCTCGACCATTATGGACAAAAAAACGACTACTTTACCAAACATTTACCGGGGGAAAAAATTTAGGGAAGGTTTTTTACACAGAACGTAACGCTGATCAAAATTAAGAAAGAAAAATTGGGTGTCCCGAGCACCTTTTCGAGAAATTTATATATGTTTCCATATTGAGAAGTTGTTGAAAGAAAAATGAAGAAAACCAAAATAATTCATAACTCTAAAACTTAATAAGTAATTTTCTTACGACACCGCTAGACTTTAAATATCATTTTATAGAACAGAATCAAAATATTTGAAGGAATTGTTGAAAATAATCGTTCTCGCCAAACGATAACGTGAACAAAAACTATTTTTGGCTTTTCAAAGGCATTGGTTCTGTGAACAGGACTGAAACAAATTAGGAGCTGGTCTCTGTAAGAATCAAGCAAAGTTGGAAATGAAAAATGTTGGCCCACCTTGAAACTGTGTGCAGGTAGGCCACCCAAGGGGGTGCACAAAAACACCTAGTGTTGGGGTCCTCAAATACATTGTTGCCAACATTTTTCATTTCGAACTTTGCTTGATTCTTACAGACCAGCTCTTAAAACCTATAAAGTATCCTATAAGTGCAACATAGAATGCCAATATTAAGCCAATGTGTAGCGCGAGAGCCGCATAAAATTACCATGGAACACACAGTCACTGAAAGCGGTCACACGGTCACACGGTCACACGGTCACACGGTCACACGGTCACACGGTCACACGGTCACACGGTCACACGGTCACACGGTCACACGGTCACACGGTCACACGGTCACACGGTCACACGGTCACACGGTCACACGGTCACACGGTCACACGGTCACACGGTCACACGGTCACACGGTCACACGGTCACACGGTCACACGGTCACACGGTCACACGGTCACACGGTCACACGGTCACACGGTCACACGGTCACACGGTCACACGGTCACACGGTCACACGGTCACACGGTCACACGGTCACACGGTCACACGGTCACACGGTCACACGGTCACACGGTCACACGGTCACACGGTCACACGGTCACACGGTCACACGGTCACACGGTCACACGGTCACACGGTCACACGGTCACACGGTCACACGGTCACACGGTCACACGGTCACACAATATTAATCTAAAATTAATCTCATGGAATGTGTTTTCCCTGTGTTTTCAGATAGATAATTTCCACCAACATGACGACAGTTACCTACTACATAATATTCCTACTGAAGATCCTTCCTACAGCTCTGTTAGCAACATCATGTCCTTTCACACAGTATTCTGGAAGGTTTATGTCCGAAGACTACGAGAATAACAAAGCGATAATCGGCCATTCATACAAGAACCTAACCATCACGTATGTTCAACAGTGCTTCGGCTACTGTGTACATGACTGTAAATGCCTGTCTTTCCAGGTTTTTGGCACTCGATGCGAGTTGCTGGACGAAGATAAAAATACTATTTCAAGGGTTGGGTACATGTACTATGTACTGAAACAACACTTTAAAAATAAGGTATCTGGAGCATGTTATTTAATTAACAAGTGAATTAGTTCAGTTTCGCTATTTACGTCTTATTTAGCTATTTGCATGTATTTGGCTGGTTGGCGGCTGACTGGATGAGTTCAACTTTAAACATCTTCCTTTCTTTCTTTTAACTTTCCTTTTCTTTCTCTATTTACTCATAGTACAATAGCATAAATTGTCCAGGGGGGTGCCGTAACGGCTGCTGTCACACCAATCCCTGCATGAACGGTGGAACATGTGTAGAGACTTGTGATGAGGTCAGACGCAAGTTCAAGTGCGTTTGTCCACTGGGTGTTCAAGGCAGATACTGTCAGTACATACTGTCATGTGTAGGAATTCCTGGAAATCGCAAGTCAAGTACCTACACCATCACGAGACCATCTTTGACCAGCCAGTTTAAAGTCTACTGTGACTTTACATCCGAGCCGAACTACGTCTGGACGCTCGTGGAATCTTTTGAGTATTCGAATAAGTCCGACTATTTGACCAGGAAGTTCTATGAAAACCATCCTGTGAACGAATTAAGTCCAAACTGGGTCGACTATCGACTCTCACTTGAAGACATGACACACATCAGGACCAACGCAACACACTGGCGTGTTACTTGTAACTTCGACTCGGCTAACATATCAACTACTGACTATGTTCGAGTCGACATGAAGACAGTAGATGTTATGCAGTCAGTCCCTTCGAAATGTTTTAATCACATTGGTTTTCTAAGAGTTGAAGGAACAACCTGCACTGAAAATTGTACAACCCTTTTTGAAACTAGAAGATTTCATCCATTTTTTTCTCCTTGCTATACCTACAAAGGCTGCTTATTTAGTGGCTGCTCCGGTTTGGAATACGAAGCATTTGGTGGATATTATCATACATCCAACAAACATGACTGCTCGTCATCTTCAAGCTCCACGACAAACTGGTGGATTGGATACAAGTTAAACTGAACTCAATACTACAATATTGGTACCTCACCTTGTGATAGATGCAAAAACTAGTTAGAAGCTCACCAAAACCGACAGCCTTTGCACCTGATAGATCCGTCCAATCATCATTGACGGAGCATTACTCGTCATCATCAGCCTTCAAGACAAATAGATGCCACCACTCCTCGTTTAAGCGCCGCATATGCGATTAAAATATTGAAGAGTACTAGTGCCGCTCTCGAATAATGGCCCCATTCATTCACAGCAATGCCGCATCATCAAACTGAGATATTTTTGAAAAACACGTTTATTTCGTTAACATTTGCTTGTCATCATTTCGAAATGTTATGATTTTTAAAGGGCGCCGCCCTCAAATAAGCGCCACCACCGAAACACTTAAAATTTAATCGGCGGCGCTTAATCGAGTAGATACCGTACTCTTTGCTCTGACTCCTACAGCGAATGAATTGACTGTTCCGGTAGTATTGCTGAAGCGTTTGGCGATGTATTTTAACAAGGCCTTCTCATCATTGTTCTGCATCTTCACCCTCAACAACCAGTTAGTGGATTGGATATAAGAGAAAATAGAACGAACCAGATAGGGCCTTAAAGAGTAAAGACACTACTGATTCAAAAACGTGCCTATCTAGTTAATTAAATCCAAGAATATACAAAGACTGGAAGCCATTTTTTCAACTAAAAATCTAGAAACATTAGCACCGAGAGCCAGAAAAAAATAGCTACGCAGAAGATATTGGTTGAACAGAAACTTCCTCAAAATGTGGCTTCATATCTGGAGTTTAAAAAACAGTTCCTAATGCAAGAAAACGCGATGATGACAAAGACATTGATTATACGCATAGAGAGCGAAATTCCGTTAGGAACGACAATGATAGAAGGAGCGTAATGAAAATTAAATGAATTCAGACCTTTCCCCGAATTCGAATTTCCTTGCATAGTGACCACAAAACAATGGCTCCAAGTTGAGGTTGGGCTTGATCAAAAAATACACTAGATGTATGAACATATCAAGTCCAAGATTGACTTGAAACCATTGTTTTGTGGTCACCATGCAAGTGAATAGACCTCATCGGCTTGGGTGTAATGTTGTCCCATTTCAGTCGACCACGTGTCATTGTCTCGAGAATAAGATTCTTTGTTTGAGTTGTATCCATATTCATGTATCTTCTTATGTGCAACCGTTAAACAATGAAATTATACTCTGGGGAATGACACATGGTCTGAGATGGGACAACATTACACCTAAGCCGATGAGGTCTATTCTGGAAGAAAGGTCTATGATTGCATGCAGAGTATAGACCCCCTTGCAGCACGTCGGAATATACACTGTAAAAATGGGTTGGTTGAAATAACCTTAAAAAATTGGTTGAAAAGTGGATCTGCGGTAATCAATTGTTAATGGTTGTAATGACCATTTACTAATTGGTAGAAGTAACCATTTTTGAAATAGTAACATAAACCATTAATATTTGGTAATATACAGCTCCGTTTTGAGGACAAAACAATAGGTTTCCAATTCTAAGACGATTGAAATTCATTTTTGTGCTCCAAATTGAGCTGCTTTGACGTCTATCGATAAACATTTTTGAATGCACTGTTATAGGCCTTTGTTAGATCTGATTTAAGTATTTACACATTAAATTTTTCGCTTAGTGTCCTTTTGTTCAGTTTTCAAGTATCTTAGTCATTGTTCTATTCGTTACATTCTTTAGTATTTCTCGTCATTGTTAGTCGTCCCTACGGAGTTCATACCGCTTTATAAGTTAATCTTTAGTCAGTTGGTGCTTGTCGTTCATCCCGTCCTACACAAATGTAAGTTCTTCGTTATTCCTTTAGATCGTTTTTTACAGTTTCTTGTAGTCCTGTGTTTCTTCTTATTTCACTATATTTACTCCTTAATTTATTTACTATTTATAGTCTATACCTTACTTGTAAGAGTATTGAATTAAAAGGAATTTGGGATGTAGCACCGACAGCCTTTCTTAATGTTTATGCATGAAGTTCTTCGCCTCACGTTAATGCAGCTATGCCGGACCACATTTCATGTATTTGCATACTTCCATGCACGGGGTTTCGATGCGAAGCTGGTTGGTTTTATCAAATAATACGTGTAAAAACTCGTTTGGCATTTAAACGCCTGTGCATAGAACTGAGTATGCGAAAACATTAAATAGACCTTTTTGCTTTACCACTATTTTCGACTTCGTGCACTTTAAAAACAATATGTGAGATCAAGGATTGTACAGAATTTGAACATCTTAAGAATTTAAGATACCAATGCACAACACTTCTGTATGCTGAAAGCATGACCTGACTACAACTATTTTACAACAACAATGAAATACAAGCATTCTTTATTCAAATTCCTGCTAAAAAAAAATATTCACACGAGACCGAAAATGACGTCTATTGATAGAAAGACCCCTTCATGCAGCACGTCGAAAATGCAGCTCAAATTGGAGGACAAAACAATAGGTTCCAATAGATCATTTTCGAGATACGCGCGCGAGCGCTTTCAAAAAATATTGCAGGCACAGGCATGAAAAAGAGGCATTTTCGGGCAAGATCGCGCGCACTACTGATGCTGCTCGAAAATGCCGGTCTATTCTCAGGAGATTGAAAGGCTATTCAAGGCAAACTTGCAAAGTGGACGTCCATGCTTTTTATTCTCTAAATAATTCTAAAAAATAACTGCTTTTTGGCCTGACTTTTATCGCTTCGTATAGAAATATTTGCCGTAGTTTGGTTTTACGTGTGGAGTATGCTTTTCGTGGTCGTTTGGCGACCCCAACTGAATTTGTTTGGCCGCGCATATCGGCTGTAGAGACTTTTTTCCTGTCGTCAGCTCTCAGGTAACCCAAGCCATAGTTAATGACTAGGTAAAGTATTTGCGACCAGGCCTGCATGCAATCCCTCCAAAGTTGTTAGCCTTTATTCTCTCTCGCTTCATATAATTTAATTTAATTATCCTAAATCCATAAGCGTACCTTATTTTCATATTTTCATAAGTGGATGACTTATGACGGCGGAAATTCAAACAAATATATTTTTCGATTTTTCTGAAAGTTTCAGAATCTTATCTCCTATTACAGGTACAGCTTGTGTACAAATTTGAATTGCAAAGTTTGGGCAGGAAAAAAGTTATGACGACCATCTAAAATGGAACCGAAAATTTGAGGCATACAAAATATTGCCTTGAATTTTTGAAATATCTGTTTTTAGGTACTGCTTGTATAACTCAATGAATAAATATTTATTTACTAAAGTCCGTTAGATACATCGAATCGAGAGTTTTTCCCAAAATCACAATTTCCCCGAACTCTTTCAAACGGCGCCAAGTTTTTTCTTTAAACTTCCTACATCAATAGATCATAGCTATATCTAGAATGTGGGGAATATTCTACAGTTGATCCTATCCAAACTTTTGGGATAGTAAAGTCATACATCGCACGTCGCTGGAGAAATTATGTATTGTTAAGAGTATTGATAAGCAATCTTCAAAACCCTTCAAAAGTAAATCCTTATACCGCAACGGATATTTATTATTCGAATTTTTGGTACATTAAACTAAGAAGTGCAACGACTTGGCAAGTTGGAGAAGATAGAACATCTTTCAAATCTGTTTGTTTTCTTTTGAAAAATGGCGTTATTTACTTCTTCAATGATGCTGGTGTGGATCATCGCCCTATAATGCCTTCTTGATTCCACTGAGAAATTATGCTTATACCGCAAAACATATACAAGGATATATCCTGTCTATGAGTTTGACATTTTGCTCTCGGTGTCCACAAGCAAGATCAGATAAAACATTTTGGAAATTCCTGGACATTATTATATAAGATGATCGACCATTTTGTTTTGCAAACTCGGGACATCTGCTGCGCGTGGGTGTCCATGATTTCTCGTCGTGCTGTTGAATAAAGTCTCTACAAATGTTGTTTGGTAGTTGAGGAACATTTTAGCGCTGAAATGTTGGCACGAGATTGTGGTTTTGAGGGTTTTTGAACCGTTTGAAAATTTACAATGAATAAAGTAATATTCTAAATCGGTTAGAGAATAAACCCTCGCAATGCTCGGAGCTCTAAATCCCATAAAGCACTTGCGTTTATTCTCTAACCCTTACTTAGTAGACGTCACAGTCATTAACATATTGGAAATATAAACCTTCATAACTTACTGGTATTTTCATAAACATGCGAACTCGGTAGTTGCATGCTACACGCTGAAATTTGTTTTTTCGCTTCCGTCAATCAAAACTAATCAGTCGGTACCTTTTATATGTTTGACTGGCGGCAGTGAAAAACCAAATTCCAACGGGAAACTCGCAACTATAGAGTTCGCATGTTTATGAAAATTGCAGTAAAGACGCTACGCTCAAATCAAGAAATATTTATCCATTCAACTATCTACTTCATGTAGAATCAGTAATGAAGGCATTGGAAAAAAGGTTATGTGCACTTTAACACTCATGCACAACAATAACAATAACTTTTCCAATCCAGAAATTGAGTGAAGGCGCCGACATTTTATGCCAATTAACATCAAGGCTTTCGATTTATTCAAGCGAGATGTTTAAGCTCGTTGATTCCGGATCCATAGCAGAAATTTTGTTCTTTCTTGCTTCCCGCCATTGTTCAAATATATTCATATTCATATGCATTTTTCAGTGCTTGTTCTTCCTCGTCCTTGTTTTTGGTTTTTCGAAAGCGTTTTTAAGGTTGAAAAATCTCCTCGTCCTCGCTCAAAGCCATATTGTAAACTCGCTGACATTGACAATATATAAGCTTGAATTTTTTTTTTTTCATTCGAGAAACAAAACGTTTTGTTAAATTCCTGGAAGAGATGATGAATTTGAAACATATATATATTACATGTTTGCATATTTTGCTTATGTATTTTTTCCAGTACTATTTTTTTTAAGCAGAAATATGATTATGTTTTTCGAAATGTTTAGTATCTAAATTAACCGTTAGGTTTTCTAGTTAGATACTAACATTATGAGTTACATTTAGATGAGCTAGTACACACAACAATAAATATATCAATTTACATAAATTTATGAAAAACGAAGGAAGTATAGACCTTGAATTTTAATTCAGATTAGGAGAGTTGAGAAATATTCCGAGGAATTTTGGAGTTCTAAAAAAAATATTTTGAGTTTCTTAGCAAAGGACTGATGAGTTTTAATTTGTTTCAGTCCTATTGTTTAGCTAGTTGAAATTACAAAGTCCCAAAGGGCTGAAAACAAAGAATGTTTGCTTTCCATAAAATAAACAGTCTTTGAATTCAATACACATAGCCTCCAGAATAACTAATGAGTATGCGATGTTATTCCAAAGCCTCCAATTTAGACTGAAAAGTCCTCATTGTCGGCTTTGAAATATAAAGTCATACTCACGAGATCATTGTTTGTATGCATTTGTTTGCTGCGTTTTTTTTTTCTTTTTTGTTCCCCTCCCAAGAGAAAATGAATCTTTGAATAAAAGTAATATACGACATATTTTTTTAGCTTTGAAATAACTGAAATACAATGAAACGTTCTGTTCATTAAGAAAATGTGACGGATAGTCCCCGAGACTTCAGAATTTTAATCGAGAATTTACATAGTCAGTTGTAACTGTAACGTGAAGAGACGTAAGCGACCCAGGTTTCTGTCGACAAGTTTCAATATAATTTCAAGACAAAGTTGTAAGTACAAGTTTTGAAGAAAAAAACGCTTTTCGATCGAGTTTTATCTCATAAAATGTTTAAAATGTTAACAATTGTCTCATATTGTCTCATAAGACATGTCTGACAAAATGTTAATATTATAATGATTTATTTCGAATTACAGTTTGACTAGATGTCAGAGCGAATGTAAAAGACCATAGTATGTCCAAAACAGCCAAAAATTCTACTCCAATGTCAGGTGCATACGCCGGTAAGAAACCAAAACTTATCTAAATTAGTAATACGTCAAAGAACGCAAATAAGTTGCCGTTTGGAAGCTGAATATTAGCAAGACGTGGTCTAGAATCGATTCAAAGTAAACACAGAAATGCTTCCAAAATTTGATATTTCGATTTTACGGGAAAAGACTTAGAGCAATTCGTTTCTTGTATAATTGGGCCAAATATCGAAAAAATCTGTTCGTTTCTGTTGATTCGCAAAGTTAGTACAAGTGCCAAAGAAATATATATTAAGCTACTGCCTGTTAAGATTTACTTTAGAAATAGTATACTTCTGTTATTCACACACTTTAATTTCGTCCTTTAAAAACTACATTAATTTTTGATCATGTTAAGATATTTTCGTCTTTTTACCAACTAAATCTTTCAATAACCGGCACGCAATGTTTATGTTTAATATATTATCATTAATGCTCTGCCTTCTAGTTTGATGTCGTCAGATTAATCACATTTTCAATTTTAATCAATAATAAACAATTATTGGATGAGGTTGAGCATGATATCGTAAATTATCAAGACCAAGGCCGTGTTATAAGCTGAAGCCGTAGGCTGAGGTGGATAATACGGCCGAGGTCTTGATATTTACGATGTCATGCGAAAACCGAATTCAAGAATTGTTTTATTAAACATTTCGTAAACAAAGAATAAAGATTTAATTCTGCTTTCGAAAAAATAGCGAACGTATTTTCATTTCCATTGTGACCTTGAGTGAACTCAACATGATAAATGTATTATCTGCTACAGATAATAAGCAATTATTGGACGAGGTTGAGCATGATATCGTAAATTATCAAGACCAAGGCCGTGAGTATCTGCCGAAGCCGTAGGCTGAGGGGATAAAACGGCCGAGGTCTTGATATTTACGATGTCATGCGAAAACCGAATTCAATAATTGTTTTATTAAACATTTTGTAAACAAAGAATAAAGATTTAATTCTGCTTTCGAAAAAATAGCGAAGGTATTTCCATTTTCCATTGTGACCTTGAGTGAACTCGACATGAAAATAGTAATATTAATAATAACAATAATGATAATAACAATAACATAATTCTTAGCGCATCACAATACAAACCTCAATGCGCTTACATAAAACACACAAATAAACTAATAATAATTACAAAGTAAAGTGTTGTTAAAAAAGGTAAGGAGGCAAACCAGAAGGCTATTCACAAGCATGGACGAGAGGCTGCAGCTGACCTAATCGAAATCGGGACAAATACACAGCGGGACTCAAACCCAGCACCAACGGACTGTGAGACCAACGCTCTGACCACTCCACCATGCTGCCTCCTATATGAACAGATAACAGATTTATCATGTCGAGTTCACACGATATCATGGATTGGCTGAGGGCTCTCGGCCAATCAGAAGCGAGATAGTGAGTAAAATGTATAATAATACTATATATTCTTGAAGTTTGATAGTGAAGGAAGGTTGAAATTTAACAGTTTTTACCTTTGAAAAATTCACACACTTTAATTTCGTCTTTGAACTACATTGATTTTTGATCATGTTAAGATATTTTCGTCTTTAGTACCCATTAAATATTTCAATAGCCGACACGCGATGTTTACGCTATGTTATCAATAGTACTCTGCCTTATAGTTTGATGTCGTCAGATAAATCACATGATCAATTTTAACCAATATATTCTTGAAGTTTGACAGTAAACGAAGGTTGAATATTAACATTGTGGATGCGTTTTTTATTTCTTTATAGCTTGGCAAGGACACATATCTAGACTCCATAACTCAGGTAAGATTCGTAGACTAGCTCAGAAAAACCCTTAACATATCTACACTAATATCATCACCTATGACTGTGGCTTCCTCTTTAAATATAATAATAATAATGATGATAATAACTATATAACTCAAGTAAGATTTGTAGGCTAGCTCAAAAAAAACCTTAAACACTGAAGAGAAGTTTCCCAAAAGTTTATAAAACATTTCACTTGCACAGTGCTTTCAGTGGCCTTCGTTGATAGTCATTTCGGGCAAACATTTGAACAAGTAAGGCCCAGTTGAGACGTCAAAGCGACAAAGAGAACTCCGAGAACTACCAAAACTTCAATATGATAATTATGCATTAAGTTAGGTATACATACTTCTACTATTGAAGAGAAAACAGCGCTTGACCTCAAAGGCAATTAGAATCGACATGGCAAAAGTTCGAAATCTGAACTAAAAAATAGTTGAAATATTCCTTCACCCCGATAGGAACACTAGATGAAACAAATGAAAAAGCTCGCTTGGTAATAGTTATAGTTACGGTCATTACAAGAAACCATTGCAAAAACATTTCAAATAAACAATATTATGACCTAAATGATAGAATAAGACGACGGTCTTTAGACAAGCCTTTTCTTAAAGCGACTTCAAAGATTTGTTTTAAGGAAACTTTTCGATTCTTCCATTGATGTTTTCAGTGGTAAAAAGCGAATGTTACAGCGCAAAACGAAAAACTGCAAGAAATTCGACTGATTTGTAGTCAGATAAACTTCGTGTAGTTAGAGAGTCGTTTCATATCGGTTCAACGAACGATAAACGATTTCTGAAATGTTTTGTGGGTGCCCACGGTTTTCGATTCGCACTGTCAGTAATAATTTTTATTTTTAAGAAGAAAAGTTTATCAATTTTCCCTGTAACTCGCAAACTTGGCCGTTAAAAAAAATAAATTTTGAATATTGTTTTTGAACTTGATGTTAGAAAGGTGAAACAAGGACAAAGACAGGTGGAAAAGTTGTGAAGGCTGGTTTTTGGTAACTATTTTTAGCTTTTTATTTCAAAGACACTGATCCTGTAACCCGGGAAACAGACAGGAGAAGAAAAATTTAATTATAACATATAAGGTTACTGTCAAAGTTTGTGGCTCTTCGAAATCCACTTGATATCAATAATTATTTTGAAAAACTTTATTCTGAGCGAGATGTTGAGAAATTTTGATAGATATCTTTGAAAGTAGGTAAGAATGTTTACAAAACCTTTTTTTTTTTTGGCAAACTCTCCGATTTTGAAAGAATACAATTCGAAATATCTTCGTCAATAATATTCGGCCATAGTTAACTTAGTCAATTATATAAGACGACACATGGATCAATTTACATATTAGACATTATAAGACAGTGTTTGGCTCTATCGATTAAGACCTTATAGCTTTTGACAATTAATAAAAAAAATTGAATGCATTTTGCACAACAATAAAGTTAAATATTGCTAAAAACCAACCCGTTTCTTTAAAAAAAAGCCATGTACGTGCTGGGAATGATTGGCACATAACCAAGAAATGGCAATGATGCAATCAGAAATTTTGGACTTAATAATTCTTTCTTTTGCCTAATTTGAGTTTGAAAAATATTTCGGTAACAAGACGCGCATACGAAAACAATTTTGAACCAAGAGTACCCCGCGAAGGTTGACAGGTGACTACTTTTGCAAAATGTAAATACGAAACTTCTTATGAAAGCTCATTTGAATCAAAATATAACGTTGTGTGAAAGTAAAGAAAGAAAAATGAGGTTTATCAAGCTCGTTTTCGAGATAATGAAATTTGAATATTACTGACCATCTTGACAAGTTTTCGAAATAAAATTTCAATCCAAGCTTTGCACAAATTAAATAATTCATAACTCGCAAACTTTAAAGCTATGGATGTAATTTTCTAAGGATATCTTCTTTAAAAATTATTCAAAATTTATTTAGATTATTCAAATCAAATTCTTTTTAAAAGATTCCTTTGAATTATTTCTTATATAATAATAAACTTTATTTATTTAAAACACAGTATCTACATCATCTACAAAAATAAATGCTCTTCCTGAGAGCCGTGCATGTTACATATGATATAAAAGGAGAATTGAATACAAAAAGAATAATTAAAATTTTCCTGAAATATTTCTTTTAAAAAAAAACCAGAAAGTTTAAGAGATTCTCGTATTTTTAGTGGTAGAGCTTTAACGCCATTTAGAAACTTTCACTATTTTGGTTTTCGGCGTCAAAAGTTAAATTAAAAGGGCGAACTTCATCAACTTTAAGACGCTTACACTCTTCGTTATAAATATTTCGCTACTTTATACACTGCAGTGGTTCAAAGTACTATTCTATCTCTTCATACACGAAAAAAGGAAACTCATTTTCCTATCGCAAAGCGTTTTTAAAGACAACGTATTTCTTGATTTTTTTTTTTTTTTTTTTTTTTTTTTTTTGCGAAGTAGAAAATGTGGCTCACTTCAAGATTAATTTATCCTGAAAAACGACTTTGGAAAGTGCTTACGCCTTTCGCCGTCTTAATCAACTTATTAATCGGCAAAAATTGATCGATTTGTTTGAAAATTATAAGTTAGTAGCCAAGTAATAGTTCAATCATTTACTATCAAAATCATGTAATGATGGTAATTTTTATTTTCACTGGAATAAACTGAATCACGCTATTTCTAGATGCGCCAGTTTCTGTAAACAAGCTAAGCATGAATTAATCTTGGTTTCCTGTTTTGATCGTTCTTCGTATTATACGCTAAGCGTGTAACTTATGCGGAATTCTCAACCATGTAAAATTAAAAAAGGTTTTTTCTATTCGATAATTTTTTGGGCCAATTGTTTGTTAAATTTGGTACTCTCTTTGAAGCTTTTATACAACACGAAAGATTCCATTTTTAGATATGAATGATATTAATATAGCTGTTAAAGCTGTGACGTATTTCCGGGTCCAACTGCTCACAAAAACCGCAAAGATAAAGCAAAAAATTAATTTACCTTCATCTGAAACAGTTAGAACTTTGGACAACCAATCCTGTTATGAAGAAAAAATAAGAAAAATCTTTATAAAACTGCTTTTCGTTTTGGACCCAGAAGTTGTTTTTCTATACAAGTGACGTCACATTTAACAGCCCTTTAGGCAAATCTTTGTTTACAATATTTTTCTCATAAGCATAATATTTGAAGTCAAGAAAAATACGCCAAACTGAACCCAAAACCTAAAAGATCTCATTGATATAAGAAATCTACGAAATGTTTAGCTCTTTACATGCAATACTTTTCAAGATATCATGCAGCTTCCAAAGATACTGGCAGACGAAAACGCTAATAAGCCTATACATTCTCTGTAAAAATTAAATATTTTGAAACCCGCTTCACGCAAAATATATTTTGTGTCAAGCTAAAATTTGAAAAGTAAGATGATTATACCATGCTCTTTCGATATTCAGAATGGATTTGATGTAATAAGTGTAATACTGGAGTATATACCCACATTTTTTAGGTTAAAATTTGAACATTTCACTTTAGAACTGAGTTTCGAAATTTATTTTGGCCTTGGCACTTTTCGTATTTCAGGATAAATTTATTAAGTGAGCCGCATTTTGAAAATGCTTTATTCACTGTAGTGAATAAAGTAGCAATATACTATTTATAGCGAAGAGAGCAAGCTTTTGAAAGTTGATGAAATTCGCCCTTTTAATTTTTGACTTTGAAGACCGAAATGTTAAAAATTTTAAGAATGGCCGTAAAAAAAAGAATAAATAAATAAAGGAATAGTTCAAATCGGTTAATTAATATGGTGCTATGCATCAGCGGGAGTCTTTTGTATTTCGATATGAAGTGAAAATGTTTTGAAACAAAAGTTTTTATTTCCAAAGGTTTTGAATTGGGTCAAAACTTACATAACACTGGGAGTGCGGAAGGAACTGAAACTGAAGTGGGGTAGTTTTAAAAAATAGACAAAATTTCGCCGAAGCACAAAAAAAAAAAAAAAAAAAAAAAAAAAAACACGCTAAAATCGCAGAAGCAATAAAAAACTAGATACTCGTGCCCATTGGTGAAAGGAGTAAGCTTTTGAGAACATGGAGGTCTTAAAATATATAGCAGACTTAGAGAGAACTGATAAGCTAGGCCTTTGAGACCAGAGTGAAGCTGGTGTCAGATTTTTGAGTCAGATTTTTGGATCTGTTGTCAGATTTTTTCCGGGGGGGCGTTACATCAGTTGATCTACAAAGTGCTCTGTATTCTTAGCAATGTCTCGAATCTAGATAAAACCTTTACAACGCTTTAGATTTAAGACAGTTCTTGAAAATGGTGGTCTTTGGAGATCGAAGTAATCACTTGAAAGAAAACAAAGTGCGGTTTCAGATTTTTTTGGAGCTGTGTTATCTACTATCTAGTGTGGGTCTACCACGAATGGCGTATGCATTTGTGTGTATTTTGAGCAGTTCCCGAAGCAAAATAACTCGCCATAATTATCTTCAATTCGATCACAACCTTCTACAAGTCCAAATCTGAACAATGGCGTTGTGTCGCAGGCACATCAACCCCGTGACTTGCACGTGGAATGCATCATTCAAGCACGTGGAATGCACATTCTCGACGTAGAAGATGGACATAAAGCCCAAATATAGACTCGGCCCGGCCTAGAGGCCCGGGCACGAGTAACAATATGAACAAATCCCGCAACAATCGTGGTATTAATAATATAATAATATAATAATAATAATAATAATAATAATAATAATAATAATAATAATAATAATAATAATGATAACAGCTTTTGGAACGCACTTTGCAGAGCCTCAATGCGGTGTATACAATTACATATTTACATGACAAAATTAAAATTTTTCTATTTACAATCATTTTCATAAAATTTAGAGATAAGTTAAGGTATTTAATTTATTTAAATAAAAGTTTATTTAATATGTTAGTATGTCCATGAATCTTTGTGTAATTAGCTATTTAAAATAATGAGACATTGTTATCATGGGTAAGCTTTCTTGAATAGATAAATCTTAATGCTGAACTTAAAAACGTTCAAAGAAATGGATAGTTCTTAGATCAGGTAGCAAAGCTATATAAAATGAAAAGAAAATTTAAAAAATTAATAAATGAGATTTTGTTGTCATGGATATGCTTTCTTGAATAAATAAGTCTTAATGCTGGATTTAAAAGCGATCGGTCACACGGTCACACGGTCACACGGTCACACGGTCACACGGTCACACGGTCACACGGTCACACGGTCACACGGTCACACGGTCACACGGTCACACGGTCACACGGTCACACGGTCACACGGTCACACGGTCACACGGTCACACGGTCACACGGTCACACGGTCACACGGTCACACGGTCACACGGTCACACGGTCACACGGTCACACGGTCACACGGTCACACGGTCACACGGTCACACGGTCACACGGTCACACGGTCACACGGTCACACGGTCACACGGTCACACGGTCACACGGTCACACGGTCACACGGTCACACGGTCACACGGTCACACGGTCACACGGTCACACGGTCACACGGTCACACGGTCACACGGTCACACGGTCACACGGTCACACGGTCACACGGTCACACGGTCACACGGTCACACGGTCACACGGTCACACGGTCACACGGTCACACGGTCACACGGTCACACGGTCACACGGTCACACGGTCACACGGTCACACGGTCACACGGTCACACGGTCACACGGTCACACGGTCACACGGTCACACGGTCACACGGTCACACGGTCACACGGTCACACGGTCACACGGTCACACGGTCACACGGTCACACGGTCACACGGTCACACGGTCACACGGTCACACGGTCACACGGTCACACGGTCACACGGTCACACGGTCACACGGTCACACGGTCACACGGTCACACGGTCACACGGTCACACGGTCACACGGTCATTTATGCCCCCACAATATTAATCTAAAATTAATCTCATGGAATGTGTTTTCCCTGTGTTTTCAGATAGATAATTTCCACCAACATGACGACAGTTGCCTACTACATAATATTCCTACTGAAGATCCTCCCTACAGCTCTGTTAGCAACATCATGTCCTTTCACGCAGTATTCTGGAAGGTTTATGTCCGAAGACTACGAGAATAACAAAGCGATAATCGGCCATTCATACAAGAACCTAACCATCACGTATGTTCAACAGTGCTTCGGCTACTGTGTACATGACTGTAAATGCCTGTCTTTCCAGGTTTTTGGCACTCGGTGCGAGTTGCTGGACGAAGATAAAAATACTATTTCAAGGGTTGGGTACATGTACTATGTACTGAAACAACACTTTAAAAATAAGGTATCTGGAGCATTGTTATTTAATTAACAAGTGAATTCAGTTTCGCTATTTACATCATGAGGGATAGGAAGTATTTAGCTGGTTGACTGGTTAAGTAATGGTCCTAGTAAGAACTAGGCAGGCAAACGGCAATGGAATGCAGAAAGGTGCTAATTGTGTATTGTCTAATCCGTCCATCTCATTGGTTAAAACATGAAAATCTCCCATAATTTCAAAACTAAGCGGATTTTTTAATATTTTATTTGAGATCTGATTCCTTTTCCATCTAAGATTTCCTGAGCCTTTATATATCAACATTTCTATGTGGGAAACATATCGAATTATAAACGTCTTTTGGCTATTGTTTTGAGCGCTTATGATTGGACGAGATCTTTTAGTACAAAAGAAACTTTGTTGCAAAACAGAGTTTTTGCACATTTTATTTTTAGAATGTGTTACCTATAGGTTGATATACTTTCAGTCTGAAAACTAAGACATTCTTATGTGGGGAAGTTGCTATTGCCACAGAACAATAGAGAGTTGCCTACCTCTTACGCGCATTGTTACTTAACTGGTTGGCTCAGTGATAGGCTTGGTTGTTGGTTGGCGGGTTGGCTGCTTGACTAGTTTGCAAGTTGACTGCCGGAGGACTGGTTGATCGACTGCGGGTTGGCTTGATTGGTTAGTTAGTTGGCTTGGTTGGTTGGTTGGTTAGTTGGCTTGGTTGGCTTGGTTGGCTTGGTTGGCTTGGTTGGCTGATTGTCTGGCGGCTGGCTGGCTGAGTTCAACTTTATACATCTTCCTTCCTTCCTTTTAACTTTCCTTTTCTTTCTCTATTTACTCATAGTACAATAGCATAAATTGTCCAGGGGGGTGCCGTAACGGTTGCTGTCACACCAATCCCTGCATGAACGGTGGAACATGTGTAGATACTTGTGATGACGTCAGACGCAAGTTCAAGTGCATATGTCCACTGGGTATTCAAGGCAGATACTGTCAGTTCATAGTGTCATGTGTAGGAATTCGTGGAAATCGTAGTTCAGGTATTTACACGATTACCAGACTATCTTTGACTAGCAAGTTTAAAGTCTACTGTGACTTTACATCCGAGCCGAACTACGTCTGGACGCTCGTGGAATCTTTTGAGTATTCTAAAAAGGGGGACTATTTGACCAGGATGTTCTATGAAAACCATCCTGTGAACGAATCAAGTCCAAACTGGGTCGACTATCGACTGTCACTTGAAGACATGACACACATCAGGACCAACGCAACACACTGGCGTGCTACTTGTAACTTCGACTCGGCTAACATATCAACTACTGACTATGTTCGAGTCGACATGAATATATTAGATGTTATGCAGTCACTCCCTTCGGAATGTCACCAAAACATTGGTTTTCTAAGAGTTGAAGGAACAACCTGCACTGAAAATTGTAAAACCCGTTTTGAAACTACAAGATTTCATCCATTTTTTTCTCCTTGCCGAGACTGCTCTTTTAGTGGCTGCTCCGGTTTTTCGACTTACGAAGCATTTGGTGCATATACTCATGAATCCAGAAAACATAACTGTTCGTCGTCTTCAAGCTCCACGACAAACTGGTGGATTGGATACAAGTTAAACTAAACTCCATACTACAATATCGGTACCTCGATCAAAGAACATCTTCAACCTTCTTAAGTCAAATAAATGCCGATGCAGAAGCTAAACAAGCTAGTAAATATCTCACCAAAAGACTCTTTGCGCCTGATAAATCCTTCCCATCATCCATGACGGACATCTAGTGCTCGTCGCACAAGTTTTAAAACGTAATTATTTTGCTCTGGCTCCAACTGCAAATTTATTAACAGTCTCTATTTCAATGTTGATAAAACACTCCATGCAGAATATATATGATATTATTTGCATGGAAGCCATTCTGTCAGCTTCATAAGTAAACAAATGGAACCGAATAACATCAACACAGGAAGCCCGAATAAATGTTCACAGAAGAAGTGAAGGCTGGAAAAGAAACTTCCCGAAAACCTGGCAAAATATCTGGCGCTAAAAAAGACAGTTGCATGCACTTATTTAGAGAGCCGGGTGATAAAACGTCTCTGAAGAAGACGGACCGACATTTTGCGTGGTGCGTCTTCATCCGTACGTGCCACGGCAAAGGACCAACCATTTGCCTGCATTTTTAGAGCAAAGGCAGCACATTCTACTGAGATATTTTAAGGCCCTGAGTGTTCGTCTGGCCGGGACTCGAACCACGACCTCACGCAAAACCGGCAGTGAACACGAAACAAAGGCTCTTATTCGAGGTTGGACTTGATAAAGCACCGTAAATGTATGTACACATCAAGTCCAACCTCGACTAATTGGAGCCATTGTTTCTTGTTTCTTGCGAATTTGGGAAAGGTCCATGATTGCATGCATAGATGCTTACTTAAAGATACTTATTATATATCAATATCGGCAGTTATAATTTCCTGCTTGGATGGAAATCCAAAACCACTGCATGTGGAGTCGGTTTTAAAGACTAAAAAATCCCATCCCCGTTTTTAGCACTTCCTCTTCTGAAAAGGCAAAAGTTGAAAACGACAATGAAAAAAAAAAGTCACAAATTTAATTCACAATCGGATTTAGCATTCCATCTGAGAGACGACAAAGAGTTCGACAAACCAACTGACGTGGTCCACAAAAGATCGAATTAGATTCCTAAAGTTAATTCTTACCGAGGCATAAAAAAAAGGAAAACCCGGAAACAATTCTAGAAACTCAGGAGAGAACCAACTTGCAACTCTTCTTGCTAGCGATGGCAAGTCCAGGGATCGAACCTATATGACCACAGCGGTAAGATGTGGTCCGGCCATAAAAATACGATCGTCATTCGTGCTTCCCTCTTCAGCTTTTTTACCTAGAAGCCCTCGGCGAGTTCTCCAGGCAGCCCGTAACCTGAGTATCAGGCTCTAGGGGAAGGGCGGGGGAGGGGAAGGGTGGGGGAGGGAAAGGGTGGGGGAGGAGACTTGGGAGGAGGGGGAAGAGAGGAAAGGAGAGCCTGACACAAACACATATCGACCGTTGTGTTCGCGTCCGAATTCCGGACTTTGCGGTGATTGGGTAAGAGGACAAAAGAATCTAATCTAATCTTATATAGCTCTTCACACCTCCACTCCAACACTCTCGTTGATACCGAATAACCTACGAAAACCTGAGGGAACACAATTATGAGAATAACTTTTCAAAAAAAAGATGTTAACATTTACTGACTCTAGTATTATTTCACATATAATGAGAATATTCATAGAGTAGTCTAAGACATTTTCAAGATTTGAAATCACTGATTTGAAGAGACCACGAAGTATTATAATTTTTGGAGAAGTTCCCCAAGATTAAGCTTTGCCGTTCGTCAGATTATTCGGTTACTGGAAGGTTCATTAAGCACGAAATATGCTATATTCCTCCGATGGGCAGCTTGGTGTGTCGGAGAACAACTGCTTCTTCGAAGTAGGAGAATTTCCATTGCTAGCCACCTTCGCTTTCAAGCGCTTCGATTGCGGTGTTATTCCAGTTGGTGTTCGGGATGCAGGCAAACGCTTGTACGTTATTGCTTGTGGAGTGTGTGCTGTGGAAGTAGAACTCTGAAAAACACTTTCAATTTCTGAATATGACTTCCAGCAGTTAACAATCTTTCGCGCACATCTCTTACAGACGGAACCTCTCTTGTCTTGATGCTGAACAACAATTCCAAGAGCTCGTAAGAGCTGACTCAAAATGACGGCTGTTCCACCAAATGACGAGCAATATTCTTTATTTGTCGTGGCACAAAACAAAGGGACGTTTGACGCACGAAATCCATACTTAGTTTGTAGATTTTCTCGATATAAACAGCATTTTTTTTTCGACCGCTCTCGACATTTCACGTGTACTATAAACAGCGCACAATTTCCATGTTTTGATAGTTGTCACTTCATTTCAAAACCGGAAGTGAATGGGATTGGTCAATATTGTGAGGGCGTATCAGAAATCTAAAAGGGGCGGAAGGCGGCTCGATATGTGTTTGTGTCAGGCTCTCCTTTCCTCTCTACACTCCCCCTTCCCTCCCTCCCCCAGCTTGGAGAGCCTGATACTCTGGTTAGGCAACCCGCTTTTCACATATTTTTTAAATTGAATTAAGTCTGATATTAATTTCTCCATTCAGCAAAGCATGTTAATCTAAAGGAGGTCGATCACATTTTTACTGAAACATGAATCAATCGTCTCCATTTTTCACAGAACTCTAGAAAATTACCCAATAATTGCTTAGCTTTTTTTAAAAACATGATGTCGAATACAACTTCTACGATACGGTGGCTATCTTGGTTAGGGGCAAATATGCATATAGGATATTACATGGACGCTTGGAGATACGAATTTTATCTTCGAGTGTTGATGTTATCTCTCACGAGTGAGCGTAGCTCCAAGCGGCCATGTAATGTTCTGTTTATTATATGAAATATTTAATGAAAAAAAATGGAGAATTTGACTTTGGTCGAAATTTGGTACCACCAGTGTTGATAAAAATCGTATCCCCACTGGTGGGAGTGGGGATATCAATTTCATCATTTTGATGTCACTCAATATCATTTCATATAATAAAAAAGCTTTATTACAGTAATGGCGTCGTTTAACGTTAACAATTCACCACAAGATCTAGACAATTAGAGAAAAGATGAACTAAGAATGTAACTCCTGCCGTAGTTCTGGGTTCCCTGTGGAACATTTGTAGTGTATTATGGTCTGTCGAGAGCATGTGCTCAGTCCCGGACTGAATCTCGACGAGAGCGACGGCTAGTTCATCTTCTAAAGAAAAATAAATCGTTTTGTCCAGTATTTTTTGTTCTTGGCGTTCCCTGTCGTTCCCTGTCGTTCCCTGTCGTTCCCTGTCGTTCCCTGTCGTTCCCTGTCGTTCCCTGTCGTTCCCTGTCGTTCCCTGTCGTTCCCTGTCGTTCCCTGTCGTTCCCTGTCGTTCCCTGTCGTTCCCTGTCGTTCCCTGTCGTTCCCTGTCGTTCCTTGTCGTTCCCTGTCATTCCCTGTCGTTCCCTGTCGTTCACTGTCGTTCACTGTCGTTCCCTGTCGTTCCCTGTTGTTCACTGTCGTTCCCTGTCGTTCACTGTCGTTCCCTGTCGTTCACTGTCGTTCACTGTCGTTCCCTGTCGTCCACTGTCGTTCCCTGTCGTTCACTGTCGTTCCCTGTCGTTCACTGTCGTTCCCTGTCGTTCCCTGTCGTTCCCTGTCGTTTCCTGTCGTTCCCTGTCAGACTCAAATCAGTCGGATCTACAGCCGGGATAACTCGCAAAGAGTTATAAAGAAGATGAACATGAAAGAAAGACAACTCTAATATATTATTTTGTTCAGTTTGCCCCCCCCCCCCCCCCCTGGAGGCCCAGTACTGCCTTGCGATTCAAAATGCAAAAAGAATGACTGATACTCACGTTACGTGCACAAAATAGCCGGGGGGGGGGGGGGGGGGTGCTTCGGGTCGTTTCATACGGGGATGCTCCTCCCGGACTCTCGACCCCTTACCCTTTGAATAAACCAAATTTCAGCAAAAAGTTACCCTTTTTACGTACTTTTTTGCCTGAAAAGGAAAACTACCCCTTTTTATACCAAAATTCACAAATTCCCACCCCTTTTCTATACCTGCGTACCCCTTTCGGGCGGAGCATCCCCGTATAGTCAATTATAGGGAGTACCCCCCCCCCCCCCCCCCCACCGGGCAAAATAGGTGATTTCGATTTGATCCCAAAGTCAGATTATTTTAGTTTTTCCTGTAATTAAAGCTAGGTATTATAAAGTACTTTCAAAAATGAAATATTGAAAAATAATTTCGGAATATGGCTTTCTTTTGTTAGAGCTATAAGAGTTTGAAGAGTGCAAAACTTGTTTTCTTAATATTCTCACTGCATAATTAATTAGCACGGAGCTGTATAAATTAACTCCACATACATGCCTCATTGCATAACGTCGTTCGGAGCGTCGCGAGAAGCCGAGTTTTGCCCCATCCGCCCTTCCCCTGGTGGCGGTGCTTTTCAGGTTTCTCTTCTCGCTGTTTACCTCATATAACTATTTTGTTCATCGTAATATTCGAATGACGTCATCACGATGAGCGCCCACGCATTTAACTTATGCGGACTGCCAAATGATACGAACAAACCTGTAAAGCTAAATATGTACTTGAAGGTTGTTAATAAAAAGACAATTGAGTTATTCAAGAAATTTTAATGAGTAGTTTTCATGATTCAAAGATAATTTCCAAGATTTTTGATAAATTTTCGACATTCAAAGCAAATTCCCGAAATTTTGGATCAACTTTTTTTGAGAATGGGTTGGAGAGTTTTGCTATTTTTTGCAGTTAGGATCGCAGTCAGGATCGCAGTCAGGATCCTCCATCGGGATCCTCCAAAAATCTCGAAAGAATCTTTATCTCACAGTAAAAGTATAAGCATAAAACTGGGATCGCACCTACTTTGGGCTTTGCGGAGTTATTTACGAGAAATAGGACTCGTTTTAACATTTGCTACGATGGTTCCAGGCCGATTTGAAAAGAATTATCGTGGAAAAATCTAGAAACGAGAAACAAACTCATTGATAAACTTCTGATAAGCTTCACGAAAGTTAAAAACAAATATTTCTTAAATTAAAAGCCAAAGAGCTGAACACCGACAAAGCCGACTTTATATCATATTAATTATTCACAAGACCTTTGTAATGAGTAACTTTCAACATTCCAGGGCCGTAGCTACGATGAGGCAAGCGAGGCATTTGCCTCGGTAAAATTTCACTCACACATTTTTTTAATTTTCTTTTATCAATTCTTTAACAAGAATGCAATTCTCTTCTTTTTCTTTGCCAGAATGTGCGAAATTGTCATAACTTTAATACAATGAATATGTTGCAAATGCCTCTCAAAACGCTGGAAATCGCATTTCTGAGGGTCTGAATTTCAATTTGTGCTCAATTCAATTCATGCTCCCCAACCCCCCATGTGCTTCCACCTATGGCGGTCGATTGCTTCAGTAAACATTTAAATCTGGCTACGGCCCTGCATTCACGCAAATAACTTTTGTGAAAATAGGATGGAAGATTTAGAAACGAGGAAAAAAATACAAAATTATACAATTTGGTAATATTACTGACTAGAGTTACATAAAGTAATTTTAATTAATTTTGATTTTCTCCGGGTTCACCGGTTCTCCCCCCCCCCCCCCCCCCCCCCCCCCCACCCCTCCGAAAAAATTAACTTTTAAAAAATTCTACATTCAGCTCCTTGTAGATCAGTCGAATAAGAATATTTTAGAAGTTGATTTTTTCGGGGGGGGGGGGGGGGGGGGGGGGGGGACCGGAACATCTATGCAATGTTGCTTAAAATTTTGGGCCATCACATTTTTAACCGCATTTAATAATGCAGCAAAAAAAATTGCTTAATTCAGTCAACGGCCGTCGTCTAGTTTTGCCGGTCCCCCTCCCCTTCCTCCTTTACTTGATTACCAGTCTCTAACCCTTTTCTAGCAAAAAAAAAAAGAAAAAAGAAAAAAAGAAAAAATTCATTTAAAACTGTATAAGTTCCCAGAATTCGAAGGTCATTGGAAAAATGTGAATATGAAAATTGAACGCAAAGATCTAGGAACAAGAGGAAAAACTTGAAGAAAAAAACTGCTGATAAGCCTACAACGAAAGTTAAAAATAAATCTTTCTTAAACTAAAAGCCAAAAGACACCGACAAAGCTGACTGAAAGCTGAAGGCTAGGGCACGGATAATTAGAAAATCATATCATCTTAAATTATTCACAAAAACCTGAATAATTCAAATCATGGATTCAAGACAAATTTTCGAAATTTTTGAGCAACTTTTTTGTGAAATTTTAAACAATACTTTTCCAAGATTCGAAAAATTTGCCGTAAGTCGTTTATAGTAGGGAATTAGTAGCCTTTTCTAGCAAAAGTTTACAGTAGAAGATCTATGGACTGATGGGAATGCGAGAATGAGATGGAAAGATCTAGAAATCTAAAGGTGAATTTGAAGAAAGTCAACAGAAGTCATTATGAAAACATTGTGATGAAATACAAAGTAATCAAAAACTAAATACACGACAATGACACAGTTGGAAACATGACTAGAATAATGAAAGAAACTTAACTAGACATACTCTGCATAGTAGAAGAACACTTACTGGAAATTACAAATTTCAAGAATTTGAAGCGGAAGTGACGTACGAGAATTGTATATTTGTAGGGGAAACCACGCGCGTTTGGCCGGATCCCGCCAAATAGACAGGGACTCCAATCGAAACAAGCCATCGATAGATCAATTTAGTCAGTTAAATTTTCTGTCATGTAGGATTTATCAAACATTTTGACCCTCTAGCCATCACACACAAAATAAGCCATTGTTAAGGAGAAATTGCCGAATGTAAACAAATTACAACTTTAACAAGGCACAGTTGGAGGTAGTTTTTGATATTTACACTAGGCAGAAAAAGTTTAAGTTAGGAGACTCAAGCTTCAAAACACGTTCGTGGGTAATAGCTCAAGAACAGAAGAGTGAGACTATTGAGAAACTCTAATAAAGTGCATGATAGCAAGACATTGTGATTCAAGGCACTATTAATTGTTATTGTAGTTGGTTGTGGCTGATTTTGTTTCAAAAGCAGAATACTGTAAAAAAAAAAAACCTTCAAGAAAAGATCTCTAGACTGAAGCTGTGATTGAACCTGTGATAGCAAGAAATTGTGATTCAAGGTACTTTTAATTGTTATTGTAGTTGGTTGTGGCTGATTTTTCGCTTTCTTATTTTATTCTCTAATATCATTAGCTTTGCTTTGCTTTGCTTTGCTTTGCTTTGCTTTGCTTTGCTTTGCTTTGCTTTGCTTTGCTTTGCTTTGCTTTGCTTTGCTTTGCTTTGCTTTGCTTTGCTTTGCTTTGCTTTGCTTTGCTTTGCTTTGCTTTGCTTTGCTTTGCTTTGCTTTGCTTTGCTTTGCTTTGCTTTGCTTTGCTTTGCTTTGCTTTGCTTTGCAATCGCCCATCATGTGAAAGCCTTAAAAAACTTACTTCTAGCTAGTTGTGATAAAAAGTTAAATTTTACACCGTAAAAAATAATAAGAGAGATCACTTACTGACGTTTCGGACGCTAGTCCTTCGTCGGAGTCCGAAACGTCAGTAAATGATCTCTCTTATTATTTTTTACGGTGTAAAATTTAACTTTTTATCACAACTGTTTCATTAGAAACACCGACGCAGCCCACACTAGCTTACTGTTTCAAAACATTTCAGACTGAATTCACTGACTTTAACATTTTTTTCGACGACCTATTATCAAGAGTCTTGTTTTCGTAGAGCTTTATTATTCTCTAGGTCTATCCTCATTACCTATAGTCTACATATACCTAGCCTGTATATCTAGCTTTCATTGAGTCTTGGTTTCATAGAGTCTTATTATTCTCTAGGTCTAACCTCATTACCTATAGTCTACATATACCTAGCCTGTATATCTAGCTTTCATTGAGTCTTGGTTTCATAGAGTCTTATATATTATTCTCTAGGTCTATCCTCATTACCTATAGTCTATATATACCTAGCCTTCATATCTAGCTTTCAAGTTTCGAGTTTCGATTTTTTTTTATTACGAATTCTTTTTGATGATAAAAACATTTTCGGGACAAATCCGCCGATTCCTTTCGAAATTTCTGAGTTTTCATCGAGCGAGCACTAGCAACTTCTATGGAAAGAGTAAAATATATTTAACTTCATATAAGCAAGAAAAGTTATAGGTAGCAAATCTGCTGTAAACTGTGATCAAACTACTATATATATAAAAACATATCTACCATTATAATGAAAGCATGAAAAAAAGCCGCCATTATGAAGTCTCTTTCCAGCGATTACTGCTGTACATGTACAGTCGTCATTTTCTTTCGCATACCCTGCGCTCCTCACCAACCGAGTTGTTTTTCTTTGTACTTTTCTTTGAAAATGTACTGTGTGAAAACTAAGCGAAAGTTGAGAGTTTACAGTTCGCTAATTTAAGTTTTTTTCCTCTTAGCATTTGCTAATAACTGCAAAAACACAATTTCAAAAATACTTTCTTTGAAAACAAGTTAGCTGGACAACATCAAAAGGGATAAAAGCGACAAATTTGTCGTTCAAGTTAAAAGTTTTGAAGTACAGCTTGCCGTGAACGAGTCGCCAGTGATCAAACCATGTGCTTTGGATATTATTCCCTCCTGTAGCTTGAAGAATTTCGCTGCTATTTTCTTTGAATGGTGAATTATCTGAAGATTTTATTATTTCAAGACTGGATTGACAACTTAGGATCAATTAACTTGTGATAACTAGCTGAATTCGTCTCTCTACAACTACTCGACAGTTTGCCGGTAAGATTTGATCTTAACTATTTTCAAAACAAAAAACGAGCCTCTACTCGCTGTGTTTTTTTCGCTAAACGGAAAGAAATTTGCTTTAAAACTATTGTTAGCTGTTTTCTACATATTGTACAATTATTGTAGTTGTGGTGTTGAATTTATTTTTCGAGAAAACCACAGAAGACAACAGGTAGTAAAACGAGAACATTCAAAACTCCAACTCAAATTGTTTGGCGAAAACTAGAAAGAAAAAACGACTTTCTACTACAAAACATGATTTATTAGGTCTTGAATTTATCTAGTTATCATAATTTGAGGCCTTCCTATGTGTGTATTGAACAGTTTTCTGAAATTTTTCCATTTTAATCTATAAAACACTTTTTTTTTTTGGAATTTCACTCATTTCACTGGGGGAAATTTGCCGCTTTTGGCCGTGTTTCCATAGCGACCTAATTGGTACTCCCGCGGAGTACCAATTAACGCTCTAATTGTACTCCTCTAGACCAATAAGAATCGGGTAATTTTGTCGTGCGTACTATAAGTATTCGTACCTCTACGATAGCATATGTTCATTATACAATAAATATTTTTGTGCTTATACTTATCAATGCATCATTTAAATATGGCTAAAAAAAGGAGATCAACCAAGCGAATTCACTTCGTGGCTGGGTAGTTAGTGTTGAGATAGATATTTTATTAAGCATTTGGTGCCGAAGGGCCGGGGTTCGAATTCTCCTGCCTAAGTGAGGAGAACTAAAGTCCCACTCGTGTGTTCAGAAAACTATGACGTACTTGGTTAACCCGTGCACGACGATCCAGGTGATCTCGATTTGACAGCTCATCAAGATTTGACCAATCAGCGTGCGTTATCTAATTCAGCCAGGCGGTCCATCGAGACGATTGAATACTTCGAAAATTTGCAAGTTTTGTGTGGAAAACTCATTTTTATTGTGTTTTTATTTAAGTGATTCTTAATTACTTTAACTTCCTAACAAGTCAAGCACCAGAAATCGCTGTTTATAAGCCGCATATATCTATTTTTGAATAATATTTTTAGCGATCAGAACGACTTTAATTTACTCGAGCACTTTCTGTTGTTTTCTTTTTATTATATTCATACCGAGATTTTCAATTTGGTTTGAATGAGACACTATTTCAGTTTACAAAGTTTGAAGACAAAGCTCAGTTTGCAAACTTTCTACTGTTTTTGCAAACAGTAGAAATTATAACGCAGAAATGCTTTTTCAATTCTATATTTTACAACGCTGTTTTATACAAGCATAATAAAAACTTATTCTGATTAACTTCTAATTCGGTATCCAATTATAATGTTTTCAACGTCTAGGCTTTTAGTTTACACCATAAATGATTGAGAAAGCTTACCGAAGTTTCTTTAGTTTAGTCTCCTTCTTCTTACACGACAAAGCTGCCTTTCAATTCCTCGTTGTTGTTTAATACTTTTTAAGAACTTTTCCACGAGATTTACAGGTCGGTCAGCTTTTCCTTCGCTCTACTATTGGTATTTTCTCTTTTGTTTTGTCGTCTAAATTATATTTTCATCCATGTTTTGAACTCTAGCTTAGGTCTCACCGAAGTCAGTCGCCTTCTTACAAGAACACTGAACTGAAGCTGCCTTTCCTTGTTGTTGTTTAAGTTTTCAGTACTTTTAAGAACTTTTTCAATAGATTAACATCTTAGTCTCTCAGCTTTTTCTCCGCTTTACTAGAGGTAATTCATCGATTTTCTCTTTGGTTTTGTCGTCTAAAATATAGTTTCATTCATGTTTGAACTCAAAATGTCTACTGGTTTAGTCGAAAGTCTCACGAAAGAACAGCCCGTTGCTGCCGGCTTCTGATTGGACGTATCGTTTTTCTCACACGTGAAGAAAAGCCGTACGTGGCTTCTGATTGGACGTATCGTTTTTCTCACACGTGAACGAACGAATATTTATTACACAGGATTTTACTGAGTAAATCTCGGTATGTATATAATAAGTGTACTTTTTTTCTTTTATGTATTTCAGATAATTCCACCAACATGACGACAGTTGCCTACTACATAATATTCCTACTGAAGATCCTTCCTACAGCTCTGTTAGCAACATCATGTCCTTTCACACAGTATTCTGGAAGGTTTATGTCCGAAGACTACGAGAATAACAAAGCGATAATCGGCCATTCATACAAGAACCTAACCATCACGTATGTTCAACAGTGCTTCGGCTACTGTGTATATGACTGTAAATGCCTGTCTTTCCAGGTTTTTGGCACTCGATGCGAGTTGCTGGACGAGGATAAAAATACTATTTCAAGGGTTGGGTACATGTACTATGTACTGAAACAACACTTTAAAAATAAGGTATCTGGAGCATGTTATTTAATTATTGTATGACACACCCTTAATCTATTATTATAACAAATGCGATAAATCCCATGTTCAACTGTCTTGCTCATTAGTATGCGTTAAACAGTAGTGATAACCTTTATTTATCGCCACTATTGATGATAACTAGTTATAGCCACTGTTTAACGCGTACTAATATACTGAAATACTAGAGTGAGGTCAATAAACCCGTGAAATAGATATTAGACTAATACACTTTAGTAGACCCTAATTCCATTGTTTTCTTTCGTGTCTATTTGGCTATTACACTTTAACAAGAAATTTTTATTTCACGGGTTTAATGCCTTCACTCTAACTTTAATGACACTTAGAAATATTTACCATTAAAAATAAGACAAACTTGAACTGCTAGAGAGTAGTAAACTAACTGTGTCTCGAACCCGGAACCCCAACCTTACTTACCCCTCTAGCTAAATACTCACCATTACACTATGAGATAATTTGTTGCTGAACATAGTTTTTTTTTTTGGAAGTTATATTCTAACGATGTCTTTGATATGTTAATTTAACATTTCTAAGACGAAATATTTTTACTAATTCTTGTCAACGGTCATAGGATAAATCGGGCGTCTCCATCGTGGACCTTAAGCTTCACTCGCGATGATAACTAAATTCCTTTATCACACTCGCGTCCATTCTATAACTCTTACTTAACTAATGAATTCACGGCTGGCTGAGTGGCTGGCTGGCGTCTGGCTGGCTGAGTCCAACTTTATACATCTTCCTTCCTTACTTTTAACTTTCCTTTTCTTTCTCTATTTACTCATAGTACAATAGCATAAATTGTCCAGGGGGGTGCCGTAACGGCTGCTGCCACACCAATCCCTGCATGAACGGTGGAACATGTGTAGAGACTTGTGATGACGTCCGACGCAAGTTCAAGTGCAATTGTCCACTGGGTGTTCAAGGCAGGTACTGTCAGTTCATAGTGTCATGTGCTGGAATTCCTGGAAAACGCCGCAAGTCAGGTATCTACACCATCACCAGACCTTCTTTGACCAGTCACTTCAAAGTCTACTGCGACTTTACATCCGAGCCGGAGTACATTTGGACGCTCGTGGAATCTTTTGAGTATTCTAAAAAGGGGGACTATTTGAACAGGAAGTTCTTTGAAAACCATCCTGTCAGTGAATCGAGTCCAAACTGGATCGACTATCGACTGTCACTTGAAGACATGACACACATCAGGACCAATGCAACACACTGGCGTGCTACTTGTAACTTCGACTCGGCTAACATATCAACTACTGACTATGTTCGAATGACCATGAAGAAGCAAGATCTTATGCAGAAGGTCTCTCAGTCATGCTACTCTATTGCTTTTCTAAGACTTCTCGGAAAAACTTGCACTGAGAAATGTAAAAGTCTTTTTAATCATAACTTTTTTCATCCATTTTTTGCTCCTTGCTTTGACAAAGATTGTGAATTAGTGTCCGGCTGCTCCGATACTAATTACGAAGCGTTTGGGTCATATCATACAATCTCAAACAAACATGACTGCTCGTCATCTTCAACCTCCACGACAAACTGGTGGATTGGATTCAAGCTAAAGTAAACTCCATACTACAATATCGATACCTCACCTTGTGAAGTCAAGATGCAAAAACTAGTTAGAAACTTACCAAAACAGCCTTTGCACCTGATAGATCCTTCTAGTCATAAAACAAAAAACATATTTTTATAACAATCACTCCCTGTACGGGGCTCTTCCGTGAGGTTCGCTCCACACACATTACCACTACATTCTATATTTACAACATACAACACTCAACTCACATGTTGGTTTTTAAGGAGGGAGGAAAACTGGAGAACCTGGAGAAAAAACCCTCGTGGCAAGGAAGAGAACAACACATCAAACAAATTCAACTCACATATGATCCAGCCCAAGCCGTGGCTCGAACCCGGACCACAGCGGTGAGAGGTGAGCGGTAAACGCCACCCATGCCACCCATAAATCATCACTGACGGAGCTGTTCATCATCTTAAATCTTTGGCGATGCACAAGCTAAATTATTGAACTAATATCTCCCCAAAACAGCCTTCGCACCTCATGATAGATCCTTCCAATCATCATTGACGGAGCGTCACTCGTCATCTTCAACCTTCAAGACAAATAGTTGCCTCCGTCCCCGCATATGAGAGCAAGAAAAAGAGTCCCGCACTCGAATAAGCGCCGCATTCATTCACAACAATGTGTGACGTAATCGAAGCATCATCAGGCTGAAACAGCGAAAGAAATTTAAGACATGTTTATTTTGTTGTTAATACTTTTCTCGTTATCATTAACGAATGTTATGATTTTTTTAAAAAGAGCGTCGCCCTCGAATAAGCGCCGCCATCAAAACACTAAAAATTCACTGAATCCTTGGCGCTTAATCGAAGCGATACGGTACTCCTTGTCTTGACTCCAACGACAAATGTATTGACTATACCGGTAGTGCTTGTGAAGCGTTTGGCGATTTGTAGTAACAAGTTCTTCGCGTCACTGTTCCGCATCCTCAACCTCAACAACCATTTGTTGGTTTGATATAAGAGAAAGTAAAAGAGAAAACAGAGGGTAAGAGTACTTATAGAGACACGGATTATTCCAAAGTGCCTATGTCATAGTACAAAATAATCCAAGAAAAATCATCGTTTGGGCTTTTTGTCAGCTAAAAATCTGGAGCCATTAGCATCGAAAGCCCGAAAAAATGACCAGAAAAAAAAAATGAGGGGACCGAAACTTCCCCAAAATGCTGCCACATATTTGGAGCCCAAAAAGACAATTCCATGTTCGAGAAAACGCGAAGATGGCAAAGACATTGATTTTATGGAGAGCCAAATTCCGTTAGGAACGACAATGATAGAAGGAGCGTACTGAAAATTAAATGAACTCAGACCTTTCCCGAATTCGAACTTCCTTGCGTAGTGACCACAAAACAATGACTCCAAGTTGAGGTTGGGCTTGATCAAATACAATGAATGTGTGAATACATCAAGTCCACACTTGACTTGAAGCCTTTGTTTTGTGGTCACTCAGGTGAATTCTCAGAGGGAAGAAATGTCTATGATTGCATACAGAGTATCGATAAGAAATTTGGAAGGCACTGTCATACACCTTTCAATATTTATGCATGAGGTCATTAGCCTCACGTTCATGCATCTATGACCACATTCAATGTATTGCTGATTTTCAATCAGCTGATAAAAATCTCATTATCTGCTCCAAATGGTGGTCAAACACTGACCACCATGTGCTGTCAGCCAGAAAGAATTATGTTGAAAACTTGTGATTCAGCTGATGAACATTCCGCACGAGACAGGAAATGACGTCAAGTGAAACCAAGCAAATTGCGTACTTGGAGGATTGTACCGTTGTACGCGCGATTTTAATTCGCACGTTCGCCATGTTCAATCATCTATGTACACCTAATTGCAAGAAAATTGTCATATAAAAATAACAAGTAGAGTATTCCAGGTGATTTGGAATCTAGGCGCGCAATGCGTTGTTTGTCACAGCGAAAATTTCCAAGTGTTTTCTTTTATCTCTTGTCAAAATGAAATATTTTCCACCAACAACGACGAAATGCGCAGACATGATCTCGAGGTATTTTCGGGCAGAGTCAATAGCGCGCGTGATCTTGCCCGAAAATGCCTCTTTTTCATGTCTGTGTCTGCAATATTTTTGAAAGCCCTCGCGCATCTCGAAAATGGTCTATTAATTAGAAATACTTTTCTCTATTAAAAGCCCCCTAGATATATTGATGATAATAACTTTTTAGTAATATGCCAACAAGATCATCTCAAAAATATCAGTCTATAGCTGGGTTTCACTTGATGTTATTTCCTGTCTCGTGCAGAATGTTCATCAGCTGAATTTAAGTTTTTTGACTTTCTCTTTCTAAATTCCTTGTCGAAACACTTTATTTTGTATTGGAAAGACCCTAGAGCTAGGGCCGCTTGGCTAAGCATAAAAGTGCGCTGTGATTGGTCGGTTCGTGCGTGCACCGGGCGGCCTGGGCCTTCTGGGTTTGCAGAACCGTTTCACAGTTGTTGTTCTATAAATATTTTGCATGTTCTGCAATTGATGAATCATAATTATATTTCCATTACAGGGGCGTTGCTGGGAGACATTTTGGCAAATACGCACGGGTCCCAAGGACTCCGAAACGCTTCAATCAAAAAGTTTTTGCTTCCCATACATAAGCAAATCTGAAAATTTTCTGAATTTCTCAAGTACGCACGTGCGTATTTGCGCAAAGCAAGCTACCCCCCCCCCCCCCCATTAATTGTTCATTTCAATTATTATAATAATTCTTAATTCGTATACTTTAGGTAATCATATGGTTTCGAGTTCAATTTGGAATTAATTTGCACGAGTGTATTTTTCAAAGAATAAAGAATTAAGAGAAAAATATCATAGTCCTTGGCAGGACTCGAACTCATTTCACTAGTATTTTTCAAAGAGTTCAAATTGCACGAGACCTTAGGTCGTAGCTGAGTAGATACATAACGAATTTTGACGTCTTATCGTGGTAAATAAGAGAACATACCACGCAAAACTATCGGAAATTTGTTTTTTACCATAACAAAGTCAAATAAAAGATCCAAAAACGAAGAAAAAGTTGAAACAAAAAAACCGTTTGAAGAGCGCGCTTGCTCCTTGCGTGAGCGATTCGTCATCTTATCGGTATGTCGTCTTATTTACCACGGCTCTCTACCAATCAGCGCGAGAGAAATTTCACAGTTATGGTAAAAAAGGTAGGATTTCTGTGGAGAAGAGAGGACATGGTTTCAGTGTAAGAAACAAAAGTACAATAAAGCAGTTAGGTCGAAGAAAATATGACTTAAGTCTCTCCATGTAATCAGTCTCTTGTTATGTCAACTAACATGGCCGCCATGTCTTTTTTTTTTTTTTTTTTCCATTCTCTTGGGAATGATTGAAACCAGCAATACCATTGGATCCCATTGTTTTCATCTTGCCAACAGAACTGCTACTTTTTTCAACAAAACCCTTTTTTTATTTAATAACATTTATATCCATTAAAAAGACTGTACAATGATTTTCGTTACATTCGTAAATATTCATGGTATACACATCTTATAATATCATACTAAGCAATAGCAGATATCAGAGTTACACTCCTTTGCCTTCAAAACATTCCTTTACTTCGTGGTATTTGGGTCAGTTTCTATACATTTACTGTATTGTTGGCCCAAATTGCCTTGACTTGAAACAGCTTTTTAAGGCAATGGAGTGTTACTCTGATATCTGCTATTAATCATTTACTCAGGGTTAGCCTCATTTCAGTATTAAAACATTCATAAATACCAACGGTAAAGTAAAGAATGCACAACTTCAATAATAGAGGCTTTGCACCATCATGTGATGGCAGCCATGACAGGAGGCAGGAACAATTGAATCTGGTCTAATCTGATTTACATAAGAAATAATTAAGTTTCCCAGGGGGAAAAGACTTTATTGTTGTGCCCCCTGTCATGGCTGCCATCAGGTGATGGTGCAAAGCCTCTATACAAACACTTTGAAATAGCCCACTTCCGAGACATTCGCTTGTCTCGCACAAAGGTTTCAGTACGAGGCTCCGTGATGAATTCAACTTATTCCTTACTCAAGTCACGACTCACTGAGCATTTAGCACGAAGCCTCTAATTGAACCTTTTTTGTGTGACAAGCGAAAGATATCTCGGAAATGGTTCATAGGCCCCTTGCACGTGACGTCAGAGCAGCTCAATTTGGAGGGCAAAACAAAATAATTTTAATCTCTGAGAATTGGAATTGTTTTGCCCTCAAATTGAGCTGTATTCCGACTTGCTGCAAGGGGTCTATTCCATGGACCTTCAATGGAATACTTGAATATTCTACACAAAATTGAGGCTAACCCTGAGCAACAGAGAACTCGAAACTGGAGTATAGGCCGTACCCCTTTCACGTCACGTCAAAGCAGCTCAATTTGGAGGACAAAACAAAAGAATTTCAAACTGAGCTGCATTCCAGCGTGCTGCAAGGGGTCTTATAGACCATCCACTAACCTCTGTATAATCACGACTTACCCTCCACCCCTAAGGTTTCCACTAGGGGAGGGAGTGAGTTAGTTTGTACAAAGGCATATTTACATAATCCAATCATGTCTGACTGCTAATTTTCAATAGCTCATGATCGAGGCTAAAAGGGCATGTCGCTGTTCAGCCTCGATATGGGGCTTTCGTTCTACAGCACAATTGTATAGTTTAGTTTCTAAATAAGTCAAAGTTTTTCTAAATAACGAAAGAATTTATACAATTTTCTTAAAAATTAAGGTTAAGATATTTTGATTCTGTTCGCAGAAGATCCAATTTTGAAATTTTTGATTTGAAATTTTTTCATCTTTCATTAATTGAAAAAAATCTTTAATGTTGTCCAGTGGATAAAAAATGTACGTCAAGAAAGCCCACTTTTGGCGTAATAATCTTGAGCATTATTTCTTTCTTTTTTCCTTTTCTTCAGAAGACAAGTTGTCAGTGATATCAACGGAAAGAGGAAATTCCATTCGTACTTTAAATCAAATGAAAGAATTCACAGAGCAAATTGAAGATAAAAGCGTCCAGCGTGAACCCACAAAGGACAGTAACTTGATGGGAATAGAATTATTACCTTGGGTAGAGTGCAAACAATATATCCCTGAAATACGAATTACTAAATAGTACTTAATAGTGCCCATTAAACAATAAAAAAACAATAGAATTTTCACAATATTGTACTATTTAATATTACTAAAATTTCACGGATACATCTTTTGCACTCTATAATTTTTTCTCAATTCAGACCTCGTGTCATTCTCTTAAGAATAAGATTCTTTGTTTGAGTTGTATTCAAATTCATGTGTCTTCTCATGCACAACCATTAGACAAAGAAATGATACTCTAGGGAATGACACGTGGTGTGAAATGGGAACACATTACGTCTAAAGCTTAAGAGGTCTATTTTTGTTAAGGGAAAATACAGAAATCCAGGAAGAACCAAGAAGTTGTAAGGCGAGTAGCGATTTACTGTACGTTATACCTATGATCAGTAAGAGGAATATGTTAGTGTGAATTATTGCAAGTCAATCTGGTGTCCAATAGATTTTTAAAAAGATAGTGAATATGATGCATGGTCGTCTAGCTTGGGTAAACAAAATATTTTGTTCATCATGCCTTATATGGTGTTGTTTATACCCAAGCTAGACCACAATGCATCATGTTTATCGAACATATAAAACATCTATGCAAATGTGTTGTCACCATTATTATCATTAACGACATCATCATCGACATCAACAACAGCATTATTATCGTTCGCTATAGCAAACTTTAACTCAACTCAGTAGTGACGCAATCGACCTTTTCAGATGGGGCGTAATGTTGTCCCATTTCAGACCACGTGTCATTCTCTTGAGAATAAAGATTCTTTGTTTGAGTTGTATCGATGTATTGTTGTATTCATGTGTCTTCTTATGCGCAACCGTTAAACAAAGAAATGATACTCTAGGGAATGACACGTGGTCAGAAATGGGAAAACATTGCGCCAAAGCTGAAAAGGTCTACTCGTGCACTGACACAATCAACATTATCACCAACGCCGCCATCATCATTATTATCATCATCATGAATCATAAACAACAACGATAGTTTTATCACCTATGTTTCGCTATCACAATCCTCTACTCACCTCAGATACGACACAATTACTCTTCGGTTTTATTCCTTGCTTATTCCGAGTCGAATCTGTAGTATTTTCTTTCCCATCAGTCTTTGTATCAAGAGAAACCGTACAAGTTTCCACAAGACTTCTTCTGCGAGTTTTTTCTTTGTCTTTCGCTTTATCGTCCGAATGTTTATGTGTAATTCTCTCAATTAAAGACCTTCGCTTATGAGGTCCATGATTAGAGTCCTTGTCCTTCACAGAGCGACGAAAAACTATCCCTCCGCCACATTCCTCGGGACTCGCCGCTCGTTCGCGATCCGCCCGATCGGAACTCGATCGGTCACGAAGCGAAAAACTCCGAAAAAAGTTCGATGATTTTTTTTCCTCCTCGGGACTCGGCGATTTGCTATGTTTATTTCTTTTCTCGTTTCCTTTTTCAATTTCTCTCGTAACTTTGTTAGGGACTTCTTCCATCGATTTTTTCCGTCTGTGGCCTCGAGGGCTCGGCTGTGATTTCGAAGAGACGCGACTGTCAACCGTAACGGTGGATCCTTTCGCCGAAGCGCCCTCTTCCTCGGTATTATGAATCACAGTATCACAAAACCCACTACTTGCTGATGAATCTGTTTCCGAACTGATTAAAGATAATCTTTTGTCCGTGGCAGTGAGATTGGAGGTAGGACAAGATGTTGTTCTTAACACTGGCCCATGGTGGCGAAGAGAGGAGACGGATGTTTGGTAGGGTGGTGTCTCCTCGTAACGTGTTGTTGGTATATGTAAAGTAGGTTGGCTCTCAACACTAATACCAGTGGAGGCCTCTGTAAGGCCATACTCTGTGAATTAAGATGGGGTGTTATACAGTGGAAATAGAATGGCTTTACTAAACGCGTGAAATAGGGAGAAGACGAATACACCGATCCCGAACATGGCGGACACACGGCGGACACAAACGTACGGTCTGTGTCGAGGAGGCGAAAACAAGGCTAGCCCTTTGTCTGTGATCTGTGAAAAGCTGGCTTTTCCTTAAGGAGCGTAAAAAACTATTCTTAATGGATGTAAGCAACAGTAACAAAGCTGAAGCTTGAACGGTGAATAAAAAAGAACACATAGATCACAGATTAGGGACGACTGACTAGCGTCATTTTCGCCCCTCGATCCATGCCGTCCGCTATGTTCATAGAAGTTAGTAGATCTTTTTTTCAATGTAGCGAGTTCACTACCGTTACGTGTCCTACCTTTGTTACGCATCGCTTGTTTCCATAGAATCTTGGTTATTTCTGACAACCAGAATGTCTTCACCTCCATGCTGGGTGCCTGAAAATCAAACACGAAGATTTAAGGCGCGATAACAAGGAGCAATTTTCTCTGCAACTTATGTCACAACGACGTCGTGACACAAGTTGCATGGAGCATTGCGGCGTGAAACCTACAGTGCAATTCGAAAACTGTTGCAAGACAAGTTGCAGCAATCGTTGCGAAAAGTAGGTCACATGATTATGAAACTGGATGTCATATGCATTCAAATTTTCCGGTCAATTATCTTTTAATATTTTCCCGTTAAAGCAGTGTTCGAGGTTGTGCTGACGGGAGAATGCGAGGAAAAAAGGAAAGGAAGAAGAAAGGGAGGAAGGGAGGGAGGGAGGGAGGAAGGAAGGGAGGAAGGAAAGAAGAAAAGAGATAAAACGGGTAAAGAAGTGTACCTGTAAAATGAACTTTTCGCCGGTCTTTCGTTTTCTGAACCAAAGTTCAAACTTAAGTCCACCATCACCTAAAGACTCCGTTAATCCTAAATCTGCGGTCTGTAAAAAAGCAAACGAGAAATACTACACTTAGGGCACTAATAATGATGTTTTACAAAAGATTTCTCAAACGCGCTTCCTTGTTTACACCACCAACATGGCCGCCATGTCTTTGTCATTTGTCTCTCTTGAGAATGCTTGCGAACGATCAATTGCTGGTTGTCACAGCCCCATCTTGATTGAACTTTACAAAAGATTTGTAATTTACTGTAGTCCCATTAGTAATATCAAACATGTGTCAACCTTTCGTTTTTTCATTTTCTTGGGAATGATTGAAAACCAGCAATAGACCCCTTGCAGCACGTCGGAATGCAGCTCAATTTGGAGGACAAAACAATAGGTTACAATTCTCAGGAGATTGAATTTTGTTTTGTTTTGTCCTCTAAATTGAGCCACTTTGAAAGGAGTTTATTGAGATGGAAAAAAAAAACAAGAAATAGAAAAGTTATGCATACAAGTGCAAACTACTTAATTATCTGCATATTCAATCCCATAACACACCGCGAGCAAGATAATGATATTACCCAAACCGCTGTCTGCCACGTCCCAAACCTTCCCATGAATCATTTCGTTAATCATACCTTGAGGGAGTTCTTGTAGTAGAATAGATCTACACCACCCTGTTGTCTTCTTGCTTTACTAAACAGAACCAAATCCTCGAACAAGAACACACGTCGTTGATGCTTCTTTTTTCCTGACCACACGATGAAATTATCTTGACGAAGAAGACGACCCTGTTCCTTGACGTTAACCTGGAAAAATGGACATCCGAGTTGAGGTCAATTATATTACTTGGTATCAATCAGCTGAATGAATCTCATTACCAGTCTACAATAACAGGCAAACACTGCCCGTCATGTGCTATAAACCATAGTATTCTATTGCTTGGTATTAATCAGCTGAATGAATCTCATTACCAGTCTACAATAACAGGCAAACACTGCCCGTCATGTGCTATCAATCAGAGAGTATTCTATTGCTTGGTATCAATCAGCTGAATGAATCTCATTACCAGTCTACAATAACAGGCAAACACTGCCCGTCATGTGCTATCAATCAGAGAGTATTCTATTGCTTGGTATCAATCAGCTGAATGAATCTCATGAACCTCATTACCAGTCTACAATGACAGGCAAACACTGCCCGTCATGTGCTATCAATCAGAGAGTATTCTATTGCTTGGTATCAATCAGCTGAATGAATCTCATGAACCTCATTACCAGTCTACAATGACAGGCAAACACTGCCCGTCATGTGCTATCAATCAGAGAGTATTCTATTGCTTGGTATCAATCAGCTGAATGAATCTCATGAACCTCATTACCAGTCTACAATGACAGGCAAACACTGCCCGTCATGTGCTATCAATCAGAGAGTATTCTATTGCTTGGTATCAATCAGCTGAATGAATCTCATGAATCTCATTACCAGCCTACAATACCAGGCAAAACACTGCCGTCATGTGTTATGAACCAGAGAGTATTCTATTGCTTGGTATCAATCAGCTGAATGAATCTGATGAATCTTTTACGAGCCTATAGCGAAGGACACACACTGCGCTATTCGCCCATCAGTCCATGCACATTTAAATCGAAAGCTACAAATGTTACAAGATATCAATAATTTTTCCAGAAACGTATGTTTTTATATTAGCATATTATGCTGACAAGAATGTACTCACATCACAGTTTCGTAGTGAATCCATAGCAAGTAGATCATTGCCGTGTCTCAGCTGAAATCGAACCATGTTCTGTGCATCCTATACAACACAACAATCACAAAACCGATTAAAGCAACAGCACAGAGCTTCATTACACGGGAAAAGAGTTCTTATTCGACTTTGGAATCAGTTCTTTAATTCGATTCCTGGACTCGGCATTTGAGTAGAAATTGTTAGATCTCTTATTAATTCATAGCGAGTGTTTTCTATGGGTTCTCTGCTTTTCCTCCCTCCGAAAAATCTAACACGCTAAATTCCAATTCGATCTATGAGATAGCTATAGTCTAGATGGTGTTTCAGGGTATCGATACAATTTGAAGGTCATTGAATTAATGTTGAAGGGAGGAAAACCGAAATACCCCGAACAAACTTGTGGTCGGGACAGAACACCACGTGAAACAAACTCAACTCACACATGAAATTCAGCAAACAGATTCACAACTGATGTTTAGAAATAGGTGAAGCGTAAAACACAAACCTTCAATTCGTTGACTCGTACTCCTTCCTTGCAGGCTTCGATCATATCCTTAAGGGAATTCATAAATAATTAGCAATCGTCAAATATCATTAATCCAGTGCAAACATTTCTACTGTCACTCTTTATTGAATTCTTGGAAAAGGTGCCAAAACGGACGCATGCGCAAACGTTTTTTGCTATCGTCGCTTGCGTTTAGATTTCTTTAGAACTTTGCAGGTGACAAGAAAAAGTCGACATCGATCTTCCAAATCTTTAAAAAGTTCCTATATTTACTGCGATACTCGTTATTCTGCGAACTCAGACATTTCAACGCCTTGTTGTGAAATTGGTTTTTCGCTGCCGTCAATCAAAACTAATCAGTCGGTACCTTTTATATTTTTGACTGGCGACAGGGAAAAACCAAATTCCAACGGGAAACTCGCAACTACCGAGTTCGCAGAATATTGAGAATCGCAGTAACGCCGGTAGTTCCTTCAGTTGAAATTCAACTGCTATCAATGGAAGCCGACGGTGCGCACTTTACCCCCTCTCTCCATCAGCGCTCTGTTTCGAACTAGGATCGAACTACAGAACTACGCCTGCTCCTCAAATTTGACATCTTCTATTCTTACCCTTAGTAGTAGTCCATATTTACACATTCTTTGGACGGGTTTCATCAGAAAACTACCAAGATCCAGTTTGTCACCGAGTTCTTTTTGGAAAGCCTAAAAACAAGAGGTAAAAAAGATTTTAAAAACTTTTATTGTTTTCAAGGGTGCACACTGAGGCCCGGTTTAGACGTCGAATTTCACATGTGCCGAATCCAATGCAAAAGAATTCAATTAATAGGTTTTGCTTATTTGTCAGACCAAATTGGAATTTATCATGTTAGGATTTTTCGTCCGAAAATACAAAAGTTAGGTCCCAACCCCTCTTGGTTTGAAATCAGGTAATTAGAGAGGTTTCTGACTTACCCTAAAATATGCATTGCCATGGTCGGACAAGAGCTGATCGGATCTTGGTTTGTTTTTGTTATACAAGGCGTAGAGATAGAACTGACGTTCCTGGAAACAACAGAAAGGAGATGAATGGAAGTGGGTGAACGAGATAAAAAAGAAAGATTATTATGAAAAGAATTAGGAGAGGAGGATAGAAGTAGATAAGAAAGGAAGGAAAACATATATAAAAAAAAAGAGAAGAAAAAGGAAAAAAATAATAAAGGAAAAAGAAAAAGAAAAGGAAAGAAAGAGAATGAGAAAAGGAAAAAAATAATAAGGGAAAAAGAGAGAAAAGGAAAGAAAGAGAATGAGAAAAGGAAAAAAATAATAAAGGAAAAAGAAAAATGGAAAAAGAGAGAAAAGGAAAGAAAGAGAATGAGAAAAGGAAAAATATAATAAAGGAAAAAGAAAAATGGAAAAAGAGAGAAAAGGAAAGAAAGAGAATGAGAAAAGGAAAAATATAATAAAGGAAAAAGAAAAAGGGAAAAAGAGAGAAAAGGAAAGAAAGAGAATGAAAAGAGCGAAAAAGAATAGAAAAGAAAAAGAATAAAGGAAAGGAGAGAAATATAATATATACGAAGGTATAGCTTACCCATTTCAAGAAACAACTGCCAATCTGTAAAGGTTTCTCTTGAGACATTTCTAATTCACGTAGAAAACACCTGAAAAAATGACCAACATGTTAATAAGAAACACTCCGATAGCCAACACAGGAAACCCAATGCCTTTAGTACCACAACTTTGTATCCATGGATACAAGGGACGCACGGCACAACAAAAAAAACGTTTACGCAAGCGTGCCTTTTAGCACACTTTCCAAGAATTCAAAGGCGTTTTCGTGAAAACTGATAATCGTTCGTCTTCTCCAAATAAACAAAAAAATTCCTGAGTATACTTTTATGAGATACTAGAGTCCATTCGTGAGGCAGGTTTCAAATTCAAATTTTGAAATTGTTGCTATAGAAGTTTGGGACTAATTTGTATACAGACTACGAGCATGTGCAGACTCGTGTCCACAAGGGATGCGTGGAAGAGGTGACTAAAGCATTTGTGCAAAAGGTGCATTCTGTGACTACCTGTTTTACTCACCGATTATGGAAGTCATATATTCGTTCAATATTTCCAAATAAAATATTCTTTTTTCCTTTGAGGGAAGGCAGTAAATCAGGATCCTCCATTCTACTTAAATAATTCTGACAAATAAAGGAATGTGTAATTAATAATCTTGATACCATTAGCTTTTGTGTTTAGGGCAAAATTTCGGTCCGTCTGTTCGTCCGTCCATCCATCCACCCATCCATTTATTCATTCATCCATTTTTTCCTTTCTTTTTTTCTTCTTTCCTTCATCCATTCACTTATTTCATCACTCACTCATTCATCCATCCACCCATCCATTTATTCATTCATCCATTTATTCCTTTCTTTCTTTCTTTCTTCCTTCCTTCATCCATTCACTTAATTCATCACTCACTCATTCATCCATCCACCCATCCATTTATTCATTCATCCATTTATTCCTTCATAATATGAGTGCATAAAGCATTACCTGCATGATATATTCTAGGGATTTGACATAATCTCTCTCTGTATCTATCATCTCTTGTACGATGTAAGAAAGTTTTCTACAGTAAAACAGCGAAAAAATAATAATTACTACAAAACCATACGTTATCTAGATTGTAGAATACATTACTATGCGAGCAAAATGACTCGGGCTACAGGCGTGCACTCGTCTAAACTCGGGCCAGTGTCGGGCACTAGTCGGGAAAACGATGTGATTCGGATTTGCACGTCAGTTTAACCCTACAAATCTCCAAGGCAGCCAGCCACTCGCATGAAAAATATGGTTATAATAATATGATAACATGCATGACTATATATATGAGGCCGTTTCCTTGAAGGGAGGATGGCCCCAAGAGACCCCTTTACCCAAGTATCAGGGTCATTCTATCTCCATGGCAACGGGTTCTCAGACAATAATAAACTTACTCTTTGACTTTAGGAGACAGATTTTGTTCACATTCTTCGATGCTTTCTAGAGGCTGTTTAACAAGAAAACGCAAGATTTTGTAAGGTAAGAGTGGAAAAATGGGAAACCAATTCAATGTTAATGTATACCGTAACGTGTACGTGCTGTAAGTTAGTATCGGAAACTTATGGCATGCCGAAGCCTGTGGGAAGCCATTCCACTGTTATGACTGCACCTCCCCCCGTCCCATCCACAGTGTAAACTATTTGAATGCCGCGATTACTTTACCCTCCGACTCATACGAAAAACATTGATAAGTAAGCTGGGTTATTTGATAAGTAATTAGTAGAGTGGTTAGAATTGTTAACAAGAATGTTATACGCCTTTTATGTGTACGATAAACCAGATGCATTGTGGTATAGCTTGGGTGCAAACCACACCAAATATAGCCTGATGAACAAAAGATGTTTGTAACCTGCAAAGGTTTTTTAGGTTACTATGCCCCTCATGAAATATTAATCGGTGGAATATTATTATTATACATTAGTATTAGTATCAGGTCACTCAGACGAGTATTTTGGATCAAGATAGACTGTTTTCGAATTCGTTCGAATAATACCGCTGTCTTCCTCGACTACAGATTCATTTACACAAGGTTAGCTTCAATTTTGCGTAGAATATTCATGTGTTCCAGTGAAGGTCCGTGGAATTTCAAAGTGTTTGTAAATTTTGTTGAAGTTGTGTATTCTTTACTTTACCGTTGGTATTTGTGAATGTTTTGACATTGAACTAAGGCTAACCCTGCGTAAATGAATCTGCAGTCAATGAACACAGCGGTATTTTACGAATTCGGAAAGGTCTGTTGTTTCTGGTGGAGGTTAAATCATTGAGAACATTTTTCGGCTTATTTTAGTTTTTTTTTTTGTTTTTTTTTGTTTTTTTTTTGTTGAGCAGTTGGACTCCGAAATATGTCGCAAGTTTAAAGCTCTATTGTACTGCATATTGAACTGCATCTAAGTGACTTGACTGGTTAGTTATCATTAGTGACACTAGAGAAAAACGTTTGCGCATGCGTGCCTTTCAGCACGCTTTCTAAGAATTTATAGAGTTTTAGTGAGAAAATAAATGCTTGTTTTCTCCGAGTATACAAAACATTTCGTGGGTATACTTTTGTGAGACCAAGATAATGTGTTAATAAAGACAATATGAAAGAATTAGCCTTAAGTTTCAAGAACTGATCTTATGTTTTGGTATTTTGTAAAGACTATTCTTCAGGCAAGTGTGAAAGTCAAATTTGCATATTATTACAATAGCACGAAGATGCTTTCGACTAATTTGCATACGGACTTAGAGCATGCGCAGACGTTTTTCACGCGTGTCATCATTAGTAGTATTAAAATGAATATACATCACGCATGCGTACTGGAGGTGATTCAGGCTGAATACCGCTGACCTCCTTCCAAGTGTACAACATTTGATTTCGATCTCCAGATATCTTTCGTTCAGGAGAAATGTAAGGGTTCTCGGCTACTGGGGTATCAATTTCATCATCAGTGTCTGGTCCCAGGTCACTCTCGTCCCCGTCCCCGTCCTGAGGGGTCGAGGAGGACTCGTCACTACCACCAGTGGTTGTGCTGGAGAATTCACAAGAAGGGTTGCCCTGAAGAAGAAGTAAAAAGGTCTGAGAATGAGGTTAAGAGTGGTAAGAAATAATAGAAAATATATATACGACAAATAAACGCCTTTAGACCTTATTAGTTTGGGCGTAATGTTCTTTCCCAATTCAGACCATGTGTCATTCTCTTGAGAAGAAGATTCTTAGTTTGAGTTGTATCCACATTCATGTGTCTTCTCATGTGCAACTGATAAACAAAGAAATGATACTCTAGGGAATAACACGTGGTCTGAAATGGGAAAACATTACGCCCAAGGTCTATTGACATCACCAAAAACAATAACAATAACGACAAAAAAAAACTTTTTTTATATTTTTATACACAAATATGTTGTTAGGCACACGTAAAAACGGACAGTGCATTCATTTCCGCGATTTGAATATTAGCTTTATAGATGTTTGAGTACAAAATCCAAGATTTCACTTAAAGAGGTGGTGGGTACCGGGTAACCCCTTCCCTCCCCTCTAAATCGTGTCCAGTATAATTTGACCTTATCCTCAAATGAAAATCAAACCTACCTTCAACCTTTCCTCGGCTCTTCCTAGCGTGCCTTTTCTCTGTTCCAACATATCTTCTACTTCTTTATATCGGGTCAAGACTCCCTCTGCTTGACTAACCATCCGGCTGTCCCCCATGTTGGTGGCTATCTCGGATATACGGTGAAGTCGACTGGCCGGCCATACCGGGTATTTCTCCAGGTACTCATCAAGGCTCTTTGACAGAGCCGCTACACCATCTAAGGTGAGGATTTCTTCCATTTTCATTAGAGCGATCTGTTTCAAAGTGCTTAGTGTCCAGTCAGATACCTAGGGATGATAAAAATGGTATTAATTTGCGGTTACACGCTGGGAGCAAGTGTTCCTCCTCCGCGGGCCTCTCTCTTCTTTTACTCTCTTAGTCTCAAGAATTTGGGATTCCTGTGTAGGAGAGGGCACGATAACATTATCGACATACCACAGGTAGCCCACCAAAGAAACAACAAGAAACCCCAGACCAAAAAAAAGACGCCTGTGGAAGAGACTAAGGCCCTGTTCAAACGTCGATCTTCTCATGAGCCGAACCTAATGACATCAAAGAAGACCGCCTTATTATCCATTGCTTTCGATGTGTTTGGCTCATGAGAAGATCGACGTTTGAACCGACACTAAGCCATATTTGGTGGTGTTACCTCTTCTACAAGTTTGTGAAATTCTCCACAGACCGCAAGCTGACCCCTTCTTTCTTCCATCTTCTTGTTAATATTCTTATAAGCATCTTCTAAAGTTTTACATCTTTCTTGTAGTCCAATGCTTTCATAGTGACCTCCTTGGTACAACGATCGACCTTCCTCCAATATGTTTTCTATCTGATCGATGTAACTCTGGAATAGTAACCAACAAAGCGTTTATTACGAACCGTTCAATTCTATGGAGCCCTGAAATAACCACTGGGCTGATCTAAGTCAGGGCATGGTTAACTCACAGATCGAGCCCTGAAACAACCACTGGGCTGATCTAAGTCAGGGCACGGCTAACTCACAGATCGAGCCCTGAAACAACCACTGGGCTGATCTAAGTCAGGGCATGGCTGACTCACAGATCGAGCCCTCAAACAACCACTGGGCTGATCTAAGTCAGGGCATTAAAAACGAAATAATATTCAAGAGAATGACTTCTCGAGTCCGGCTTACCTTCGCATTCTTTTCAAAATTGTCGAACTCTTCTTGTAAGGATTGAACATGGCGTGAAGAATCTCCTAGTTCTGTGTGCTTGCCAACGAACAGTTCAGCTTCAGATTTGATCCACGTTTCGACCTGTAAGAAAAGTTAAAATCAATTCCGTGCCATTATAGACCCGTGACATCACGTGATATCCAGAATTTTTCGGGCACCAGTAATAAAGATTACCCACGTGAAGCAAAAGAAAACATGCCTTACCTTATTTGCCTCGCGTTCAAATTCCCTGAGCTGAACACACTGTTCGAGTTTTTTAGTCTTATTTTCAGTTAACATTTCAAGTTTACAAAACACTTCATTCATCTGATGATACAGTTTCGATACACACTGTACTGTTTCCTCGTAATCTTCCGTCTTCGCTAAGCTCGTTTCTTCTTCTTCTAGTCGTATTAAGATCTGTTCACCTTCAACTTGAAGGGCAGAGAGCCTACTGTCTAAAAACACGTCCTTGACTTTCTGCTGATGTTGTTCTAGTAAAGATTTGCAGTCTTTTAACGTTTCTCCTACTTTGGTGTTCGTGAATTGGTGCATAACTTCCATGGCAAGCTTTGCAGCACTACGACATCCTGTCATGAAAGGCTCGAGTTTCTGTAGAAAAAAATTGCAAAAAAAAAAAAAAACAGTTAGAGGTACCATTTTTATGTCAGCGGTTTTACAATCTGATCATGCGCAGAATATACTGCCCAGTAAGAATCAGAATGGCGCCGAAAAAGACAAAACTTAATGATTTTGATGGTGAAGAAGATAAAGGTCTATCTGAAACGGAAAAAATTCTTCCTCGGGTGTCTTTTAATTCTGCGATTTTTTCTGTATTTTCTTATTTCGAAATTGAAAATGAAATTTTCTCATTAAATGTAAAAATCAACAAACTAAAATATAAAAATCAAGAAATTAACTTACTATTCTGAATCTTATCCACTCATCATGATCGTAGTGAAATGTTCCATTGAACTCTGGGGTTAACTGGTTTTCATCGATGACTTTCTTCAGGTCTTGTACTGTTGTAATGATTTTAAACTGTTGTACAAAAGAAAAATGAATATAATGAATCCGTGACAAAAGTACTCGAGTGATTCTGCCTTCGGTCTCATGGGTTATTGACTCGTTGACCTCTCGGGTTTCGGGTCGAGTTGTTCATTATTTAGTACAAAGTGAAGTTAGTACTTTCTGAAGGTTCACAATATTACTTCATAATGTTTAATTGTGTACAATCTAAGTCAAAAGCCAATATTTCAATAGTTAATTGAAGCAAACCACTTGAAAAGGGATGTACATTAAAAGAAGGCCCTTGAAATGGGACGACATTGGTTGATTGATAGGTGGCGTGGCAGGAGAAATAACTGAGTGAAAGAAAAAACTGAGTGGCGTGGTATAAAATATCACACAAACATGCAGAATTTTTATGAGACATAATACTTATTATTATTTAATATTACTAATTCATTTATCTAGTATCAGTTGCATCTTATTTCATTTCAGTGTTCAAGATTTCGTATGAATTAACTTTAAAATGGCTTCAGGTCTTACTAAACCAATCAAAAAGCGAGAATACGCACACTAACCAATCACAAGGCTTGAATTTTGAAACCATTTGATATGAAGCCAAAAAATACACACGGCAACAGAACTTTGAAATGGCTTCCACTCTCAACCAATAAAAAAGAGTGAACATGCACACCATCCAATCACAGTGCTTGAATTTGGAAACTATTTGATACATTGTAATGGCTTCCACTCTCATCCAATCACATTTTCTTGAATTTGAAAGCCACTTCTGTGTCACATACCATGCGTTTTACACAACAACAAAATTTGCTCTGAATTCAACCAAAAAAGTTTCGTGAAGAAAATTAATCCTTTTTCCAGATAATATTCAAAATATTTTAAAGCCACGTTTTACATTAATTCATCTCAAAAATTCGCTTCTTTTTGAGAGAAACATGAAAAATATTCCACAAATGAAAGACTTTGAAAAGACCGGCTTCCCAAACATGGCTTATAATTACTCACTCGACTTCAAAAAAGATTAACAATGGAATTTTTGAGATCTAACCGCTGTCGGAAGTAAAAAAAGGATGAAAATTACTTGTGAATTAACGAATTAACTTATACTCGTAGGAATTTCAATAATATAAAATCAGCCAATTTATAGTTAACATGAAAGATTTAAAACTATGTTATGCGTTTCAGCATAACAGCATTAAATTTAAATTTAAAAAGTTTATAATTATGTAAAGCGAGAATGAAATTAAAACTTATTTTCAAACTTGTAAATTCTGTATTTATATGTTTACAAGAGACGAGAGAGAAGTTTTAGAAACTTTAGAAGACAAATATAAACTTTCATTTTCTGTTTACAAAGGAAGGACAATTCGATTCCACAGAGAAAAATCTCTTAATTTTTCCATAAAGTCTAATTAGATAATTTGAGAAGTTTCTGAAACTTTGCTCTTGGAAAACATGTTTGGCCTTGGGACTTTAGAGAATGTGGTTGTTTCGTTTTCATCAAAACTGTAGCATAGGACGTGTAGAAAGGAAAGACTTCCTCTTTATATTCAATTTAATTGATCTAACCGTTATGTAACCCTATCACGTCAACAACTAATACATTTTGAGTTTGTTTTATTATAAGTATGTTCTCGAAAGCTCCACAATAAACCTTCGCTTATACATCCAACAATAATCACATTAGCAATAGTTATTACAAGATAATTTAGGTATAATATGTCCTTAGTTTGACCACATCTGCACTTTAATGAGCAAAAATCATTCAAACGAATCGAAAATAACCAAAATAGTCCAAAAAACCCAAGGACACGCTTTCACAAAAGACCAACTCGAATTTGTGTGAGACTGCTTGCTGGGATTACGAAGTTAATATTAAAACAAACTCTTAATGGCTTGAATTCCTAGTGAATTATTGAGAAAAAGGCTTGGTCGAGACTGAGTCACTATTATTACCGTAGACTACAAAGCCTAAATGGTGAAAATGCCTTGCCACATGGTTAAACTATGGCTTGAATATTTCACTTGATATTTCATCATCTGTTTTCAAACTTAACATACTAGTTTCTTCTTCGTTCGCAAACTTTGAGCGACAAAAACTTAAAAGAGTTCCAACTATTAATCGAGAAACAGAGAAGTTATGCTTAAAATGCGAAACCTAGTATCTAACGGATACATAAAGTTTAGGATAGCAAGGCGCGATCGTGACACACTTCTGTGAACAAGATAGATGCCAAAACAATCAACTTACTTGTCATTCGCTTCATAAAATCCTTATTCCATTTCTCCTTTTAAGAAACTAAACACGAAATACCACCATAGAAGGACGAAAGATGCTATAGTTTTGAAGATCAGTGACTAAATAGCGTGTAGGCTCTTGGTAATAAGTGAAGCCATTAATTAGCATGATACAATGAAGTACTTAAGTAAGTACAATCTTTTTTTTAGACGGTTGGCCGATTATGCAGATTTTTTTGAGTTCGAAGTTCGAAACGAGAATAATATAAACGTCTTAGGATATCGTGTAAATATAAAACAAAGAAAAACATAACACGACATGGTGCAAGAAAGTTGAATAAGACCCAGTTCAAACGTCGATATTCTCGTGAGCCGAACGCATTGGAAACAATGGATAATAAGGCGGTCTTCTTTGATGTCATTAAGTTCTGCTTATGAGAAGACAAGAAATAAACTGAGTGAAAACAAAGAAAGAAAGAAAACAAAACAGAATAGATGGAGAAAGAAAGAAAGAAAGAAAGAAAGAAAGAAAGAAAGAAAGAAAGAAAGAAAGAAAGAAAGAAAGAAAGAAAGAAAGAAACAGCAAAGAAACAGAACAAACAAATGAACGAAAAACTTGAAAGCGAAACGACAACGAGACTTGCTCATTCATTTAAATTTTATTTTGAAGTGTTTTCGAAAAAGCTTTCGTTTTTTTCATGACTCATCCTAAAATTTATTTCAAGCATCAAATTTTGGTTTTGTTTTTGTTAACTTTTAATCAAATCTGTAAACCGGAAGTAAGATTTAATCTTCAAATGAAATTCACACAAGCACTTGGCTGATACACTCTGCATTGCATGCCAGCAGGTCACGCTAATAAAGAGAGCGAAAAACTCTCGAAAATTAAGCTGTTTGGTATAATGCCATGTTATTTATATTCTTTCGCCTAAAACTAATTTTTTTGACAATAACATTTTCATTATTCAGCAGAATATAGCACAGAATTTGTTCCATTGCTCGACGAAGTGAATTCAAAATGGCCACTCAAAGGCTGAATAAACACGAATCGAAATAGACCCCAAAACTTTATGCAATATCAATGAACTTAATGATTTTATACTGAATAATTTACCAATGAGTCCAGAATCTTGTCTCTCAGTTACATTTTCTCTAGATATAGCTAAAATCATAACTTTTTTTTTATAAAGAAATCTGATTATTTTGCAGAGGCGATATTAAAAAAATGTAAACGCAGTTTTAATAAACAATGACAGAATAGCATGACAGGAGATCAGTATCACGCAGAGAGAAGTCTATCAAATATAAACGCCTGACTGAGAAATATTAATAATATTGCTTATGTAAAGTAAACATTCTTTAAATAGGTACCGCTCGATATCTTAAAATTCAGACTTGCTTGCAAGGATTTACTTAGTTTTAATAATTTTTTCATTGAATTGATGATATGTAAATTGTTTATTGATAATTAAGTGTCAATCGTTGCTATATTGTCAAGTCTTTTTCTATGTATTTAATTGAATTATTGTTGTATTTTAATAATATATAATAACAATTTTTAAATTTAAAAAAAAAACTGAATGTGTCTTATCTTTTTAAAACTATAAAGCGTTGTTGGACTTACGGGAATTAATGCTATAAAAATATAAATTATTATTATTATTATTATTATTGTTATCATTAATAATAATAATAATTTATTTATTATTATTATTATTATTTTTTTTTTTGATGATGGTACTTCACGTATGGTACAATCATTGGATCACCAAATACATGTAATGGTAGGAATATAATAATGTACTATATACGACGTTCCTACCTACCTTTCGGCAATAATAATAAAAAAATGGTAGAAATGCTATTCAGTTCGCTACTCAACAACGTTATAATCGAATCTACAGCACTATATCTACTAGTCCTTTTGAGGTTTAAGAAAGAAAGAAAGAAAGAAAGAAAGAAAGAAAGAAAGAAAGAAAGAAAGAAAGAAAGAAAGAAAGAAAGAAAGAAAGAAAGAAAGAAAGAAAGAAAGAAAGAAAGAAAGAAAGAAAGAAAGAAAGAAAGAAAGAAAGAAAGAAAGAAAGAAAGAAAGAAAGAAAGAAAGAAAGAAAGAAAGAAAGAAAGAAAGAAAGAAAGAAAGAAAGAAAGAAAGAAAGAAAGAAAGAAAGAAAGAAAGAAAGAAAGAAAGAAAGAAAGAAAGAAAGAGAGAAAGAAAGAAAGAAAGAAAGAAAGAAAGAAAGCTCAATATAAGGGATATTTTAATCTTCACACATCTTTACCTCAAAGTTCAGCTGCTCTTTAATCTTTGTCGTGCTGAACATGAGGAGAGGTGAGTCTTTTCTCGCCACAACATACACCATATGAATTGCTCCAGGACAACTTTCCTATGATACAAAAAAAAGAGAAGTACAACATTTATCATTACATGTACAACAGGGAATGTTTGGAAGATTCTTTAAAAATCTAGCAAAAACTGGAAAATAGCTATTATTAAAATCAAAAATTATATAAATAACTGTATTTGACACAAGCAAAACATCTTTAAAAATAAAGTATTTAGATGGTTTCGCAAAACTTTTGAGAAGAGAACAAACAATTCAAGTCGATAAATTGTACAAAAGTAGGTACAAATCCAGCTAGGTCTGATTGCCAAGACAACCAAGAACTTCAAATAAGGTGAAGGCCGGCATTCTTACAACCAATTACAACGCCCGATTTCACGTCTCAGCCAATCAAAATACCGGTACTCAGAAACGATGCTGCCAAGGTCACGGTACGGCACGGATTGCTTATTATCATTACGTATTAGCCATTGCAAGGTTGAGGCAAAAAACTGGGCAAAGCTGGCATTGCAGTGCATTGTGGATATGTTTTAGCATATTTCCAAGATGGCGCCTACTTCGTCCCCTAAAACAGCCCCACAATGCACTGCAATGCCAACTCAACCCAGTTTTTCCTTAAGCTCTAATGACTAATTATCCTTATACCGAAGTTTTCGTTATCGAAAAGCAATCGTTCAAACGAACAAGGTTTCTGAAAAAAAAATACCTCTTTAAAACTCGAATTTCGTGGATTTTCTCTTCGACAAAAATATTTTTGGATGACGCAACATTTTGGCTCGGTAGACATTTAAGGTTTCTTGTAAGTCAATCTTGAATTATTACAAGAATCTGACCCGGCGAGTATCGATTTTATCGTCTTTGGTACAACAGATAACAACAATCGAAAGGCGCTACTTAAAAGTTCCTTAATCCGTCTGAGAACCGTTGTGAAGTAATGGCAATTTATAGCAAACGATTGTAAGTGTGAAGGTACGAAAACCATTGCAGTGTTGGACTATCAAACCTTTTTGAACCTAAAAAGGGTTGAATTTTTATGGAAATGGCTTCAATAAACCCGTGAAATAAAATCTAACCATAAATGACTAATAATCGAAAGAAAAGCAATGGAATAATGACTATAATTCTTGTATCTATCTTCAAGATTTTTTTAAAGATTGTGCTATTTTAGAAACAGTCGAATTCAAGTATCAACGCATCCAAAATTCTAAGTCTTATCTACGTTCTTTCAGCTATGTTGGTCAAATTTTTGGTATTTTGACAAAACAAAACACATTGTTAGTGGTGACAGAGAGTGAAAAGTGCCGCGTTTAGTAAGTAAATACTCGAGTTTTTAAGACCACTTGAATCTTTGAGATTTTTATGAAGAGGTCATGTCAACCGCCGACAAAACAGAGCAACACTCAACATTTTTGGGAGAAAACCTCTGTTTCTTTGCATAGCATAAAGGTTTCAGGTATCTAGATAATTCTATTTTGAAATTAGTGAATTAAATTCTGAATCCTAAATAAAAACAGGGTAATATAACCGTGAGATCGGATACAAGAATTTCAACAGCTCGAGGGTGGGCCAGCTAAGCGTTTTGATGAGGCAAGCGAATGGCATTTGTCAATAACTGACTGGTTTCGGAGGAGTCTTCTACGTAAATCCGTTGGCTTCTCAAATTTTGTTTTCATGGAAAATGGTCGTTTTATTATACCAAAAACAAGCTTATAAATCAGAATTGCATTCTCTTAAAACAGAAATATCTAAAACTACACGAAAAAGCAATAAATGAATGGCAGACTTCGACATTTTGTCAGTGACACGCCGTTGGGCGAAGCTTGCATTAATTAATTTTTTTCCTAAATTTGATTTCCAAGAAAAGTATATTATTCGTAATTCATAATACTCGTAAGATTCAAAAAGAAATTGTCAAGAAAAAGGGATTTTTTAGAGCTTTATACTTTCAATAAGTGACTCGAATAGCTATGTAATCATTTGGTTTCGTTCACTGTCCATTTACTTGTGATAAATGAGTTTCAATCTCTCTTACCTGAAAACAAATCATTGCTTCGAGTATATCTTCAATCAAACGTCGCTTTGTAGCAGATTTCCTTGCATCGAGAATCACAGTAAATCCAAGATTTGGTTCTTGTTTTCTACAGAAATAAGAGAATGTGGATCAAAGGTAGTCCAGTCATCAACTCTGTCGCTCTTTCCTCTTCTCTAGCTACGGAAAGGACGACTGAGCTAAAGAATTTACATCTCCCCTAGAGAAACCAGTGGTAGGGTTGCGTGGGGGTACCCAGGGGAGTCTTTTGGCTTCGCTATTTCACTCATATTCTTACAGATATGAAATTTGGATCACTTTTACTCAGAACACTAACACTTTTACGAGTTGTCCCTATATTCTAGACCCCAAAAAGTATTTTAAATCAAATTCTGTGGATTAAGGTCATACTTTCTCACGTAGGCATCTCCGTTTCGAAGCTCGTTTGGGAGGATAGGTTAGGGAAAAATTAGGGAGTTCTTGTTTTCCTCTCCAGGGGTACTCAAGGGTGAGAACCATGAATTTGGAGTTCAGATTTGTCATTTGATACCCTGGGAAATGCAATAATTCCGATGTAAATGGGTTGGTCTACACACACATCCGGTGTTCTGACACTCTTTGTCTTCAAAAGTGTAAACACCGATAAAGTACGAATGAACTTCAATTCTTGTACAAAGAACCAGGGATTATCCAGAATGTTTTCTATCCTTTAATGTATTATCTGACATATTTTCTTGGTTCTTTTCGAGTGGAGTTTTTGAGAAAAAGCAGCAAAAACAAAGAAGAGGATGTTTGGGGAAGATAAAGAAACCTTTTTGGTAAACACTGACTTAGATGGTTCGTTTGTTGTAGCTATTTACAAGAGCTGGTTACAGATTAATAAGTGACTGAATTCAAAATAAGTTTATCTTTAAGTCAAACAAGCTAAAACCTTTCTCTCTGTGTGAAAACAGTCACAGAATACGTAGAACTAGGTTTCGCTGCGAGCAACCGGCTTTTTCTTAGAAACCTTTAAACGTTTCAATACTATTAGGAAACATTTAGCAATCTTTACTTATTGAGTCGAATTCCATTACATAAAAAATTTTCAGCATACAAACTCGATATTCAAAAAGAATATTTAGATTCGTATTTCAGTTCGAAACTCATAGCGTGTTTTCTTTGGCACATGATTAAGGCAAAAAAAGGCGATAACAAAGTGGTTTTGAGTGTTAATCTAATTAGAAAAAATATTAAATGAAATTGGATCAAGCAAGGAGGTTTGAAGATAAAAACTTCGCAAGTCAGCAAAACGAGTTCTACTTGTTATCAAGATTTCGCAACTATTAAATATTGTCTCTGAGGTAACGTTTACAGCTAACAGATGAAATAATTTCATATGGAATATAGCTCGTTAAGTAAGGAATCTTACAGAGATAAGACACAATGGTGTAACAAAGAAATATCTTCGACATTAGTCACTCCACGGTGAGGGACGGCCGTGAAGTAGCCAAAGAAACAGCTACTTAGTGTACGAAAAAGTGACGTCTTTCCAGAGAAAAAAGTATAAAAGTTTTTTTTTTTTTTTTTGAGTGACAAGAACTGAAAGACAAAAAACAACATTTTTTGCTAACGAAATAAGTTGAAATTCATGGAGTTAAATTCTCGAAAAGCAGGAAAAATTGTAAAAGAGCAACACTCAAATGGCTTCCTTATTCAAGCAATGTGATTGGAAGGTAAACGAATTCTTGGTTTTTGATTGGTTCGAAAGGAAAGCCATTTAGTAGCACGTTTTCGACTTGCACGAAAACTGCCCTTCTGGTTCTCAAAACAAGTAATAATTAATTCTCACAAATATAACAGGATCAACTGGAATATAATTAGATTAAATGATGGCAAGATATGCCTGGATTTGATATACAGTATAACAAATATGCTATTCTGAATCGTACTGAAACAATATCAAATAAATAAACAAACAAACAAATAAAAAAAATATCTAGCAAACTTGGCGTGAAATTAAAGTATTATTAAATAGATAACTAAACCTAATTTCAAGAACTTTATCAATTTTAAGACCAATTAAGGCGTTTTCCAAGATATTAAATAAGCAGTTTTGAATATTTTGCCATTTTCAAACAAAATAACACTTTGATAGACGTTAACAGAAAACTAATTATTGGAATTGAATATAATCATGTGAATATGATGAATGAATTGATAAAATGTTTTGTACATCTGTTTTATATCGATGGTATTAATTAATGACTTTTTTTCAGGGTGGTCTGTAAGCTCCAGTTCATGAGAACAGCATCATGAGCTCACGTGCTAGACGCCAAAGTACCGTGCGCTCTCTAGTTGTTCAGGACTTAACTACGATGACACGCGTGAAAAACGTCTGCGCATGCTCTAAGTCCGTATGCAAATTTGTCGAAAGCGTCTTCGTGCTATTGTAAAAATATTCAAATTTGACTTTCACACTTGCCTGAAGAATAGTCTTTACAAAATGTCAAAACTTAAGATCAGTTCTTGAAACTTAAGGCTAATTCTTTCATATTGTCTTTATTAACACATTATCTTGGTCTCACAAATGTATACCCACGAAATTTTTTGTATACTAGGAGAAAACAAGTATTTATTTTCTCACTAAAACTCTATAATTTCTTGGAAAGCGTGCTGAATGGCACGCATGCGCAAACGTTTTTCTCTAGTGTCAACTACGATAGAACTGTGTAACGTTGTCCTATTACAGACCAAGTGTCATTCTCTTGAGAATAAGATTCTTAGTTTGAGTTGTATCCATATTCATATGTCTTCTCATGTACAACTGTTAAACAAAGAAATGTTACTCTAGGGAATGACACGTGGTCGCGAAGGGGAAAACATTGGCGCCAACCTATTTGGCGCCATGAATGTGGAACGTAACGTGATGTGATTGGCCAGTCGGTTTGGGGAATTCCTCAATTTTTTTTGATTGGTTCAAAAATAGTGTTGTATGATATTGCTGCATTGCTTTCAATCAGTTGATGAAAGTCTTTGAATCTCATTATCTGCTCCAAATGGTGGTCAAACACTGACCACCACGTGCTGTCAGCCAGAAAGAATTCTATTGAAAACTTGTGATTCAGCTGATGAACATTCTGCACGAGACAGGAAATGACGTCAAGTGAAACCCTATAGACCCCGTTCACATGACGTCAAAGCAGCTCAATTTGGAGGACCACACAAAAGAAATTTAATCTCCTGAGAATTGGAACTTATTGTTTTGTCCTCCAAATTGAGCTGCATTCCGACGTGCTGCAAGGGGGCTATATACGTTTTTGGTGCATTTTGATTGGTTCACAGCATGGAAAACCATTCAAGGGTAACAATGACGTAAAATTCCAGCGTGCTACATTTGGTTACTTATTACTACAAAAAAAAAAAAAAAATTCTTTTTTTATCTGAAAAAATCTTTGAGCAATATCAGTCACGACTACTGGCGGACGGAAATATTTCGGCACCTCTATCAAGGAAGGAAATGGTGAAGCTTAAAACAGCATTCCCAGACAACCGCAGACCACTCGAAGAAATGAAAAGAATGATAGAAAACAGAAATATGTATATACCTTATTACATGAAATTTTAGTGACACCATAATTTCGCGATTTTCGCGATAATAAAAAATTATTGGCCATTCAAAAGCAAGGATAAAAGACGTTGTTACTGAGAACAAAGCACTAGCACCTCCAGTAATAATTGTACTCCAGTAAGGAACTACATGTAACGCAAAAGTTTTAATTTTTGTTGTTGATATTTGGCAATTAAGTCTTTTTTTTTCAAGGAATGTGTGTATTCGGAAACAAATCATGATTTATTCAATGAAATCGTGAAATTAAAGTGACTTACTGAAATATAATTTTATAGCAAAATCTCGAAATTTAAGCGTCGCGAAATGTGCGACCAATGAAATCGCGAAATTAACACGTCGCAAAAATTTCACGTAATATGGAACTTTTTTACTAATTTTAAGCTCTCAAACTGCGCTTAAAAATAGTTATCATTCGAGTAAAAGTATATTCATCGAGTCGAGGATGTGACGTCATTTTCATTGGTTTTTCCGGTCACCACTCCACCCCGGACAGAATTGGAATTGCAATTTTCAATGATTTATGATTTGAGTTTGCGACAATCTACCGATGAGCCTTAATCACATGGCGGCCATGTTTATTTACATGAGAGCAAAAACCTTTGTATTGAACGTTCTGAAACGCCTCAAAGCGAGGACAAGGGGAACTAATAGATAGTCAAAACCTATAGAGTACCGAAGTGATGACGTCATAAAAATGATTTTCGACTGCATTTTAATTTCGATCTTCGATTTCGATAGAGCATCAAGAAAGATGTCAACAAGCCAAATTTCATGGGAATTGTTCAAAAAGCAACGGAGATATGGCGTTTTGAATATATAATTTCCCCATACAAATCACTGTATTTTCGGCTTGGTTCCTAACGTTAAGCACTACTCAGTTTTAAGATTCCGAGTTTGGATAATTAGTACACTCGCCTCTCACCTCTGAAAAAAATCTGGGGGGGGGGGGGATATAAAAAAGTTATATCTTTGTCTCCTTACTTGGGGATGGTTTGAAAGTACATCAAAAGTCTTGTCAGCTCCACTGTACTGTACTGCACGTTACTCCAGTCGGGTCGAGATGGAGTAATAAACAGGATATGTCCACCTCTCATATCTTTACAACCTTTATAAAAAAAAACAAAAAAAAAATTAAATGAAGAATTCTTGGTTTGCAATCATTCCCAAGGGAGTATAAACATAACAAAAGCCATGGCGGCCATGTTGGAAGATATGACAAAAGGATTCATTGAAAAATATTTAGTCAAATTCTTCCAACATGGCCGCTATGACGTCATGTGCAAACGAAGAATAAAGTGAAAAGTAGCATTGGAATTTCTAATCCAGTTAATAACTTTTAATGACAGTTTTCCAAAACTATTTCAAAAGAGGTTGTCTTATATACAGCTAATTCAAAAAACGTTGAATACTGAATACTGCATACTGAATAGTGCATTCCAAGACCGAAATGTATTCTGAGTCATGTAATATTGTCTAAAGTAAATTAAATAATAATCATTTATTTCATTTTTTAGTGCATTTCATCCGAAACAATATACTAGCTACATATAGAGAGCAAATCGCTGTATATTTACTTTTTATTTCAAATTAATGAGATCCACAATGCCCTTTGGTCTTGGAATGCACTACTCAGTATGCAATACTCCGTTCCCTATAGTATTCAACGTTTTTTGAGATGCTGTATTTCCGAGTACTGCATACTGAATTGCAGCTGAGTTTTTGCGATAAATAACTAAAACCCAAGATAATAAGTTATATCTACTCTAAATCTATTTTTCATTTTTATATTATTTAAATAGAATATATTTTTTACTTTATGCAGTATTCAGGAAGATATTCCGATTTCTCTTTAAAATATTGGCAGTGTACAGTTTTGTCGTTTTTGTGAAGAAACAAACGAATTTTTAAAACAGCGAGCCATATCATATCAATCTAGTGAATCATGTCTATAAATAGCTTGATTTTTTCCACACAATAACTCTTTTAAAATTCTGTCGTCGAAACACTGACTTCCTTACAGTTCATGTCAATAGCATAAAAAACTAAAGGCTTTTGCTGTTCATGTACGTTTGGGATGCAAACGGTGTAAAACAATTCCACGTTTCTTGTCGGAGAATAAAATTTTCTTCAATCCTATAATTTGTAAATAAATAAATAAGCAAACTTGTGGAAGTTCGTCGTTCTTTCTTGCATGTCTGATCATAAAGTTCTTATCTAAGCATGCTTGTTAGCTTTGTCTGCCTTCATACCGATACGATTTCTTGGCATTTTGAAAAAGAAAATGCAAAATCAAGCACAACATTTTGTAAAGCATCATAAAGCTCAAATTGTAAGGCTCAAATTGCATTTGTAAGGCTTCAATTACCTTCGTCTATCTTCATACTATTTCTTGGGCATTTTGGAAAAGCGAATGCAAAATCAAGTACAAAATTTTGCATCTCAGAGTCAGACATCTTGTGCAATCTATAGACTAACAGCTTTTTCGACTAATCCAAAAATCCATAGATAAATTCTTTCAGCTCTGAGCAAGAGAGCTCGTACAAAATGACTGATACGTAATCGAATTCAGTCTAAAATACCCTTACAAATTACTATGTACACACAGGAAGATGACATTGTACTTCCTTATATAAACAAACAATAAAAATTCCAATATCGTCATGAGAAATCTAAAGATTATTTTCACATATAAAGTGAACAGGTCAGCAAAAACGTTATCGTAGATATTGGATCTTGAATGATGAATGATGAAAATTAAAGTAGTGAGTAACACAAGAATAGTAATCATCCAATCAGAATGCTTAGATTTGTCAACGTCACAGCCACGGTACAGATGAAGTCTAGCGCTTTCAGAGTCATAGTCAAAGCAAATTAATATGACTGCCAAAAATATTTATGGCATTGCCTAGATAGCCTTACTATTTCCTTGGGGCGTCATGCAACGCTTCTCTCCCCATGATCGTAGCATTGCGTGACAACGTGACGTGTGTTAGGCCAACACCGTGTAACCTTATCCTGAATCGCTTGAATGCGAGACTATGTAGAGGAAAATCTACTGTTCCAGTAAACATGGCTGCCGCGAGAAAGGTCCGTGGTCATTAAAAACAGCGGTATGCATCGAATGATAAAGAGGACGATGCCGTGTTGTGTCAGGGGCGTAGCCATGATTTGGCCTTGGGGGGGCAAAACCCGTTTTCAGAACATCAACCAAAAAAACGCCCAATCAAAACAACGCCTAACCAAAAAAACGGTCAACCAAAAAAAAAGAAAAAACACGATGGAGGAGGGGGGCCCGGCACCCTCGGCTACACCCTTACGTGTGCCCGTGTAGTAGTCTATGTTCTAACTCTGCGAGTCTTACCTGGAAGACAAGCTACACCCGTGTGTAGAAGTTCAAAATTGATTTCAAAGATGTTCAGCGGTTTATCGAGAAACAGCGATTGTCTGCTAACTTTATAGCTTTCTTGTAGGTTATCTTCTGTGTCTATACCTGGTTTAGGAAGAAAGAAATGAAGATGGGAAACTTTAGTGGGGCATTAGTGGAAATGAAAATGGGAAAACGAATAAAAAAAGATATTTTAATTTTCGTTAAAGAGTAGGTAATCATTGCCCCCTAGATGATAATGATATTGCCCCCCCCCCCCCCCCCGATGATAATTATATTGCTCCCCCTCCAGATGATAATGATGAGTGGTAACTGGTTGGGGCTGCAATGGTGCGTCTAATACAACAAGTGAATAAGAAGGAAAAATAAAGGAAATGAAAATAAAAAAGTAATGAATGGCAGAAAAAATTAAGAAAATAAAAAGTGAAATAGAAAAGACGTTTACTTACTTCTGTATTGTTTAAAGCTAACATTTCGTGACGGCGCCATAAGATACCTCCAAGGTCGTCTTTCAAACTTCCCGTTCTTACTCAAGACTACGCAATTCAAAAATAAAAATCTACCATTCATTTCTGTCCGTAACTGGTCTGTCCAGGTCTTATTCCAAATTTTCCGTAAATCATCCTTGCCAAGAGGCAAAGACTGTACATTTCCAGAGTCATAGTATTTAAGAATCATTTGTCCAGGAACGATTGAGCTCAGATGAATGTAGAAATCCCCCTTGTGGAGAGATGTAGTAAGTTTAGTGACCTGAATGACAGATTGTACAAAGCTTTCATAATATGGTGTCCATGTGTCGTCTGGGCCATCTTCTCCGCTGCTGAAGTACTCCTGAAAGTAAATATTGCATTAAATATTATATTAACATGTTCATTTATTCATTCATTCATTCATTTACTCGTTCATTCATTTATCCATTGATTGATGATTCGTTGATTGATTGATTGATTGATTCACTAATTCATTGATTCATTGATTCATTGATTCATTGATTCATTGATTCATTGATTCATTGATTCATTGATTCATTGATTCATTGATTCATTGATTCATTGATTCATTGATTCATTGATTCATTGATTCATTGATTCATTGATTCATTGATTCACTCATTTATTCATTTATCAATTCATTTATTCATTCATCCATTCATTGATTTATGGATTCATTTATTCATCCATTCATTCATTCACTCATTTATTCATTCATCCATTCATTCATTCATTCATTCATTCATTCATTCATTCATTCATTCATTCATTCACTCACTCATTCATTCATTCATTCATCCATTCATTTATCAATTCATTCATTTAATCATCCTTCCATCCATCTAATTAATCCTCCATTTCTCTTCCCATTATTCAAAATTTCATCCCTGTATCCAACCATGTGTCTCTTTATTCCTGAAGAAAAGCCTTTGAATCAAGGGAGAAACTCAACACACTCTACTCATGTGAAGTTAAATCCAAGAATCTAACCCAAGACCCCAGAGGTGGGAGGCAAGTGTGGTGCCTTCCTTGACTCCCCTTATAATAAGCAAGGAAGTGTTGTAACTCCCTATCCTAAGTTATGGGTTCCCTGTGGAACCAAGATATTATAGTATGTCGAGACCACATGCTCTTAGCCGGTGATGACTCTCGACGAATGCACCAGATAAGAAAAGTTGGAAATGAAAGTTAGTTTTGTTATTAGAATTCTTCTCTGCATCAATCTCTGTTTGGGACCTCCGACTCGAAACAGTGGAGCCTTCGCTCTGAGTGACTCAGGAATAGTTACTTGTATTAACCCTACTTTTGCTTGCTACAGATTCTAATTGGAATTCAGAACTACTGTATATATATTTTGAGATTTAATTTACTATATTTTTAGTTTAAAACTGTTAAGACGTATTATATATTACTTCCCAAAAGAAATGAGTAGCTTGCATGAAGTATATCTTACTAATTAACCCATGAAGCACACATAATAAGTACAGCAGACTAATAGAAGTTAGAAGATCTTCATTGTTTTCTTTTGTACCTATTTGGCTATATTACATATTACCAGTAAAAAGCCATTTTGTTTCACGATTTGACGAAAATCACTCTTTTATTTCCTTTTTCAAAACACAAAAATCTATTCCTTATTGCAACTTAGCAACTTTAAATTGCTGTATTGTTTACATTTGAATTCAGATATTTTAATTACCTTACAAGAATAGACATATGTGAACGTCAGACAGAGATCAGACAGTCTCAAAACATGTCAAAATAAAATCTATTCATTTGCTTAAGAGATAATTTGGTTATTAACGCTTAGTCTACTTTTAAAGAATTTTTAAATCACAATTTTGTTACATCCATAGGGAAAAAAATAAATCTAATGCACTCAGGAATATGTTAGATGTTTTTGCCTTTGCAAGGTTCATTCACAATTCATTATAAATTCATCACTAATGCCTCTCACCACTCTGTTCAAGGATTCAATCTTCAGATTCACCATCACATGTGAGTAGAGTAGCTTAATGGTTCTCTCCTGTGCTTCAAGGTTTTTTTCCCCCAGGTTCTCTAGCTTTCTTCCCTCCACAAAAATCAACTTCTAAATTCCAATTCAATCATGGAATGAGGGCCACCCTCCTAAAAAAACTTCAAAATTTTGTAGGGTTCCTAGAATTACACAGAGTAATTTTCATCTAAAGGCTGTAAGTCCCTCTAGATCGAATAAAACAAGGACAATTTATTTATTTATTTTAGCTAATTTATGTCACGCCTGACCAGTAATTTTTGATTGGAGTTTCTGCGGCTTCATTTGAAATCCAAAATCTTGGCCCCTACATATGATCAAAACTCTGGCAACCCAAAATATTTATATTTTAAAAATAAATATTTTGAAGCTGATACTTAGTGATGTAATTTGCAAGTGAATTCTTTTGGAAAATATTTCACAATCATTCATGATGGTCCAAAATCTAATTTTTAACCTGAATTCTTTATTTAATATCGGAGCCGTTGTTTGGAGATTTGAAATGTTAATATGAAGCCTTGAAAACTACATTTGAATTCTTGGATTTACTGGTCACATGTGATGTAAATTAGCTGTAACTCAAGCTTACCTCTGCTGACTGTTTGATATCCTTCAACAAACATAAAACTGGTTCCAAATATTCTTGAATGAATATTTTAGTATTTCCACTGTAATGTTCTTGTTCTATTTTCTCTAGTGATGGGATGTGGAATGTGAAGAGGAAATCCTGACAAAGTGTTCGCCAGTTCCAATCATCCTCTTCTACCTGCTAGGAAAATATAGAGCAAAAAAAAGTAAGGATATCTTAACATGCTTGTGGGGGGAAAAAATCTGACTAACCCAGCCACAATGTTTCACCAGCCAGGAGGTCTGGATAGGGAAAAACTGTGTGCAAGGTCTTGGATATGCTGAATCAAGGTCTTGGATATACTGATTGAGGCCAAGATCCATTTTCAAGACTGGGGTCACAGTTTTCCCTATTCAGACCGACTTTAGAATGATAAATAACTTAACATGATTTTCTCCCATTTACTTTTTCACTAAGTGGAAAACAAGCTCTGTTTTGCAACTTTTTTTTGTTGTTTAGCAATCTTTTATCCCATGTACATGCAGATGACGCCAGGATTCCAAACGGCAAGCAGAGTGCATGATTTTTAGGATACTGGACCAGAAAAAAAATTATCAATAGCCAACTAAAACCTACAAACAAACTTTAAAAGTTTAAGACATTGTTTGTCTCAAAATTTCTATTTTTACAATTAAAACCCTCTATTTTAAAGGAAGTTCACTTCATAGAATGGAAAGCTACTGGGTATGAACAATAACAGTTTATTACAACAACTGTCAAGACAAGTATTTTAGTATAATTATCCCACACCATAGAAAATACAGCAAATCAGAAAGCAGGGAAGCTGTTGTATACTCATCAGTATTTCACTCTTCCTTCCCATCATGCACTGCACGTTGAATCTACGCATTTGTATTTTCTATGGTGTGGGATAAAATGGTTATACAATGGTTTCTCGTGGCATACCGTGGATATCCCACTCATCACTTGCATTTTCTTTGTATACACACTCGCCTAAAGGCTTGTGTGTATACTAGAAACTACAAGTAACTCGTGGGATATTCCACAGTATGCCACTCGAAACCATTGTATAACTAGTATATATCATATGTATGTGATAAACATGATTTGGGTATGATAGAATAAGAAATATATTGTATATGATATTATGATCATACAGTACCATACCGAAATGGACTTGGAAAAATATTGTTTTATACTGTATGTATATCCTCACTTCCAAAACCAATTTTTCCATTCAATAAGGTTTTTTAACCTTTTATTTTCTATTGCTTTTTCCTTATCTCTTTCTACTTAAAGTAATAAAACACTATTATATTTGTAAACCAAGGCAACTTTTTGAGAAAACGTAAAAATGTAATAGCCAAAATCCCAGAGATTATATTCTCGAATACAAGCCTTTTAATGTAATTACCAGTACTGTGCACACAATACATGTATATCAGACAAAAACAAACATCTGGTCTCTTAGGAATAAAAAATACCAGTGGTGACCAAAACCTCTTCAAAATGTCAACATCACATGTATGAAAAAGAAAGATCATTTTCAATTATTGATACGAAAACTATTACAAGAAAAAAAAGTCTGACATAACATGACATTTTTATTATAATATGATATTGTTTTCCATTTTTCTAAGTTGTGCATTGAATTTCTTTCTATTCGAAATTAATGTCACCACAAAAATAAATGGTGGATCTTTTTTCCTTTCTTTCCAAAAATTTATTTCATCTGCATTTTAGAAATGAAGATTATTTTCAAGGTAAGTTATAAAAAAAATATGAAAATGGCATAATAAAGATAGGCTTAAAGATAATCCAATGCCTGTCAGTAAGTGGTTTTATAAGAAAATTACACGTTAAGATAAACTTGGAGAAATTTTTCAGATCTCAAAAAAAAAGCTTGAGCTAGTGCTCATGCCTGAAGATGAGCTGATCAGCTTTGAATAATAAAAATGTCAAAATTCTAAAGAACAAATAATGACTTATCGCTTAGAGAAATTAGGATAATGATTCCGTGATAGCGTGATTAGTAGTCATTTTAGAAAGAACTGGAATAAATTTAAGCTTTATAATCGGACATTTTTTATAAAGACACGCATAATGACACGAACAGTTCAAAATATAAGGAGTTACCCAAATACTGCGCCAGTTCTAGAGACATGCTAAGACATGAATCTTGTCGCAAACGTATAAAATATGCCTACATTTAACACGGTAAAATAAGCAGAAGATAAACAAAATACTTAATTTGAATTTTACAGAGAATGAATGAAAAATTCTCGTGTTTGGCGTGTGATGGTATGACGATCTCTCAGCTGATCGTTTCAAGTCGATTATTTGGATAAAAGAAATAATTATTAACTTGAAACATTGAGAATAAAATGGATATACGATTCGGGATTAGAGCTGAAGCCAGGAAAGATCAAAAGCACACCCATTGATGAAGAATTATTTATGGTGAATAATTTGATCGGCGCTGGATCGCTCGCACTTCAACCAAACAAACTCCTTCAATCGATCTAAGGTTTCTTTCAACGATCGACAAATTCTAAGTTTTGTAGATCAATAAGTTGACTAGTAATAATCACATAATCAATATATAGCAACCCCTTGGCAATATAATTATTAGAAACAGCGATATACTCCGATCAATGTTATTCAAGCGAGCAAAAACCCATGTGATATCTTCACTGGTTTGCATTACCTCCACAGCCATTTTTGACGATTTTCTCCGCTATTTTATGGTGGATTTCTCTTCTGTAAGGCCAAACACATACTCCAGTAAGCTAGTTTTCATGTCAATCCAGTCTTTGTGTCATTAAAATGTTATTTCAAGGTCGTTGGTTCATGCTATTTTACAAGACACTTCCGTCGCGCGGCCATTTTTATTCATGAGACTCTTGGGTGATTAGTACGCATGCGTGAGGGTAAAGTCACTTCCCTCCCCACCCCACCGGGCACATCCAGGGGTCCCTTTCTCGGAGGGAGGGGCCGGGGAGCCGCCCACGGTGACTCCTAGGATTTTAATATAACATAAGGTAGCTCCAATAAGATTTTTTCTGGCCATACATCAATTTTTAATTCAGAAAATAATTATCTAGCTTGATCGATCAGTTTTCCATATATACCTTCAAATTTAAAAGGTACAACAACGGCCGGTTCGAAAAACGGTCAAATATCACAGTGTTTGAACTTTCGAACTTAACAAATAAGAATTTCGATTTTATTTTTTTTATTTTCTGTTTCTGATGATGTTTTGGTTTCAGATCGGGACGGACTTTTGGCGTTTTGCCGGGCCTGGAACTGGTCATTTCTCAGTTGGGCCTGGATCCGCGCCTGAACCCTGCCGGATCTAACTCAGAGCATAGCTAGCTCATGATCACATGTAGATCGAACCCTGAAACAACCTCTGGGCTGATCTAAGTCAGTGCATGGCTAACTCACAGATTGAACCCTGAAACAACCTCTGGGCTGATCTAAGTCCGGGCATGGCTAACTCACAGATTGAACCCTGAAACAATCTCTGGGCTGATCTATGTCAGGGCATGCTCCTAGTGTTCATGCTTGCGCTTGCAGGGGCGGCGGAAGCGGGGTGGCCGGGGGAGGGGGGCACTCCCCCCACGGCACACCCCCCCCCCCCAAAAAAAAGATTGTGTTTTGGATAAATCCTTAAACTATAAATCATAAATATTTTTAAAGGCATTTGTATTTTGTATTTTGTAAAAAAAAATTGTAGTGCCCCCCTCCCCCCCCCCCCCCCCCCCACCCCAATTCTGCCGCCGCTGGCTTGTTCTACTCATTGACAACTGCTTCAACTGAAAGTGCGTATACGGTGTAGCCATAAGCTGCTTAGTTTGGTTTAGGAATTTTTAAGATTACATCTACATCTAAGTCACGATAAAATGTTCCTTTAGCTTATGATATGAAACCTTGGAGATTTCGAGATTGAATTTTCATTGAATATCGTAGTTTTAGCTAGTTTTAGCACTTTTCCTTGATATCTTAAAAACCGCGAGATAATTTTTTTTAATTTCATGATATCGTTTGTTCATTATATGAACAAAAGTGTCTCAACGTTTTATCTGGATTGAAACTTTTTAAATAGGTCTAATAAATTTATAAAGTTAGCCTAAAATGCATATTGAAGCTTGACGGAGAGTTCTAATTAATTCAGCTGGAATCATAACACAACTTTCAATTGCATTTGCGTTGAAAACAGGAGGGGAACGCCCTAAACTGAGTAAATACCACCCGGGGGGTACTCCCTATAATGGACTATACGGGGATGCTCCGCTCGAAAGGGGTACTTTTTTCAGGCCTCAGGTATAGAAAAGGGATGCAAATTCGTGAGGTTTGGTATGAAAAGGGGTAGATTTTCTTCAAAGGTATATAAAAGGGGTACTTTTTTGCTGAAATTTGGTATAGAAAAGGGTAAGGGGTCGAGAGTCCGGGCGGAGCATCCCCGTATGAAACGATCCGAAGTACCCCCCCCCCCCCCCCGAAAAACCAATCCCAGCACTAGAAAAAGCAACTTTACTTTATTATATCTACAAAGATTCATTAGTCTAGGTGTTATATAGACCAAGAAAATATTTTTTGAAAATAGACAAATAAACAGACGTTTGTCGGGCGGTATAAGCCAGTTCAAAATTTAAGAACTCGTTTTCAGTGCGCATGCGATTTTATCCCAAATTTCTCACAAAAAGGATTGAACTGTTGAGCTCCCGAGAGCACGAGCGTTTCGCTTGCCCCATTTAATGCCCGCGATAAATTTTGAATGTCCAGCGGTATTTCCCATTGCTACCGATCACTCAGCCGCGAAATTTAAATTCCTCTACAATTGACACGTTTCGGTGAATGAATAAAGCGTTGATAAACAAAATATTATCTGCCGTGTAATGCCATGGTTAAGCAAAAATAATTGAGCAAAATATGACTGAACACTCGAACATGTAAATAGAGGCAATAAAGAAACAATATTTGTAAATGTGGTGCAAAATTTTGTCTCGCTATTTGCATTTTTACTACAAGAGAGACCGGCTACTAAACAAATAGACCACCTGAAAAACCCAAAGTTTCAGTACTCAAAAATCATGCTCGGTACATCAACTACAACCGTAAAAACAACGCAGAAGTAAACTTTGGCACTCCAAAATACTATTGAAATAATTACCTAGTTGAGGCAGCTTCTTGATTACCCATTTATTGCGTCTTGACTTCACCGTATGTGACAAACGATAAGAACTTGCAAAACAAGACAATCAAGCAAACTTCTTGAGATTGAAACCGATTGAACGTACTGAAGGATCGCAGGACAGCAAATAATAACTTTTCCTTACGCCAACGGCTACCTAGTACAGTTAGAATGACTTTTCTGGAGTTCTTGAAGTAGAATGTCCCATTGAGAATTAATAAAGAAGTCATAGAGAATGATGTATCGTACATCAGGTAATATCGAAGGCACAGAATCAATGCAAAATCTCAAGCCTTGGAACATCAGCTCCATATCCGCTTTTGTGTTTTTTATATTAACAGTTTGACATCCTTTAGAAAAAAGGCAATTTCGAAATGAGGCGAACTCTAGAAGTATCATAATTCTGCCTTGTAAACTCTGAGTACAAGTCGGTCGCCATGTTACTTCCTTCGCGCGTAAAATGAAAATCCCTAGGGCATCTCTACAGCTTTAAATTGCCACAAATACTAAGTCAACATTTCAAGAGTTGTCCGTAGAATACATATGCATCCATTTAGGAGAGATCGCTTCCTTTTTTTAGCAATAATTCACTTGTAAACCTGAAATTCCTCCAATGAAAACACTAACGACTCTACATCAACATGGTAGCTCGCAGTGAGGCGGCGTGATTACAAAGCTACTAATGGCAATTACCGCGCACCGCTTTTACCGCGGGCATATAGTAAATAAGGTAGATGGGAAGCGAAACGCTCGTGAGAGCCGGACAGGGATACTTTAATTTGTAAAATGACTTGTTTTAAGTGGTCACATTCTGCTAAGAAGAGTTCTCGGTTCGATGATAGTCTGTAGCCACGAATCACCATGGTTTTCACAAAGGATTTCTTATAACGGTTGTCTATACGTTGCTATGGTAATGTAACAGCAATCCAGTGTCAGTTGGCTTTTCGTGACAAGCGACAGTAATTTTTTCCCTCTCTTCATCACTGTCATTCCTAATACCTTGAATGTAAAAGTAGAAGGATTCCCAAAATACAGCAACTAATGCAGATCCCGAGATGCAGATAACGAGCCTGTGTGTATACACTGAGCTAATTCAAATAACGTTGAATACTGACTACTGCATACTGAATAGTACATTCCAAGACAAAAGGGCATTGTGGGTCTCGTTAATTTGAATTAAAAAGTAAATAAACAGCGATTTGCTCTCTATATGTAGCTAGTTTCCAGCTGGTCTGAGAAAAAATGTTGGCCAATCAGAATCGAGAAAATTTGCAAAACTGAGGCGTCACCATTAGTAGTCTGGCGGCTTTGGAAACGGTTATTTCTTTATTTTATTATATTTCCCCACTCAATAATGAATATCATAGTAAATGTATACAAAATATCAAGAACCTCTCCTGAAAATCTAGCCGATTTATCTCAGATAAACACTTTCATAAGTCAATTTTCACAGGTTTCATGACACTTCAGTTTTGCAGTGACGTCATTTTTACGTCACTATTTCAGATCAGCTGGATATTGTTTCGGATGGAATGCATTGAAGATAAAATAAATAATTATTATTTATTTTACTTTAGATAATATAACATGACCCAAAATGCATTTCGGTCTTGGAATACAGTTTCGTGACAAGCGACAGTTTAAGTTTAAACCCACATTAACGACCTACTCGCCATTAGAGTCTCCAGCAGCTCAGTGGTAGAGCGTCCGACTAGAATACGGAGGGTCGTGGGTTCGATTCCCATCTGGGGCTCAGAATTTTTTCTGAGTCCATTCAGTATGGTACGATCACATATACATTTCATATTCCATCATCATACGCAAACCAACATTATCATCATGTATTTCCTTAGACATTTCTGTGACTGTAGCTTATACAGTACGTTTGTCACAATTAAACCCACATTAACGACCTACTCGCCATTAGAGTCTCCAGCAGCTCAGTGGTAGAGCGTCCGACTAGAATACGGAGGGTCGTGGGTTCGATTCCCATCTGGGGCTCAGAATTTTTTCTGAGTCCATTCAGTATGGTACGATCACATATACATTTCATATTCCATCATCATACGCAAACCAACATTATCATCATGTATTTCCTTAGACATTTCTGTGACTGTAGCTTATACAGTACGTTTGTCACAATTAAACCCACATTAACGACCTACTCGCCATTAGAGTCTCCAGCAGCTCAGTGGTAGAGCGTCCGACTAGAATACGGAGGGTCGTGGGTTCGATTCCCATCTGGGGCTCAGAATTTTTTCTGAGTCCATTCAGTATGGTACGATCACATATACATTTCATATTCCATCATCATACGCAAACCAACATTATCATCATGTATTTCCTTAGACATTTCTGTGACTGTAGCTTATACAGTACGTTTGTCACAATTAAACCCACATTAACGACCTACTCGCCATTAGAGTCTCCAGCAGCTCAGTGGTAGAGCGTCCGACTAGAATACGGAGGGTCGTGGGTTCGATTCCCATCTGGGGCTCAGAATTTTTTCTGAGTCCATTCAGTATGGTACGATCACATATACATTTCATATTCCATCATCATACGCAAACCAACATTATCATCATGTATTTCCTTAGACATTTCTGTGACTGTAGCTTATACAGTACGTTTGTCACAATTAAACCCACATTAACGACCTACTCGCCATTAGAGTCTCCAGCAGCTCAGTGGTAGAGCGTCCGACTAGAATACGGAGGGTCGTGGGTTCGATTCCCATCTGGGGCTCAGAATTTTTTCTGAGTCCATTCAGTATGGTACGATCACATATACATTTCATATTCCATCATCATACGCAAACCAACATTATCAATACAGTTTCAGTATGCAGTATTCACCTATTGGCCATGGGTACTCATAATCCCAATGGGATGAATGAACGCTTCGCTTTTAATTAATCTATTCTTTTGTCTTTTTATTATTTCTTATTGTTTTTTTCTTGTAACCTTGCCTACCTTGCTCTCATTGGTTATCTATTTTCTATCTTTATCATATATACACTACCTCCACTCTTATTCTCGCTTTTACTCCGACGAAGGACTAGCGTCCGAAACGTCAGTAAGTGATCTCTCTTATTTTTTACGGTGTAAAATTTAACTTTTTATCCATAGTATTCAGTATTCAGTATTCAGTATTCAGTATTCAGTATTCAGTATTCAGTATGCACTATTCAGTATTCAGTATGCACTATTCAGTATTCAGTATGCACTATTCAGTATTCAGTATTCAGTATGCACTATTCAGTATTCAGTATGCACTATTCAGTATTCAGTATGCACTATTCAGTATTCAGTATGCACTATTCAGTATTCAGTATTCAGTATGCACTATTCAGTATTCAGTATGCACTATTCAGTATTCAGTATTCAGTATGCACTATTCAGTATTCAGTATTCAGTATGCACTATTCAGTATTCAGTATTCAGTATGCACTATTCAGTATTCAGTATTCAGTATGCACTATTCAGTATTCAGTATGCACTATTCAGTATTCAGTATGCACTATTCAGTATTCAGTATGCACTATTCAGTATTCAGTATGCACTATTCAGTATTCAGTATTCAACGTTTTTTGAAATAGCTGTAAGTATAAGTAACGAAATACGCGTAACGCAACGCTGTTCGGGAAATGATCATATTTACTTTCAACTTTCCAAGAAATTTACCGTACTTAAAATAATTAACAAAATAAAATAATAGATCAGCTTTGATTGTACAAAAAAGAAAATACCTGGAAATAAGATTGTCGAAAAGTGGTGTTATGGTTGGATGACGATGAAAATTGAACATTTTCCAAACGAGACTATTTCGAAAAAAAACTACAAAACTACTTTAGAAAAAAAGAAACGCGATGTTAAAAAAGAGAAGAACAAAAAAGTCATAGCTAAATTTCTGAGTTGAATCGTCTAAGAACTGATCGTCCGCCATTATAATCCGTTTGGTTCCTACCCGTGACGTCATTTACTCAACGCTTTGCTTTTAGCGTCCAGGTTTAGGACTTTTTAACACATCTTTACAATAAAATAGCAATTTATTCAGGACGCAAATTATCAGTGACATAGAATAAAACATTTAAGAGAGCCAAAGCAGAAACTAACACGCAGCTAAAATAAATAAATTAAATAAGCATCCTGAAAGAAAGACTCCCTAAACGCGAAACGTACACACGGACGAAGCAGCAGCAGTGATCTATGATCTAGATCATAGATCCTTGCCCCACATAGCGTCTTTATGACATTATTTTCAAGAAAGAAACCTCAATTACAGAATATCCACATATGACAACAAGCCATGAGGGTTATCAATAATAATGACAAACTGACGTCACAAAGAGACACGTTTGACTAATGCCGCGGAAAGCGAAATCTGCGTGCTTTAGTGCTCAACGGAGCACGTACGGAAAAAGCTGTTTTATTTGCTAAATATACAAAGTACCAAGGCCAATTATCTCTCTCTTGTCATCGAATAAACGTTTTCATGGACACGACCACTGCATACAGTTCACCTGTCTGTACCAGGAAGTTTTAGCTTCCTGTACTACCGTGGTCTTTGTCTATTTGTCCTTGCCATTAGCAAACATTAAAAACACCCAATTTCCAATTTACGGGATTAAGTATAGAACAAAAAGTGTTATACTCTATTCAACGCAAGGATTTTCAACCGGCTGAAAAAAATTCTCCTTTAAATCCTTGGTGATAAAACTGAAAATTTTTGTAAACCTAAAGGATTAAGTAAGTTGGCAGGCTACGAGATTAAGTATAGAACAAACACAGTCATACTCTATTCAGCGCAAGGATTTTGGGCCGGCTGAAAAAAAATTCTCCACTAAATCCATGGTGACAAAATATTTTTTGTAAAACTAAAGGATTAAGTAAGTTGGCAGGCTACGAGATTAAGTATAGAACAAACACAGTCATACTCTATTCAGCGCAAGGATTTTGGGCCTGCTGAGAAAAAATTCTCCACTAAATCCATGGTGACAAAATATTTTTTGTAAAACTAAAGGATGAAGTTGGCAGGCTACGAGATTAAGTATAGAACAAACACTGTCATACTCAATTAAACGCAAGGATTTTGAGCCGGCTGAAAAAAAAATTTAATTTCCATTAAATCCTTGGTGATAAAATATTTTTTGTGGAATTAAAGTATTAAGTTGGCAAGTTACGAGGGCGTTCGATTTGTGCGCGCGTACAAAAGAGTTCAAACCATACATGTTTTGAAAATTCGACAAGGCAAAAACCAGCTCTGAATTTTTTCACGGGATTCTATATCAGTTTGTGTTTGAGTTTTCTAAAACAACCGCTAAAAGCAATCTTTTGTCAAAGTTAAAAAAACGTAGTGACTTATCATTGTATATGTTTTTGCTGTTACGAGAGCGGTTTTCGGTAAACAAAATGCTGAATTTTGAGCTTAATCTTAAAACTGAATATCTTCAACAAATAGTTATTTCTCGAAAATAATGTTTAAAGTACACGCCCTGCCCAAAAAAACAGTTCCACAGTAACTTTTTTAGCTTGATTTCCGCCACTTTTCTTTCCAAAACTTGTCAAGATGGTAATATTCAAACTTCATTATCTCGAAAACGAGCTCGGGACGCCAACTTTTTTTTTTCATTTTGATTCAGCGTTAAATTCTTTATAATATATATATTATATAACTTTCTAAGAAAAATATTTAATGGCTACTTAAGTCAGTAGTCCAAATGTATCCGGCATTTGACAATGGAGGCACTGTTCTTTAGATGGACTAGTGAGGATAAAAGGCGACTGTGATCACATGCAGAACATCCACATTAGATTCTTGAACACTTGCACATATATGTACTGGCCGCTAGCACTGGCATGAAGAAATATTGTTGAACTCAGACCAATGGCCTTACTTGAGAACTAAGAATCAAAACGACTGATCAATTCCATTCATCAAAGTAAGCCATCTAAATGAGTGGAATGAAAGCGGGAAAGACGTTCACCTCCAAAATCGCTCGTGCAGTCAATGGCACCAACCAGACCGGTTGTACAAATGCAGAAGAAGAACCGTGCCTGAACCCTACAGCACTGATAACATGCCTATCCTTGATCTGTGTCCTAGGAGTAGCCAGTAACGTTCTCTTGCTCTATTCTGACTACAAGGAATGGAAAAAGCGTAAAACACCAGATAAAGTCCTGATAGGTAACATAGCCATCACTAACATGGCTGCCTTGCTGATAAGTTTGCCATTCCAAGCCGTGCACTTATGGCAAAAAAGTAAATCTTGTGGTAAAGGCCCTAAAAGTGCTTTGTCGCTGGTGACGGTGTATAAAAGGTCCCTGATCATCTGTACACTAGCTTCTGTAGCAACCCTTGGCGTCTTAGGCATCGACAGATTGGATGCTCTGACCAAATTTGCTCATCAGAGAAAGCTTACTGTCACGAAGGCTATCGTCGCATGTGTCCTGGTCTGGGTGTCCTCCCTCTTAACTCTGCCCTTTTTGATGCTTCAGATCAACATCATGCCACTAGTAATATCGATCTGGATATCCATTAGTTGCATTGCCATCGTCACTTCTCTCCTGTTAGCCACAAGGAGGATCCGTAAACACCGACAAGAGATCATCCAGATGTTTGGAGCAAGACAAGCTAGAGCTGAGATCAAGTTCACTAAGACCATCGTTGCCTTGTGTTTTTGCTTTGCTGTTTGCATGTTGCCACACCTGGTTGTCTCAATCCGCGTCATCTTTAGCCCCGGGGATCGAGGTTCTTTGAAATGTTATCTGCTCTCGTCAATGACCGTGACCTACCTAGGCTTCATGCTGCTGCCAGTCGCTTACTTTGCCATGGATCGCAAGATGCTCTCATCGGTTCTCCCAAAACCCGTTGCTGCTCTACCAACTTCAGCTAATTCCAACAAGAAAACGACCGAAGAAAAGAAGCAAGACCAGCCAGCTACCGCAGCTCAAGACACAGACGAGTCTCGCTAAAGCAGCGGTACTGATCAAGAGCGTGATTCGAAGAGTCTTCAGTTCCAGATCGTGCAAAGACAATTTTTTTTTTAGACTTTACTTCATTTACACACATTTTACAGAATTAAGTATAGAGAAGCGGAAACGAGAAGACAGAGTAGAAGAAACGTCGATGTAGAAAGGAAATTCACAAATATACAAATGTTATTTGTTTTCCAAATTTCATTTGGAAATACTGAAAACTTTCTGAGGTAGACGAGTGTTTTTTTCTTTTTGTTGTTGTTGGTGTAAAAATTATCAAAAGATCGTATTTGGAAGGATCACTAGTTCCATCATAATCATGTGTATTTGTTATTCTGTGTTCATTTGAAGAGACTCCGTTGTTTATCTTTAAATAAAGTGCTTAATTAAATGTAATCTGCCAGGGATTTGTTCCTGGTTTCTGCAATTGGCTGCAATGCTTGCCTACTTAATCTGTCAAAAAGCTCTCAGAAACGACAGGCTTAGAACCGGCGATGGAACTGAGATCAGAGGGATTAGCCAAGAAAAAAATCATAGTTTTTGTTTCAAATCACCCATTCATTTTTGCTTTCAAATCGTACTAGAAGACTTTCGGAAAGAAATATTTCCCTTAAACATCGATAAAAACAATAATTGCTTTTCGGCCCGACTCCACGCCCGGGGGATAGCATTACCCGTCCGCAAATGTCCGGCTTCGCCCCAGTCCCTCACGATATGAAATTAGGCAATACTACCGAAGCTTGAGCACCGAGTCGTCCGGCTTTTTGGTCAGTGGGGAAATCAAATTTTATCCCAGATTTCAGAAGTTACGGTTTGTGTGAGTCCGCTAATATTTTATTACAGGCTCATTCTGAGGGATATTTTCTTAAAACTTCGGCGAAGAACGTATACAACAGATCTAAAAGCAAAAGACAAGGATCCATAACTTATGGTATAGACCGAACCATTGTATTATTATATGACAAGGCATCGATATACAAAAAAGGCGAAACGAGGCGGAGTAGAGAAACAAGAATTCATCTCAAAGTATTAATATGGTGTCAATTTGTGGTTGACGTGACACGAGTGAAAAACGCACTGCGCATGCTCGGAAGTTCGTCGTGTTTACCATTTGAGATTCACCGGCGTTTAGTAAATCTCTAAAGTTAAGGCCGTTCGTGGAAAGTTAGTGCTTATTTTTTCGTGACACATTACTTTAGTTGTTTTCATTCCCTGGTCAAATAATACGAAAGAAATTCGTATAATATAAGACATGTAAATCTCCAATGATTTTCTTCCTAAACTCGACCCATCTATGAACTTTCGGCCGAACTTCCGAGCATGCGCAGTGCGTTTTCCACCCGTGTTGGTTGACGTCAGTCTCGTCAGTCTTCGGGAGAGGGACGAGACCGAGGAGCTCTGGGGGAGCTCTGGGGGAGCTGTTCAGGGCCACTATCAGCCATATCGTTCGGTTTGGGCCCTCGCATTCTTGTCGGTAGGGGCTCGGGTCATGCTTGGGGGGCTTGCGACGGAGTTCTCGTTCTCATGGCATCCGACAAGTTCACTAACAGGCACATGTTAAAACGAGAATTGCCTTGGAAGGACTTCCTGCACGTGTTACAAGTCATGCAAGTTTGAGTTGCTCAGAAAGAAAGATTTCAGTTGATTTTTGAATGAATTTAGTCCCTCAGGTTACTCCTCAAGTACACTGCTTGGGCTGCCTGTGCCTCCCCTCCCCTCTTCTCCCCTCCCCTCCCATTCCTTCCCCTCCCCAGACAATAGGGGGAGAGGGTTTTTTTTGGAGCATTTTGCAAAATTTTACATTCGGTAGTCCAAAGAGTGAAAAATTAGTTCCAACAAGTTTTTCCCAAGATTGTAGCTTTGGCTTGCTTGGGCTCCCTGTGCGGGTACCTCTCTCGGTCCCAGGCCTACACGATGAAGTACGTGCAACGCCTTTCATCATCAGCCATCGTGCATTTTATTCAATACGATATTTCAATATACCATTCCTGTCATTTCCTGTATTTTATCATCATGCCTACAGTTATTGGGTTTGAAGGCAGTGCTAATAAGCTTGGTATTGGGATAGTAAGAGATGGAGTTGTGCTTTCCAACCCACGGTGTACTTACATCACTCCTCCAGGACAAGGTACAGAAAGATAATTTGTCGTGTTGAAAATCCCTAAAAGATGCGTCTGTTCTTATTTATTTTGTAAACAGCTATTTCATAAAAGGTTGGTGAAGGTTTTGTTGTATGTTGTTTATTTACCAAGCTTGAAATGCATTATCTTCATGTGTAAATAATGTCAGCACAGAAGAAAATATGCCCAAAAAAACGTGCAGAAATTCCACATTGTTGTGACCTTTCGCTGATTGAATTCGCAACATGCAACAAAACGTGCAACATGCGACATGCAACATGCAACATGCAACAAAACTTTCACCAACCTTTTATAAATAGCTTATTTCAGGGGTCTCCCCAATTATTTTTAGCACTTGTGCTAAGCTAAAAGTTTTAGATTAAATAAAGTTATTGTCATCTTCATCATCATTATTATTACCATTACTATTATATTATTTTTTAAATTTATAGACGCATATTTCTATTTTACTCTGACGGTGTTTTTTTACTATTCAATATAAATATCAGCAAAAACATAGTATGTTTCAAAGTCTGCTGATATTTATAAGTATGAAATTGTATTACAGTCAACGAACTTCAGGCATGAACGCATAACTTGTAGATTACAAATAATAATCATATGTTCAAAATAATAATCGAATATTCAAAATAATAATCAAATATTCAAAATAATAATCAAATATCCAAAATAACAATCGAATATTGAAAAGAACAATCAAATATTCAAAAGAATATTTGAACATTCAAAAAAATATTTGAATCTTCGGATTGGGACGTCATACTGTACATGGAAACGGTGAATGAACTCCTTTCGATTTCAAATCTTACATCTTTATATGACTGGGATATTTTTAATCTACGAATATTCATTTGAATCTACGAATATTCATTTGAATCTATGATAATTCATTTCAATCTACGAATATTCATTTCAATCTACGAATATTCAATTGAATCTATGAATATTTATTTTATTATTCAGACAATCGTAAAAAATGTGTTCATGCCTGAAGTTTGTTGACTGTAAAAGAAGTTCTTGTATTAGTGTTTTTACTACTTTACTTAATATAAGTAAAGCATACTACATGCTATCAAAATGGATTGATAATTTTCAGGATTTATGCCCAGTGATACTGCAAAACACCACAGAGAAAATATACTGGATATTCTGAGAAAGTAAGTAATCTGTACCTAGGGGGTTCACAGGGTATGTGTCCACCCCTCCCCCATCGATCGCCTTTCTTTTGGTTTGGCCTTCAAAGCAATGCAAAACAATCTGTGACATTTTTGCCTGGATCTGGTGAACTTTGGTCTAGGTTGTACCCCCTACCACTACAAAAACGTCCTGGGTAAGGGTAAGGGCCAGGTTTGTGAATGAACAATTATTACTCATGGCAGGTTAGTGAGGGTTTCAGAGCTCCATTTTTTTTTGGGGGGGGGGGGGGAGTTAAGGGAGGAAGGCTAGGGTCTAGACCTGGGGTAAGTGTCAGATTATGAGCCCTTTGTCAGAGTGAAAAGAGTATGAAAATATCTATAAATTGTGTTTTTTTACTAATCATGTTTCACCCTTTATTCGCAGGTCATTAGAAGAAGCAAATATTGAGCCAAAAGATATTGATTGCATTTGTTATACAAAAGGTATAACACAAGAAACCTCTATACCTTGGGTGTAATGTTTTCCCATTTCAGACCATGTTTCATTCTCTTAAAAATAAAATTCTTTGTTTGAGTTGTATCAATATTTCAGAGATGGGAATTCTTATGTGCAATCATTAAACAAAGAAATGATATTCTAGGGAATGACATCTTGTCTGAAATGGAAAAACATTATGCCCGGCCAAGCTCAAGACAAGGTTATCATCCTTTTTGCATTCAATCATGATGGTAGATCAAAATCTCCACCTTCTCTTATGAAATAATTGCTCAAACCCCTAGCTAACCTCATATCCTTTCATTTTTTTCATTCTTGGTTTCTTATCCATATTTTTCATTTTCATTTTTTACTTTTCACTTTTTATCTCTATTTCTTAGTAAGCATTTGAATGGAAACTTCTCTTTCAATTTCTTCTTTCTTTCTTTTTTTTACTTTCAGTTTCTATTTAATTGAAATGTCCTGGAAAGGAAGCTGCTATTTTACACCCATTTTCATAATTACATGATTATATATCAACACAGCCCAAGACGTCCATAGATGAAAAATTAAGTTCTAAGCCTAGACCGTTGAGAATTTGATTGACTGAAGCCAAAACCCCAGATGACAAGTTCAAATTATATCTAGTCATCTGGGTTGTGTAATTCAGAAAATGGGTGTGTTTTCATTTTTCTTTTCTAGACTTAAATTCTGTTCTATTTATCTTTCTATTTAACAGGTCCTGGAATGGGAGCTCCCCTTGTTTCTGTTGCCGTAGTTGCAAGAACAGTGGCTCAGCTTTGGAACAAACCCATAATAGGTGTCAATCATTGTATTGGACACATTGAGATGGGTCGACTTATAACAGGAGCCGACAACCCTACGGTATTGTATGTGAGCGGGGGCAATACCCAAGTTATTGCTTACCTGCAGAAAAGATACAGAATCTTTGGAGAGACTATAGATATTGCAGTTGGAAATTGCTTGGACAGATTTGCCAGAGTTCTTAAGGTAAGTTAATCATGTCAAAATGTCATTGAACTCTGGAGCGATATCTGTGCTGACCTGTGTCAAGGAACTACCATATGAAATGTGTATATCATCATACCATACTGTGAAATGTGCTCAGAAAAAAATTCTGAGCCCAAGATGGGAATCAAACCCACAACCATCCGTATACTAGTCGGCCACTCTGCCACTGAGCTACAGGAGACTCTAATGGTGTATATTTATCGTATATTTCCTAAGACATTTCAATTGAGTTGGATTTTAGCATATTAGGTTTTTAGGGGAAGGGAAACTGGAGAACTTTGAGAAATAAAATGTTAAACCCTAGAAGTGAGACCCAAGTGCACTTCAACTACATGTATGCCACACAATTTTAATCCTGTTCAATTTTTGCTTTATTAATACATTCCTTTAAGGTATCAGGATACGTTTGAGGCCTTTGAGATTACTTTACGTGCGACCAAAATTTCGCACTGCCTTTTCAATATTATTATATAAAAGTATACATTTTCTGAAAGCTAAATAAACATAGTTTTTAAAAATCAATTTAGAAATTCCTGTTTTGGAACACAAAAAAGTTCTTGGCTTTCTCCGCAAATTTTGAGTGACCAAAATATTGTTTTAAAAACATTGTAGCTCTTTTGGATTATGATAAATCACAATGCGATCTAAAACACAGTGTCTCAGATTTTTGAAATGTTTTTTCATTCAAAAGATATTGTCTATTTTACAATCATGACCACCGAAAATTCAAACTTCCGGATTTAACGCGTCATTGTGCACGATCTAAAAAAGATATCAAAAATCTGAGACACCGTTTTGAAGCTCATTATCCACAGAGTATGCTAATGTAATTTTGATTGAGATAGCAAAAATTCTGATCCTGCGGGAAGTTGTCAAATGAAGTGCGGTAGAATTTCACTTTTAACCCAATAACTTTTTTTGTGTTCCAAAACAGACAATTATGAATAGATATTCGAAAACAATGTTTATTTAACTTTAAGAAAATGTATACTTTTTTGGCAAAATATTGTAAAGCCCGTGCGAAATTTGAGGTAGCGTATATCCAGCTGTACGAAAAACTAAGCGCGAAAAGGATTGTTGTTGTAATTCAAGCGGCCCTCGCCCGAGTCTTAAAAGTCATATATCTCACAGAATTCGAGGAGATGGATCGCAAAGATTTACTTAAATTTTTTAAACAACACGTATACTTCCACTTTTTTTCTCTAAATTCTTTGAAACGCGTGTTTTTGTATTGGGAAGAGACTTGGAGCAAGGGCCGCTTGGTTAAGCATCGAAGCGCGCTGTGATTGGAAGGTTCATGCGTGCTCCTGACACCTGGATAGGGGTCCTAATCATATCCTGATACCTTAATAAATTGATATTTTTGTGTGTTGTAGCTGTCAAATGATCCAAGTCCTGGATATAACATTGAGCAAATGGCAAAAAGGTACAAATTGTTTATTATGTAATATATACAATATGAGTGGCCATGTTAAATCAGATATACAACCACGAACCGAAGGCGAGTGATTGTATATCTGATATAACACGGCCACTCATATTGTATATTACTTATGAAACGTCTAGGTGTATACATTCATGTTCTACTAAAATTTTAAAGATAAAATTGAATTTGGCTGAGAAAATTGGAGTTGAAGTTTATGCAAATCAGGACGATTTTGTATCAGATATACAACCTCCTCCACAGACAATGATTTCTATTGTGTTTTTCTCATTAATTATTCATGAGTTTTATAACATATTTTTTAACCCAGTGGAAAAATGTTTTTTTATATAGACTTTTTAAATGTTATGATACATGTTTTTAACCTAGGCTAAAATATTTTGAAATGTAAAGACGTTTTTTAATTATTATTGTAGAGGTAAAAAATTAATTGAGCTCCCATACACAGTAAAAGGGATGGATGTATCTTTCTCTGGAATTCTATCATACATTGAGGTAAGTTAAGCTAACTAACAATTATTCACCAAAGTTAAGGTGATTATCAATGAATATTTACTGACCTGTGAGTCCTCGAGTGGCAAGGTAAATATACATATTCACTGATTATTGCTGAGACTGAGGTGAATAATTGGTAATGATACTATTACCGTAAGTCGGATTAACAGGTGTGCAATAATGGGACCTAAAGGTCTTTTTTCACTGGCGATTTTTTGCTGTGATTAGAGGTGCAATTTTTGTGGCAAATTTGGTCATAGTCAAGAATGGTTAAGGATTAATTAACTCATAAAGTTTTAATCCAAACACCAAGAAAGGGAAACTGGAGAACTCTGATAAATAAAACCTGAAATCCCAGAAGTGAAACACCAAGAATACCTGGATAACGTCTCTTTAGAAACAAAGACAAAATGTATTATTATATAAATTATATTTTCAAAAATTGCCACAAAAACTGCTGCAAAAATTACAAGCCAATGTAAACTGGCCTTTAGACCACTCCTCTCAATGCACAACATGGAGATACAGGTCGCGTGACTCTTTAGAAACAAAGACAAAATGTATTATATTTTCAAAAACCGTCACAAAAATTGTAGTAAAAATTGCCAGTGTAAATGACTCCTGTCAATGCACAGCATGCATGCAGATACAGGTCATGCAGATATTAGGTCATGTGACCTAATCCCCTACGAAGATGACCAGTTTCCTCCCTCTGCAAAACATCAATGATTAAATTCCAATTGTAATTCAGTGGATGATATAATGTATATCTGGGGCTCAGAATTTTTTCTGAGTCCATTCAGTATGGTACGATCACATATACATTTCATATTCCATCACCAACTAAACGCAAACCAACATTATCAGATATAATGTATGCTGTATGTTAAATCTACATGACATTGTTATTACATGAGTTTTTAAACTTATTTACTCAGAGTATGGCTCCAGGTCTTATCGAATCAGGTGAATGTACACCAGAAGACCTATGCTTTTCACTACAGGTAATGCACAAAAAGTGAATAAAAAGGAAACCCAAACACCATGTGTAAAAGAGTTTTCTAACTGTACTGCAGTGACCACGGAGCACCCTAAAAAGTGGGGGGAGGGGATATATAAGAGACAAGTATGGGAAAAAATGTGGGGGGGGGGGGGGGGAGGCCAAAATTAGAAATTAGTCCTTCGATTCATTGGGGCCCTTTTTGTGTCAGTAGTGTCCCAAATTTTTTTACACAGTATTTAAGTTTCCTTCCTTTTCACTTACAAGCTGAAACCTAAAGCTCATCCTAAAACATGTCAAACATCATTATCAATCTTGTTGAATTCTCATGCAGCTTTTTTTTGACAGGAAACAGTATTTGCAATGTTAGTAGAAACAACAGGTAAGAATAGACAAACTTTCATTCTTATTCAAATTTGTATTTCCTCATGAGAATAGTAAGACAATTGGTGCTGAACTGAACAAAAGAAAGTGTGCAAGGGATTCTGGTAGTGGTAGTACATGATGCTATAATGCAAGTGTCCTATTGGTGGTAATGAACTGAACGAAAGAAAGTGTGCAAGGGATTCTGGTAGTGGTAGTACATGATGCTATAATGCAAGTGTCCTATTGGTGGTAGTGAACTGAACAAAAGAAAGTGTGCAAGGGATTCTGGTAGTGGTAGTACATGATGCTATAATGCAAGTGTCCTATTGGTGGTAATGAACTAATAACAAAAGAAAGTGTGCAAGGGATTCTGGTAGTGGTAGTACATGATGCTATAATGCAAGTGTCCTATTGGTGGTAATGAACTAATAACAAAAGAAAGTGTGCAAGGGATTCTGGTAGTGGTAGTACATGATGCTATAATGCAAGTGTCCTATTGGTGGTAATGAACTGAACAAAAGAAAGTGTGCAAGGGATTCTGGTAGTGGTAGTACATTGATGCTATAATGCAAGAGTCCTATGGGTGCTAATTAACTGAACAAAAGAAAGTGTGCAAGGGATTCTGGTAGTGGTAGTACATGATGCTATAATGCAAGAGTCCTATGGGTGCTAATTAACTGAACAAAAGAAAGTGTGCAAGGGATTCTGGTAGTGGTAGTACATGATGCTATAATGCAAGTGTCCTATTGGTGGTAATGAACTGAACAAAAGAAAGTGTGCAAGGGATTCTGGTAGTGGTAGTACATTGATGCTATAATGCAAGAGTCCTATGGGTGCTAATTAACTGAACAAAAGAAAGTGTGCAAGGGATTCTGGTAGTGGTAGTACATGATGCTATAATGCAAGAGTCCTATGGGTGCTAATTAACTGAACAAAAGAAAGTGTGCAAGGGATTCTGGTAGTGGTAGTACATGATGCTATAATGCAAGAGTCCTATGGGTGCTAATTAACTGAACAAAAGAAAGTGTGCAAGGGATTCTGGTAGTAGTAGTACATGATGCTATAATGCAAGTGTCCTATTGGTGGTAGTGAACTGAACAAAAGAAAGTGTGCAAGGGATTCTGGTAGTAGTAGTACATGATGCTATAATGCAAGTGTCCTATTGGTGGTAGTGAACTGAACAAAAGAAAGTGTGCAAGGGATTCTGGTAGTGGTAGTACATGATGCTATAATGCAAGTGTCCTATTGGTGGTAATGAACTGAACAAAAGAAAGTGTGCAAGGGATTCTGGTAGTGGTAGTACATGATGCTATAATGCAAGTGTCCTATTGGTGGTAATGAACTGAACAAAAGAAAGTGTGCAAGGGATTCTGGTAGTGGTAGTACATGATGCTATAATGCAAGTGTCCTATTGGTGGTAATGAACTGAACAAAAGAAAGTGTGCAAGGGATTCTGGTAGTGGTAGTACATGATGCTATAATGCAAGTGTCCTATTGGTGGTAATGAACTGAACAAAAGAAAGTGTGCAAGGGATTCTGGTAGTGGTAGTACATGATGCTATAATGCAAGTGTCCTATTGGTGGTAATGAACTGAACAAAAGAAAGTGTGCAAGGGATTCTGGTAGTGGTAGTACATGATGCTATAATGCAAGTGTCCTATTGGTGGTAATGAACTGAACAAAAGAAAGTGTGCAAGGGATTCTGGTAGTGGTAGTACATGATGCTATAATGCAAGTGTCCTATTGGTGGTAATGAACTGAACAAAAGAAAGTGTGCAAGGGATTCTGGTATTTGTAGTACATGATGCTATAATGCAAGTGTCCTATTGGTGGTAATGAACTGAACAAAAGAAAGTGTGCAAGGGATTCTGGTAGTGGTAGTACATGATGCTATAATGCAAGTGTCCTATTGGTGGTAATGAACTGAACAAAAGAAAGTGTGCAAGGGATTCTGGTAGTGGTAGTACATGATGCTATAATGCAAGTGTCCTATTGGTGGTAATGAACTGAACAAAAGAAAGTGTGCAAGGGATTCTGGTAGTGGTAGTACATGATGCTATAATGCAAGTGTCCTATTGGTGGTAATGAACTGAACAAAAGAAAGTGTGCAAGGGATTCTGGTAGTGGTAGTACATGATGCTATAATGCAAGTGTCCTATTGGTGGTAATGAACTGAACAAAAGAAAGTGTGCAAGGGATTCTGGTAGTGGTAGTACATGATGCTATAATGCAGAAGGTCTGTTGTGCAATGGAGTAACATCCAGTCCAGGATGGCAGTGACCATACTCCTAGTCACTTCTTTGTACGGACCATTTTAGCTTGGGCTTAATGTTTTCCCATTTCAGACCACGTGTCATTTATTTTATTTCATTGATTTTTCCATTTTTTTCCTATTTATTTTTCGACAATAATTGTTTTACATTCCAGAACGAGCCATGGCACACTGTGGTTCCAATGAGGTGTTGATAGTAGGAGGTGTTGGATGTAAGTTTTATAATCTTGTAAAGACATTATGGATAGGAAAGTACTCAAGCCTCAACACAGGGGTCCCAGTTTTAAAATCCTACCCTAAGGCTTTAGATATGTATTATTTAGAAATTATTGAGAAGTTATCCATGTGTCGTCCCACCTACAGAGATGGGGCTGAATTATCGCAGTATCAGTGCAGTGTCGCAATTCTCCTATAAGTTTGATCGGGAGAGAGCTGCCAATATAAACCTGTATTGTCGGCTCAGAATTACCGAGAGATAGGAAAATCGTGATACAAAATAGTTAACCCTCCCCTTCCCTCCCCTCCCTTATCCTCCCACCCCCCTCCCCTATCCTCCCATCCCCTCCTCTCCCACTCTCTCACCCAGGGAAGGGACTGTAACTTCCACAGTGCACATAGTGCATCTACAGGACTCGAACCCAGGCCGCATTGGTGAGAAGTAAGTGCCCTCATCGCTACACTACCCATTCTTCTCTCAGGGGAACTAGGAATTTTAAAGGCCTAGATTAGGTCAAAGCATAGGCATGGACCTTGGACCCTTCGTCGGAGTAAAGACCTGAAGAAAAATAAATCAGAAAAGAAACCTGACTTTCTAACTTGCTTGTTGCTAGGTAACAAGAGACTACAGGAGATGATGGGTAAGCATGGCTACTCTAAGGCGCAAGGTCAAAACAATAAAAGTAACCCAATAGCAGATATCAGAGTCACTTCAAACAATTGTTTCAAGTCGAGGCATTTGGGTCAACAATAGAGTAAATGTACCGAAACTGACCCATGAAATGCCACGACTTATAGTTTTAGTTTTGAGATATTTGAGTACGAAGACCAGGACTTTACTTCCTGGGGTAGCTGGTACCGTTTAACACCACCCCTCCCCTCTAAATCGGGTCACGTAAGATGACACTAGATCACTTCGACGATACGGAGGCCATCTTGAATCTTAATAATGAAAAGAGACGTGTACGAAATGCCGAGGGTACACGTAGGATCTGATGATGAAAAAAATATATATCCCGGCTTCCTCTGGTCGAAGCTTGCAGCACGTCGGAATGTAGCTCAATTTTGACGACAAAACAATAGGTTCCAATTCTCAGGAGATTGAAATTCTTTTGTTTTGCCCTCCAAATTGAGCTGCTTTGACGTCACGTGAAAGGGGTCTACTTTACTTTGATATAAAGTTTCGTTAAGTTTTGTATATTTGCCCCCTACAAAGATGGCCGCCGTATCGTTGAAGTAGTCCATTGTTTTGAATTAACAAAGTCAAGTGATATGAATCAGTGAAGTTGTTTGCTTGAAAACAAATTCCTTGGCTCCAAGATTTCATATTCATCATTTCTTTCCTAAAAATTGAAGGTATTATGGCAGAGGAAAGAGGAGCAAAGTTGTACGCTACTGATATGAGGTGAGCTCACGTGATAGTGCTTCTCCTAACACTTGAGAGCGCTCGCCTCTCACTAGTCTCCTTTGCAGCCGTTCTTAGTGTCGGTCTCAAAATCCCTCCCCACTAACGGCTGATTACTGCAGCCAGACATTCCATTTCGATTGTCTGATTTAAGCCAATCAGGAGACAGGCCCGTGACAGGCCGCCCTGTTGATTTCTCGCTTTACTCTAACATTCAAAACAATGAATGAAACTCCTTTTATTTTTTATCTGGCGCTCTTTAGTTCTCTATTTTAGAACTAGAGCCGTGATTGGCTAAGCCGTCGGAATGGAATGCCTGGCTTCAGTAAGCAGCCGTTAGTGTTCCGTTAGTGGAAAGGGATTTTGAGACTGACACTAAGAACGGCTGCAAAGGAGACTACGCCGTGTGTTGAAGGATGAAGAATGTTCATCAGCTGAATCACAAGTTTTCAATAGAATTCTTTCTGGCTGACAGCACATGGTGGTCAGTGTTTGACTTTTATCAGCTGATTGAAACCCAGCTATAGATTAGATCTTAGCTTTGTTTCTTGCTTCTGATTGGTTCATGATGTAACACTTTGTTTTCATTCTCCATTCTGATTGGTTAACTTATTCTTCTTGGATTTATTCTTTTTAAGGTTTTGCATTGATAACGGCGCTATGATCGCACAAGCAGGATGGGAGATGTTTCGGTCTGGACAGACAACTCTACTTGAGAAAACTACTTGTACTCAAAGGTGAAAGAAAGAATGACTATCATAGTAACAAGTAGAGACTTTTTGGGCTTGGGCGTATGATTTTTTTCCATTAAGACCACGTGTCATTCTCTTGAGAACGAGATTCTTTGTTTAACAGTTGTGCATGAGAAGACGCATAAACATGGATACAACTGACACCGCTGCAGAACGTCTGCGCATGCGCGAGTTTCAATATCTGCGAATTCACAGAGTAAAGTCTCCCTTGGCAAGCCCTTCCTGTTCTTGTTTTTTCAGCCCTCATGCATATACTAGTTTTGTTGGAACCATCTACTACCACTACCACTCGTAAAAACAACATCAAGAAAATAGCGATAGCAGTACTCGACGGCTGCACGCGACCCACTTTAAACTTCATTTTCACCTTTGGTGCAAACGTAAAACTATGTGGTGCAAAAAGTATGTTATTTTATATATGACACTGTAGCTACTCTGAAAATTTCTCGCTCGGCTTTGCTTTATTCGCTTCGGCTTTTTGAATTTCGCGCCATGGTAGCAAGGTTTGTTCACAAAACAAATAATTTTTAGCGCATGCGCATTGCGTTCTGCAATGGTGTCGATACAACTCAAACAAAGAATCTTATTCTCAAGAGAATGACACGTGGTCTGAAATGAGAAAACACAAGCCCAAGCTGAAAGCCCTCTGGGGTCTCGGGTTCGATTCCTGGACTCGGTATCACATGGGAGTAGGGTTGTTAGGTCTCTCCCTTGATTCCTCTACTCCTCTGGGTTTTCTCCAGTTCCTTCCTTCGCAAAACCTGACCTGCTAAACTCCTATTCGATCTGTGAGTTAGCCATGCCCTGAGGTTGTTGTGGTTGAAATCCCAAAAGATACAATAGCCTACCAGCACTAGTAACACCAATATCACTCAATAAGTTTCTGTTATGTTTTGTAGGTTTAGAACAGATGAAGTCGAGGTGACGTGGAGAAGTTAGATTTATTGGCTGAGTAATGTGAGAAAAATGTTCATATCATCACAGTCCGGGATTCCAATGATGAAGAACAGCGAGAAAACTTTTTTCTCCTCGCTCTTCAAATAGAGCTATTTTCTTTCTAGTTGTTCGTTGGTCCCTCCCTCCCTCCTTCCTTCTCTCCCTTCTATCCTTCCTTTCTTTCCCTACTTCCCTTCCTTTCAAACATTCATTCTTTTTGTCTCTCTTCTCCCTTCCCACTACGCATCAATTCCCCACTGTTTTCCGTCATTTTATGAACCGAACCTGGAATCATAAAGCTGCGATTCAATTGCTGGTTTGCAATATTTCCCAAGAGAATGAAATAACAAAAGAGTTCGTCCAACATGGCGGCTACGATAACCAGCAATTGTTAATAAAACCCAAACCTCATACCCAACAAGTCATATCTCGGTTTCTCTTAAACCGGTTGCCATGGGAACGGTCTTTTCGAATGTTCTTTGTAAAAAGTCGTTAACCAAACATACTAAAGCGAAAATTGATTTTTTACTACTCCCCATAAAAGTACATAAAGATTACTTTCTAATAAACCTAAATACAATGAAAAAGTATAAAATAGAGTGATTTTAATTTGTCTGAGAAAAACAGTAAGAATAATACATAGTAGTAGACACTACTAGACCTCTTTACCGATACTACAATCTTATTCAGTATCGGATGCCAAGGGGGCAAACGTAGAAATATTTATAAAGCATATAGTGGCGGGATTGTTTTCTCAAATAATTCGACGCTTTCGTGTTTCACATGTCGCTTAACTACCAGTAAATTCAATTGGTTTTTAGATGTGCTTCTCAGTGGATAACGTTAAGAAGTAATATATACAATATAAGTGGCCGAAGGCGAGTGATTGTATATCTGATACAACACGGACACGAATATTGTATATTACTTATGAAACGTCTAGGTGTATACATTCATGTTCTACTAAAATTTTAAAGATGAAATTGAATTTGGCTGAGAAAATTGGAGTTAAAGTTTATGCAAATCAGGACGATTTTGTATCAGATATACAACCTCCTCCACGGACAATGATTTCTATTGTGTTTTCCTCATTAATTATTCATGAGTTTTATAAATCATATAGACATAAAGACACATTTGACTGGTAGTCACGGGCCAATGAATATCACTCTGGGTTTTGGTGGACATCAGTCAAAGAGTTCCCAAGACATTGTCGGAAAACAAAGTTTTTTTTTAGTAAAACAAGGAAAGTTATGAAGAGATTCTTTTTATTGGTTGGCATATATACATCACAATGATATTGTTAGCAACATGAAGTATTGCTATAATACTAAAAATCTATTAATCAGGTTTGAGTGAATTTTAAGAAGAACTTGGATATTGGGAGTTATCGCTATAGAATTATCATAATGTATTTTTTTCCCTTGCCTTAGGCCAATATCGACGGGTTGTAAAAATAGTTACAATGCTTAAGTTAGACAAAAAATTAGAATTTTTGGAAGATAGATAAAATTGTAATCGATAAGAAATTTTTTAAATCATCCAAAGCTAAATTCGTTGTTTGCTAAAGCAACTCCAGCTTTATTGAGTGGAACATCTTGTTTACATCTTTGAGCTCGTGTAAATTTTACCAGCTGTACTTGGAGACACATGTAAAAGTAAGAGCTTTATTTTGAGCAACTTTAGAAGATGAAAGACTTGCATGAGATCCCTTTAAAAAAATATATACATGCGAGATAGCCTAGAAGGAAAATCGTCGTATTTTCTTGTTATAGCTTCGCATCCAAGATAATTAGTATTCAGTCACGGCTTCTCAGTCACTAGCAGCGTTTATTATCTACAGTTCTTGGATTCTTGTGTTGGGTGGAGAGAAGTCGAACAATGTGAGATCACTGAGGATCAAACTATGAACCTCTTGCTTAGAGTGAAGTCATTTAACACGTGAAATAAAAATTGCTTGTTAAAGTGTAATAGTCAAATAGACACAAAAGAAAACAATGGGATAGCGGTCTACTAATGTGTATTAGTCTAATATCTATTTCACGGGTTTAGTGATTACACTCTAGCAAGCAGAACACTAACCAACCTACTTCTAGAATGTGAGGTCACAAACTGTACACTTCTTGCACAGCGTGCAGCAGACCAAAAACCTTGCTCCAGGCTATAAGCATAAATTAACTGAACTGCGAAGAAGGGTTGTTTTTAAATGATTATCTTAATTCTGTTGAAGATGGAAGTTTTTCTATCGAAAAACATCGAGTCCAAACTTTAGTATTTAGTACTTCAAAAACACAAAGATGGATGAATGTAAAGACAAGGGCTGGTCGTGGCTTATTTGTGTCGGTTCGTTTGTCTGCAATCTCGTTATTGGAGGCCAGATAAATTGTAGTGGAGTCTTTATGTCCGTCTTCGTAGATAATTACAAAGTGAAAAGAGCAGAAGCAGGTAGGTCAGATAATAAACTTAAATTTAATTTTACCAACAATTCTGTACCAGTCGAATAGACGGCCGAAAATTTGACGAAAGATTGATAGTTAAGTGTTTTTAACCAGCTAACATATGACAAAACGTTTGTTTCTTCCACAAGTTACCGAGCTTTCGCACTCCTGTGCATCTTCCGGGCGAAAAGTAGGTCCTAAGTCTTCAGTTAGAAGTGCGAAACTGCTCGGTAACTTATTAAACATTCGTGGGGGAAAACAAAAGTAAACAATAAAGTTATTCCCACGTACGATAACATTTTAGACATACAATTAGCATAAAATACTTCCTTGTGTTTTTAGCTTTGAATAATTTTTACTTGGTTTTACAAAATTTACTGACAAAAATCGATTTCGGCCCAACGTAAAAGTAAGCGCATCGTACAGCTAAACCACTTATCTATTCTTTTGGTCGGTATTTTTTATCGAAAGAATAGATATTTCTCTTCCTTTTGGCTGTATTTATCTTAGAATATTTGGCGTTAAGGACACAGTTGAACATCAATTGACATAAAAGAAAGATAGGATCAAAATCAGCTTTGGAATACCATTTATAAAAACGATATCAGGCTCTTAACATGTGATAATCTCTATTTAACATATTATATTCGCGACATTTCACAAGGTTGTAAGTTCATAGCGGAGAGACTCAGTTTACAAGCACTCATTTCCGCAGCGCTACGACGTCACGGATATATGGCCCCCTGCCGTGACTCAGACAAGAGTCACATACATCATCTCTCAGGGGCTCAAAATTTTTTCTGAGTCCAATCAGTATGGTACGATCACATATACATTTCATATTCCATCATCATACGCAAACCAGCATTATCATGTATTTTCCTTAGACATTTCTGTGACTTTAGCTTATACATTACGTTTGTCACAATTAAACCCACATTAACGAACTACTCGCCATTAGAGTCTCCAGCAGCTCAGTGATAGAGCGTCCGACTAGCATACGGAGGGTCGTGAGTTCGATTCCCATCTACCAAACTACTAAACTACCAAACGACTGGAAACTTTCTACATACCATAGTCAGATAATATGACCGTTCTATATCTATCTATCAGTCATTTTTTGCTTAAATAATAGTGTTTGAACTCTTGGTTTGTTTGAGTTATCCACGTATCCGTGGGCCAATTTACCGCTCGAATCCTTTTCGTACGAGTAAAAATAAATTCAAGCAAATATCATGCGTTATGAATAGCTAGGAAATTACTCGATTTCATCTCACTCTCCCCTATAATGGTGCTAAACCTTAGGTTTAAGGCCCGGGGGGGGGACTCCCTTATAAAAGGGGGTGGGGATCCTCGTCTGAAATTCTGTAAAAACTCCGGAATCACCGCATCACCGCGCGAAAAAGGCTAACATCAAACATAAAGCATTCAGGCGAGGTTGCAGGGTTCAAATAATTGAATAATTTGTCTGTGCCATAGAAACCGATTTACGTATGAACCGATGAAAATTGAGTGTTTCCTTTCACTTGACCTATGAAATTCAATCACCTGAGAATTGGAAACCTATTGTTCATTCTCACGTGCAGCAAGGGGTCTGTTGATCGATGCACAGTGCCGTAGCAATATATTGCACAGGAAGCCCAAGAGCTCGTCTTCAAGAGTGAAATCAAGAATACCTAAAATCTCAAATAAAATAACAAATCTTAAAAATTTAAGAAAAATATGAGAGAGTACTAACAGGTAGAACCAAGCCAAATATATTTTTTATTCGATACTACGATTCAGTACATGCATTGGCTTATAAAAAGATCGAACTTCGTTATCTATAGTTTGGGTTACCTGTGCTCTGAACTTACGAGACATTTGACTCTTAACCGAACCATTCATTGATCAAAGTAAGACTTTTAATAAATGAATAGTACTTCGCTGAGAAGGCAAAATGAGTGAATCCCAAGACACGAGCTGGCGAGCTTGGTTGGTATGCTTTGGTTCGTTCATTTGTAATATGGTTATTGGCGGACAAATGAACTGTAGCGGACTATTTTTATCATTATTTTTGGAGACGTTTAATGTAACTCGAGGAGAAGCAGGTAATGGTCCGGTATATTCCAATCTACACCTCCAATTTACATGAATTTATACTTTTTTCTTTGATCAAAGATGAAATATTATAGCTGGACAAAAGCAATTGTTGATGCATGAGTTACTTTCGATAATACGAAGACACGGGGAAATTTGCTTCTCTGTGTCCAGTTGTATAATTCAGCGAGCGTCATTATATAAGCCTGTATTTATTTACTCTTTTTAAAATTTGTATATATATTTTGTTTTGGTGAGGATAATACACTGAATTGTAGATAAATAAATAAGGCTCCACGTGTCTAAATATTCAAAATGAAACTAGAAAATATAGATGCAATATTTCTTGATAATCGTGACATTTCGTGTGCCGCGTATTGACGGACTCTTTACCAACTTTATACTTGGACTGCACTTCAATAGTCAATATACTACAAAGCAGGTACAAGAACACCTTTAAACCCAGACTAGGACTTTAGTCTGGTTCTCCTCAAACAATTTGTCATGATCACGCATTTTGTCACGGAAGACTTTCGCTTTTGAAGCAAATCAGCAAAAAGTTAAACTCAGATGCAGACCTACCTGGCGTTCCTCACAATGAACTAGAATATTTTTTATTTTTATTTTTTTATTTAACTGCTTTTAAAAGAGTGACTTTCTGTAAAAATCGACCAAACATTGGCACATGTACAAGTGAAAAAATTTTACTTGGTTCCCGAGAAATTTACGAAAATCGATTTCGACCCTACTCATCGAAAAAATGACCGCTGAGATCACGGAATTTAGTGTGAAAATAAACGCATCGTACAGCTAAATCACTTATCTTTATTTTTAGTCGGCATTTTTTATCGAAAGAATAGATATTCCTCTTCCTTTCGGTTGTATTTATCTTAGAATATTTGGCGTTTTCAATGCGTTTATTTAAGACCCGAAAAAAATATTTACGAAGCTCATTTTTTCCAAAGTTCACAAATGCAAATTAAGGCCTTAAAATACGGCTTATAAAAACTATGTGCTCTTTTTCCAAATCATAAAAAAACTACACCCAGAGGATTATCTAATGTATTTCTATCAAAATCAAAAGAAAATTCTCTGGGCAAACCATTTAAACTGTTCCGTTGGGGTCTCTTTACGATCCCTCTTGGCGACCATTTCAACTGTAAACAACTTTATATTGCGTTACCTCCATCGGCGTGACTAATAAGATTCGATTCATTTATACCGGAAAAAGTTATGAAAATGTTTCATATGCAACAGGTAAAATTCCCTAAAGCATATAGTATAAAACTCTAGGACATAAGCTGCTATTAGGGAGCATTCATTTAAGGGGGGGGTCATTAAAAAATTACTAGATAAAAAGGGGGGGGTCACATTTTTTTTTTGAATGTTGAACCAGGGGGGGTCATGAATAAAAATACAGTTTTTTTAGTCTTTTTCTGGAGGGGGGGGGGGGGGGGGGGTGCTAGAAAATTTTTATATTTGGAAGTGGGGGGGGGGGGGGGGTTATCGAAATATTCAATTCCTTACCATGGGGGCTAGCATTTTTTTTCTAATTGATTCCTCTAATTCCTTCACCCCCCCCCCCCCCCCCCCCTCCTAAAAAAAGTTCTCCCTTGGTATAACCGATTTTGAGGATATTTTAGCCTCTTTAAATAAAAATAAATTGAAAAAATAAAATGAATTGAAATAAGTTCAAAGATTTTTTAGAGAGTTTTTTAATATTTTTAGTATTTTTAATATTTTCATCACAGATCTCATTAGCATTTTTTTTCTTGCCTGCTTATTTGCATGTCATAAGCTTATAAGGTATAAGCTTACAAGTTTTTTCAATATCATATAAGCATAAGTATAAATTCTTAGAGTCTTACAAGTGTTCAATATGTGATTTTCCATAAATATTTTGTTTTACATACAATATAGGTTTTTTTTTGTTTTTTGTTTTTTGTTTTTACAAAAGATTGTTTTACAGCTAGGTGATACAAGAAAATGTAACTAGCCAATCAGCGCGAAGCTAACAAGCTCAAGTTGTTAGCATAACCCATGACGGGAAAAAATTGCGCACCAATGACTGCCTTAGTAGGGTAGGACACGGCAAATGTTTTTCGGTATAAACAAAATTGGAACTAGAATTCAAATTTCTCTCATTATAAATGCAGGATCCACTGTTTCCTAAATACTAAAAAGTTATGATCAATAAAATTATTTTTTCTTTCAAATTCGAGAGGTAGAACGAGCTTCGAGAAAATGCTCAGGCTCCCCTCCCTTGATTTGATAATCGGATGCTTTGTCAAAGAAGCTCGTGAACACGAAGTTTATAGAAAAACTAAAACGAAGTTTTCGCCGTAGCATCTCAATATTAGCTATGTTAAATCATGTTGACAAGCTTTGGATTCCTCTAAGAGTTCTAGCGACGCGAGTTGTGCTGCTCTAATCGAGTAAGTTTGAGTTGCTGACAAATAATTCAGCTGATATGAATTCTCATAAGGGACTGTTCGTTTATTACATCATAGGGGGGGTTGGTGGTTTTTGGGTGGGGGTAAAATTTTCAAAGAACGTTTTTTAGGGGGGGGGGGGGTAAAATTTGATATTTTGGAGGGGGTGGGGGTAAAAATTCAAATGTTATGTTTTAGAGGAGGGGGTAAAAATCATACAAAAGCTTTTGAGAGGGGGGTAATTTTTAAAAATATTGACATTAAACAAAAACCACCAGCCCCCCACCCCCCCCTGGGATGAAATAAACGAACAGTCCCTAATACTCAATAATAAAAACTGAATTGTGGAGAGTCGTATTCGACGCAGCGAACTCCCTTTACATTTGAAGGGAACGTACCTAAATTCTAATACTAGTTACATGTTCGTATAGATGCTAAGCTTTTATTCTGTGAATATTATACGGTATGCCTTATTCTGACCGGCCGCTTTATAACATGTTCCATGAATTAACATATTCAAACAGTATTTTTTAACAGTTATCACTTTGATTCTAGAAATAGAAAGCTTGCGAATATCTTGATACGTGTAGAAATACATAATGCGAATGTTTCAGTAGCTGCAAGCTTTTCAACACTTGTCTTCTTTTAAATTCTTTTAAATTTACTGAAGAAGCGAACGAGAGTTGTTGGGTTTCCCTTCGGTTTGTTTATATTCTCGCACAATGACGCATTGTAAAAATGCACGGGCTAAAGGCTTACAAAAGGCTAACAACTTTGGAGGGATTGCATGCAGGCCTGGTCGCAAATACTTTACATGGCTATATTATACTTAAAAAAATTAACCCCTCAAAAATATTCTTAAGGACGCTGCATGCATACAGTCTGTTCTCATGATTTATATTTCCTTTTAAAAATTTCAGCTTGGGTTGCAGTGCTCGCCTCGTCAGCTATTTACTTCTTCGCTCCACTCAGTACCTCCGTCTGTAATCGGATTGGCAGTCGAATGACAGTTGCCATAGGAACCATCATATGTATGTTGGCTTTGGTTTCATCGTCTTTGCATTCAAGTTTTAAAGCTCTGTACTTTACTTACGGGGTGTTTTGGGGCCTTGGAGCCAGTCTTTCTTACTATCCTAACTTTATAATTTTATCGCAATATTTTCGAAAGAGAATCTCATTAGCAAACGGCATCTCATTGTCTGGAGCGTCAATCGGTACGATGGCAATGTCGCCATTGATACAGTATGCGTTTCTGCGATTGGGATTGAAAAACGGCTTTCGCGCCCTGGCTTGTCTTCATATTTTGATGATCATACCAGTGTGTTTGTACCGTCCTCTGGAATCAGACAAAACCGCAAAAAAATCAAGAACTTCAAAAAAATGTTGTGATGAAAGTGTACTGAAAAACAGCAAGTACTGGATTTGGGTGATTGCAATGTTTTTCTTTCAACTGAATTACATGATTCCTTTCATTCATGTGGTAGGTTTGACAATATGACTCAGTGAAATATTGAATAATTTATCAAACCGGTTGGTTAATTAACCGGGTTTATGACACAATGGCTTCATTTTACTAACTCTTTAGAATGCTTCGCGACTTTGTAAGGTTGGAGAATAAACGCGAGGGCTTTATGGGATTTAGAGCTCCAAGCATTGATAGAAAGCCACGAGAGCGAAGCCCGAGTGGCTTTCTATCACTGCGATGAGCTTTAAATCCCAGAAAGCACAAGTGTTTATTCTCTAACCGATTTAGAATAGTCGCTGTTACAGTTCCCTGCGCCATCTTAAAAGGTAGCCGGGCCTTTGCATCGAAGCGAGACGAACGATGAGCTTGCAATGGTATCTAGAGACCTTTTTTAACACCTTGGACAATTATTCACATGTCTCTACCATTGCAAGCTCACTGTTCTTCTCCCTTCGATGCAAAGGCCCGGCTACCTTTTAAGATGGCGCAGGGAACTGTGAAAGAGACTATTTGTATTTCCTCATGAAAATACAAATGACGTATTCGCAACGCATCTGAACAATATTGCATGCACTATGCTGTTGCCCAAATATCGCTTCTAAAAAGACTTGCCGTACTTTTTTCTTGAAGCGAATCGTACAATTTATTGCATTTCCGTTCTAGGTACGTCTGGGACAAGATGTTGGCGCGAACAAGATCACCGCATCTTTACTCATCAGCATCATGGCTGGAAGTTCATTACTTGGACGCTTAGCATTTGGCCGCGTGGCTGATCTGAATTGTTTGAGCCGGATAAACATCATTCAACTCGCTCTTCTCTGCATCGCAGTTTCTACTACACTTGTACCATTTGCACCGTCATTTATTTGGGTTGCCCTCTACGCCTCTGTCTTCGGCCTCAATGAAGGGATATATATGATGCTTTTTATGGTGATAACTAAAGATATCGTAGGTGCTGATCACATGGCCTTTGCTTTCGGTGTGTTATATGGTGTTTTATTTGTCCCGAAGACTGTCGGACCTCTAATTGCGGGTTTCATGTATGATAGTTATCAGAGTTACGTTCTCCCTTTCATGGTGATGGGTGGTGTTACAGCTCTTGCAGCGATCTTATTGTTTCTTATTCCCATCAAAACTTCAAAGAAGACTTGTGTAGATGATGAACCGGAGACTGAGCTCATTGTATGCCGGGAAACAAGTTTATGAGGGGCAATTTGCATAAAGACATTATTATTATTGATGATGATGAGGTTGATGATGATGAGGAGGTGGAGGAGGAGGTGGAGGAGGAGGTGGAGGAGGAGGTGGAGGAGGAGGAGGAAGAGGGGGAGGAGGAGATGGAGCAGGAGGGGGAGGAGGAGGAGGAGGAGGAGGAGGTGGAGGATGAGACGATACAGTATTTTTCACAACCTATTTCAAGAAAGATTGTCGGAGCCAAAGGCTATACACTGCTTTCTTACGACCCATAAAACATTTCGATTTGGCTCATTTGCATCAAATTTGAGGGGCACTTTGCATAAACACAATAGTTTTCATGTGCAGTGAAGAATAATAAGCTATTGTATTTATGCAAATTGCCCCTCAAAGTCGACAATAAGAAACCAGTGAATCGGAAGCACATTTTAAAGTGGGGGAGCTAATCTATTTTTTTTTACGGAACTCAAACTATGAAATTTTAAATATATATTATGTAAAATATTAAATATTTTAATATAGATAAATAAAATGTTAAAATGCGCAATATAAAATTTCAGTATTTCGCGTTGAAAGTGAGTCCCTAGCCTCCTTCACAGACGCTCTTAGTGTCGTCACGCAATGAGAAACGTTGCGTGACGACGTGATGACCCTAAGAAGTCTGCGAAGGAGACTTTCAACGCGAAATACTGAAATTTTATATTGCGCATTTTAACATTTGAAATATGATCAAATGGGCATTACACTAGATAAAATATACAATATACTATATATAAAAACTACTTAGAATTATATATACAAAATATGGTAGTACTAATATTATGATATTTACATGTAATTCAGAAGAGAATAAAATAACATAGAAAATACAAATGCGTAGATTAAATGCGCAGTGCATGATGGGAAGGAAGAGTGAAATACCGATGAATATGTAACGACTTTCCTGCTTTCTGATTGGCTGTATTTTCTATGGTGTGGGATAAATGGCAATATCTAGGTGTAAGGCTTATAAGTCGCGCTGCCGAATTTTCAAGACGCTGTAACTAGAAAGATGCCCAGTTGGTACCCCATCCATTGTAGTAGTCAACACGCGCCATAATCACAGCCTGCAAAAGCAATTCGTATGTCAAGCACTTCCTAATTTGTCTAATATTGAACAACACTTATTAATAATAATTATAAAACACTTATTGACAAATCTTATTTATGTGCGTGGTCATACTAAGGTTTGAGTCAAACCACGAACCAGGATTGCGGACAGCGGAGCTTACTATTGGTATATTTGCTTGACCAAGATTTAGGTGCAGTGTTCACTTTACCTAGTTGTGGCCGAGTGCCAATTAAAATAATCTCTGTTTTATCTTCATTAAGTTTTAATTTATCAAATGCCATCCAAGTCCTGATATTATCAATACAATCCTGCACAGCATTCACAGCATCCATCTGAATGGCATCAGAGTCTGGCTTAAACGCCAGATACAGCTGAGTGTCATCAGCATAGGCGTGTACATCCGGAAGATGAGCCTTGATTACTTCAAACAGCTTACTGGCATATATATTTGAGCGAGTGCTAAGGAATATAAAAAGACAACAGTCCTGGACCACCCCTGGCATGGAACAGTTATATATCCTCACTACATACCTATCATCCCTTTATATTAAGTTATGGTAGGCGAATGCCGCGGATGCTGAGACGATAGGCATGCAATGCGAGTGAGTGGAATGAAGGGCTTACCGCCACCAGGGGAGGTGGGTGGGTCGAAATTGCTGCTGCCACTGCTGCTCGAGTGAAACTGACCAAGATGCAATCAAATCCAAACTATTTGAAGGATAAGCCGCAAGGCATCATGCACGCAACGCGCTGACTTCCGCACGACGGAATTTGGGACACTTGATAATTTTTTGTTCGGGCTAATTATGTGTGCAGTGAGAATAGTGGAGGACTTTATCAATCGTATCAATAATACAAAGACTTACGCACGTGATTCTACAAATCTTCCTTGCCATTTTATTTATAAAGATTTCATTTACAAAAACCACTTACACTTACTTCAAAATAATTCTACAGCTTACCCAGAAGGAATATTTCCTTTTCGAGGGATTCCGGACCAGGAAACACTAATAAAACCTCTATAAAGCGGTCACCTATTAAACGGCAAACCTCTAGTCAGCGACCGATACCTCTGGATTTCATAAAACCTCTATAAAGCGGCCACCTCTTTAACCGCCAACCTGTAGTCAGCGACCGATTGATAATTTCCCGAGGTTGGTCCTTTACAGACGAACCTCTGGATTTCATAAAACCTCTATAAAGCGGCCACCTCTTTAACCGCCAACCTGTAGTCAGCGACCGATTGATAATTTCCCCGAGGTTGGTCCTTTACAGACGAACCTCTGGATTTCATAAAACCTCTATAAAGCGGCCACCTCTTTAACCGCCAACCTGTAGTGAGCGACCGATTGATAATTTCCCGAGGGTGGCCGCATTATCGAGGCTTCTTTGGATCTTATTTCCGCTTTTCAACATACGTTATATTCTACATTTAAAAAATGACAAAATTTCATCACATGAAAACGTAGATTAAAGTCTGTCCCGCATTTTTGGATATTTTTTAATCCATTTATGTTGAAAAGCGGACAATATTATCATGACAGTTGTGGCACTTGGCCAGCATGAGAACTCGCATTGGATTGTGGGATTAATTGGGTGGATATAATAAAAAGTTGGGTCATCTGGCGTCCCCCAGTTCAGCAACAGTTTGTTCCCATATAGTTTCGGTGAACATCAGAGAAGGGAATATCCGGAATCTGGAATCCAAAACTGAGGACTTTCGGAATGTAACATTTCCCATCTCGACATCTCGATTTCATTGCTACGCGCTGCTCGAGACAACAGTGGCGATGGGGAAATCTTACAATACACTGCCATCAATCAAACAAATTGTTCAGTACCTTTACATACTCTGATTGACAGCAGTGTATTGTCTGATTTTCCTGTCGTAACTGTTGTCTCGAGCAGCGCGTAGCAATGAAAACAGTTGCTAAGTGTAATGAAATCAATGGAATTTTTATCTACTAATTAATATCTATTTTAGGGGATTATATAACATACCTCCCCTGCTTACCAGCATCTAATCTCACCTAACTATGTATCTAATATCGACTTCATTTCTACAGAAAAATGCAAATTCTCACAAAGTACTTTTTTATCTAACTATATATTGGCTGATATATCAGCTTTTCTATTAATTTTCCGACACTAGAGAAAGGACTACAAGCAATTTTTGTTTCTGTAAAGATTGATCGGGTCAAAAGAACCAGATAAACTTTGGGCTGCCTGTGGTAGAGGAGTACTGGGCCGTGAGAAAAAATCTTTATTGCCCAGTACCCCTCAGCAAAATTCAAAATGCATTATGGGAAATACTTGTGAGAAAAGTGGCACTATTTTCTCGAGAGAAATCCCAAAATGCGTTGCGCGCTTAATGAAACTGTCACTAATGGACTCTTTTACTCTGAGCGTAATGTTTTCACATTCTAGACCATCGTGTCATTTCATTATTAGCCTTTTCGAGGTTGAGAAAAAACTGGGTCGAGTTGGCATTGCAGTGCATTGTGGGATTGTTTTGGGCGAAATGGACACCATCTTGGAAATATGCATGTTTTCTAAAACAGGCCCACAATGCACTTCAATGCCAACTCGACCCAGATTTTTTCTCAAACTCGGAAAGGCTAATAAGTATTACTAGTTTTGAAGTTTGAAATTAGAAAATATTACGCCCAAAGATGATAGGGTCTATAATTTCTTGTGCTATTCAAGAAGTTACTTTTGCGAAAACTTGCCAAGAGTCACCCATCCATGTCCAACAATCACGACCTGAGTCCACTCTTGTCCCTGTCTTCCGTACCTTACATCATCACACAACACGTCTTCTTTTCTCTCTCGACGTCCACGTGATCGTGGTACATAACCTTGTCATTTTCAATCACGTCGTTTTCATCCCGTTTGGTGTACCGTTCCGTGAACGGTTCTTGTTTTCTATTGGTGGGTTGGCCAGCCGGCTTGCTTGAAGGTTGGCCAGCGGGTTTATTATTGGTTGATTGGTTTGTGGGTGTGGGAGTTGGTTGGTTGGTGGGTCTGGTAGTTGGTTGGTTAGTGGGTTTATTGGTAGGTTGGTTTATGGTTTGGTTTGTTGGTCTGTCATTGTGATTGCTGTAGGGTTCCTTGGTTGCGGTGTATTTTGCTGTTCCTGCAGCAGCTTCTATTTTAACGTCACCAGGAGAAACTGGCTTTGCATCTGATGTTCCTTGAAGAAAAATATAAAAAGTAATTTAATGATGACGACGATGAAATTTAGACTTTTAATATAATAAAGAATAGATGATGTGAATAAAAATATATAGTCCCCTTCAGTTCCCTGCGCCATCTTGAAAGGTAGCCGTGCCTTTGCATTGAAGCGAGACAAACGGTGAGCTTGCAATGATAGATAACTTTTTTAACATCTTGGACAATTAATCACATGTCTCTATCATTGCAAGGTCACCTCATGTCTCGCTTTGATGCAAAGGCACGGCTATCTTTCAAGATGGCGCAGGGAACCGTGAAGGGGACTACTGGGTTTCAATCAGATGATGAACGTCTTTGAATCTCATTATCTGCTCCAAATGGTGGTCAACACTGACCACTACGTGCTGTCAACCAGAAAGAATTCTATTGAAAACTTGTGATTCAGCTGATGAACATTCCGCACGAGACAGGAAATGACGTCAAGTGAAACCCACCAATTAAACACAATCATTGTAAAACTAACAAACATAACTCACATTAGCCTGAGAAAACAGACACGAAGAGCGAAAGGACGTCTATTTTCTAAGGCTAAACTCACATAAAATTGATCTGAAAAAATGTTATCCAATCAGAATCGAGATAATTTGCAAATCTGAGGTGTCACCCTTAGTAGCCTGGCGACTCGGGAAACGGTTATTTCATTAGTCTACTTTCCACTCAATAATGAATGTCATAATGTATACAAAATATCAAAAAACTCTCCTGAAATCTAGATTTGTTCAGATGTAAGCTTTTATAAGTCAACTTTCGCTGGCTTCTTGACACCTCAGTTTTGCATTGATATCATTTCTACGTCAGTATTTCAGATAAGCTGGACCTACCTAATCGTCCTGTAGCAACAACATCCAAGATATTTTCCCTTGAGTTACGTGATTTTTTACTGAATGAATCAGGGTACCCTGAGGTATCTTCTGGTTCGTGACTTCGACTAAGACTCCCCGATGACCGGGGTATGGGGGGAGGGGGTGCGTGCCGTGTTTTGCTCGACTTGGGTAAACTACCAGTACCAGACGACACATCCTCTGATTTAGGACCAAGATTATCGCTTGAAATACTGATTTTCTTAATCGAATGATTGAGTCTTGCATCGCTGACTGGCTTGGAATTGGAGTTCAGATCCATTGTAGTTTTGCTACTTGATTTAGGCTCATCTTTTGTTTTAGGGCGACCCAATGAACTGTCCCTTCCAACTATATTACTAGGGCTGTCTGCTTTGGTCCCTCTTTCTGTTAAAGGCTTCCTGGGTAAAGAAAACTCGCGCTGAGCGCTGGAAGAATCCTTTTCTGCCGCTGTTACAGCTGGAAGCCTTGGTTCTGCACGATCAGATGGTTTCTGCTTCGAGTCTGAATGAGTAGTGACCGAAACAAGAGAACAAGCCGGCAGTGAAGACTGTTTGAAATCCGAATTACTTCTCGGTAAACTTGCCGTCCTAGCTTCCTTGCTCCCTGAGGTTGCCATGGTAACATCAGATTTTGGTTCCTTTGGTGACCTTGTTGCCCTGGGAGACCTTGGTTTCTCGCCCTGTTCGCTCCCCTTTGGTTTATTATCAATAGTCGTAGTACGAGTCTTGACGGTGATTTTGAAACTACCTTTCGTTTCATTCGTGCGACTATCTTCGTACTTCTTGTCCTTAGCAACCATGCCGCTGTCCCTAGTATAAGGGTCGACATTTTCCTTGCCTTTTGGTCTCGTAAGACTCGACGTCTTGTCAGTCTGGTCTGGTCTTTTTTCTTGTCTACTAGTGGGAATGTTTGTGGTGGTGGTAGAGTTCTGTGTTGGTTGACCTGTGGTCGCTGCTGGTGTGATGTCCATTGGTTTGTTATTTTGTTCTTGATGTTTGGCATCATTTCCTTTCTGTAATATAAACGATATCACATTTTTAGCTTGTTACTGAAAAACGTTGTTTCCTTGTGGTCAGCGGTAGCAATGGAGCATGCGCAAAAAGAAATTCCATCACTAAGCGAGTTTACTTACGGGAAGAAGAAAGGCCAGTTGAGGGTGCACACGCAGGATGGCTTCAGCCTTGGCTTCGTTGTGAGATATGGTGATCTTGTCTTTCAAGCTTGTTCTCTTGACCGATAGCCTGAATGATATAGATACAAGCCAAGTATTTATATAAATATGGGAGGTTTGCTATCATTATCAAGCTAATGAAATAGCACAAGAAATAGCAACTATGCTGGTTGATATAGACCCCTTACAGCACATCGGAATGCAGATCAATTTGGAGAACGAAACAATAGGTTTCCCATCATCAGGAGATTGAAATTCTTTTGTCTTGTTTTCCAAATTAAGCTGCTTTGACGTCATGTGAAAGGAGTCTATGGTCGAACGTAGATACTTACGATCTAGAGTTGCTTCTTTTTCGTTTTCCTGACTGCTTTTTGTTTGCTTTTACTTTATTCTTTAAATCTACAAGGAACTGTTGTAGCTCTGGGTCTTCACATAATGCTGTTCAACCAGATTATGAACCAATATGTCAGTCTTCAGTCAATTAGACAATCAATAACTCATTACATCAATTAGGGTCGGAGGGTCGTGGGTTCGATTCCCATCTGGGGCTCAGAATTTTTTCTGAGTCCATTCAGTATGGTACGATCACATATACATTTCATATTCCATCACCAAACGCAAACCAACATTATCATGTATTTTCCATAGACATTTCTGTGACTGTAGTTTATACAGTACGTTTGTCACAATTAAACCCACATTGACGACCTACTCGCTATTAGAGTCTCCAGCAGCTCAGTGGTAGAGGGTCGTGGGTTCGATTCCCATCTGGGGCTCAGAATTTTTTCTGAGTCCATTCAGTATGGTACGATCACATATACATTTCATTACATCAATTAAAATATGTATCAGTCAGTCAGTTTGTCTGTCAGTCCTTTGGTCGGTCAGTTGGTCGGTCGGTTGGTCGGTCAGTCAGTCGGTCGGTTGGTCGGTCAGTCAGTCGGTCGGTTGGTCGGTTGGTCGGTTGGTCGGTTGGTCGGTTGGTCGGTCAGTCAGTCAGTCGGTCGGTTGGTCGGTCAGTCAGTCGGTCGGTCGGTTGGTCGGTCGGTCAGTCAGTCAGTCGGTTGGTTGGTCGGTCAGTCAGTCGGTCGGTTGGTCGGGCAGTCAGTATAGTTTTTAGTTGGTTCTATTTTCATTAGTTTTCTTTTGCATCATGATCTGGGGCAGATCCAGGAATTTTGCTGGGGGGGGGGGGGGTCAACATTTTGGTTAGAGGGTTCGACAACCAAACGGCTGAGCCCCACCAAAAAAACATGGGGGAAAGTTTTCAAAATGCCAAATCAAAAACAAAAAATATTTTACAATGGGTATTTTCTAATTAGAAGGTATAGTATGTTGGCCTTATGCGCCCCTTGCGCAATGAGCGATGGTGATGATTTTCTAATTGGGGGGTTTGTGGTCCTCATTTAGGGGATTTGATTGTGGTTTCGGGGGTTCAAGTCCTCTAGATCTGCCACTGATGATAGATTCTAGCATATCACACAATGCTTGTATACAGTACTTACATAATGGGGTCTCTCCTTGAGGTGTTTTTGCGTCAAGATCAGCTCCACTCTCCACTAGCATCTCCAAGATTTGTTCCTGGAGGGAAAATAATGCCAAAGTCAATGATTATTATTACTAAGTCAGAGCATGGTAACATGTAATTCACAACTGAAATCTAGTGTTTTGGATTTTGCAAAGGAAGGAAAAATCCTTGAATTAAGAAAGAGACCAAATAAACTCTACTCACATGTGATGTAAAATCGAACCCAAGTTCAAACTGTGAGTTAGCCATACCCTGACTTAGATCAGCCCAGAGGTTGTTTCAGGGTTTGATCTGTGAGTTAGCCATGCCCTGACTTAGATCAGCCAGAGGTTGGCTCAGGGTTCAATCTGTGAGATAGCCATACCCTGACTTAGATCAGCCCAGAGGTTGTTTCAGGGTTTGATCTGTGAGTTAGCCATGCCCTGACTTAGATCAGCCAGAGGTTGGCTCAGGGTTTGATCTGTGAGTTAGCCATGCCCTGACTTAGATCAGCCAGAGGTTGGCTCAGGGTTTGATCTGTGAGTTAGCCATGCCCTGACTTAGATCAGCCAGAGGTTGGCTCAGGGTTTGATCTGTGAGTTAGCCATGCCCTGACTTAGATCAGCCAGAGGTTGGCTCAGGGTTTGATCTGTGAGTTAGCCATGCCCTGACTTAGATCAGCCCAGAGGTTGTTTCAGGGTTTGATCAGACTGTGAGTTAGCCATATCCTAACTAATTGGTTAACCCAGAGGTTTCATTAGAGTACTGATAATATTTGAAACATTATTTACATTGCCCCAGACAGCGGCTCCATGAATGGGCTGCCAGCCATCCTTGTCTTCTATATCTACGGCGGCACCATGCTCTAGTAGGAACTCCAAGACGTCTTCATAGCAACTAGCAGCAGCTATGTGAACCTAGAAACACATAAAATATAAATTATCAAAAATACATCTAGACATATCAGACCAAATACAAAACAACAATTATATTCTATATTCAATAATATTATATTATCAGGGTGACACAGACTCCCCCTTCCAACCCCTACCCCCCCCCCCCCCCCCCCAACCACATCCCCTCCCACCCAATAGAAATTGGTAGCCCCTTAGCTAGGTCAGAGACAAAACATTTTTTGAATTTATGTAATCTGACTGCTACTGTAAAATTGCATTGAGAAGTGAGAAACTTTCTGGTTCATGTCTAGACTTGTATCAGCACTTTCAGCTCAATGCTTATTCAATATGTAAAGATGAAAATATCAAGGTCTATAGATGAATATTATATCCTGCCAAAAATAAAACAAAATCAAAAAAACCAATCATAAAGACTGTAGATGTATGCCAATCACAAGGAAAAAACAATTAACAACGTGGCGACAAAACATGAGAGAAAAAATTGCCATGTGAATTTTTTTCAAAAGCCTAATTAAAAATGGAATCCAGAATGGTAAGAGAAGGGACATTTATTAAAACAAAATTATATATACCAGTCCTTATCATACCTATATAGACCCCTTTCACGTGACGTCAAAGCAGCTCAATTTGGACAATAAAACAAAATAATTTCAATCTCCTGAGAATTAGAATCTATTGTTTTGTCCTCCAAATTGAGCTGCATTCCGACGTGCTGCAAGAGGTCTATACCCATTTTCATAATTACATGACCTATAGACAACTGGCTATAATTCAAATTGATGATGTCTGGGTTTTCGGTGCAAGATATCTTCAAGGTCTTTGGCTCCCATCCATCATATTTCCAATGGCCTGAGTGAAGTTTTTTTTGACAAGAGTCCAAAACTTAAAGAAGTCTTGGGTTGTGTTGGTCAGGTATTTATAAATAATAAATAGATGTAAATTCTACCTAAACTATGTAATTTACACGTAAGAGGAAAAGCGCTGTAGAAAATTAATCTCTTTGAGCCTGGTCTGTCCAAACAACGACAATTTCCCAAGAAAAATGTTGATGCCAATATTTTCTCCCCTGAGGACTACATTAAGTAGAGTGATTGAATTTGGTAAAATGCAAGAACAGCACCACATACATGCTGTTGACCAACTGTCAGCCTAGGTCACTCAACATCCACCATTGCTCCATCAACAGTCCATCATCACCCAGTTGTTGCATGGCTAACAGTATTGGCAGTAATCTTGCATTTTACCATTAACTCTACAATCCCCAGGAAGCACACATATTTGAATTCCCTCACACTACAGCAATTTTCAACATGATTGCAAGTTTAAATTAAGTCTTTTGATGGCTTCATGCCAAAAAAATTATTTTAAAGGTACTGATTATTTTTGATTTGAGGAAGGGAATAACAAACTTTAACTTTTTCTTACCATTGTAGCTCCTACTTGCTCATTTTTCTGGTCCAGATCCATATCTTCATTCGAGCTCATCTCATTTTTCAAATCAGCTAACATTTTCTTCTCGTCTTCTTGTTTTAATTGCATTAATTTTTCTTTTGTGTACCCTGAGGAAAAATAAAAAATATGGTTCTAAATATAAAAATCATCTAGCTAGTTAAATGGACTATTTCAATGATACGGCAGTCATATTGGTAGGGGACAAATATACAAAGCTTTGTTATAGTAATAGTGTTGATTGAAATTAACAGTTCACCACAAGACAATTTGATAAGAGATGAATTAAGAAGATAAACATGTAAAAGAAAGACAAATGAACCAAAATCCTATACATTAACTAGCATTTTTGTTTCCTGGATGTCCCATAATGCCTTCCAATTCAAGATGTAAAAGGAATGACTGATACTACATAGAAAAATGAAGAACTTGTCACTTAACCAACATGATAGGGACAGTGAAAGCCAGGATTTGTTATTTTCTTCATCAGATCCTAAGTATAAGTGCAGCATTTTGTACATGGTCCTTTTCACTAATTCAGATTCAAAATGGCTGCTGTATCGCCATAGGCAGAACACTAGAGAAGCACTCCACTACATGTCATGCTTCTTCTAACACTTCTCTTGTGTTCTGCCAACCCCCATACCTGTCTTATAAAACAGCATTAAGGTTGTCTGGATCTCAGCTAATGTCTGTCTGTCTGTCTGTCTGTGTGCTAGAAAGATGTGCATTTGAATAAAGAATACCTTGTTCCTCCATCTCTGCTTCAAGAATCTCCCTAAGATCCTCATCTTCCTCAGCTAAATCTATCGGCATATTCCCATCAGCATTAATTGCAACAATATTAGCTCCTTGGTCCAGGAGATATTCCACTATATCTTCATTGCCGCAAGCTGTTGCAGCATGAAGCGGAGTCCATAGTTCTCTGTCGACACTGTCTAATTCAGCACCATGATCAAGGAGGATGTCAATGATCTCTTCTGTTCCATCGATACAAGCCTTCATGAAAGAAAAGATGATATAAATATAGGAATATAACACGGTGTAACAAAGAAATATAAATTTGTCGAAGTAACAATATTTATCGAAGTAACAATATTTGTCGAAGTAACAATATTTGTCGAAGTAACAATATTTATCCAAGTAACAATATTTGTCGAAGTAACAATAATTGTCGAAGAAACAATATTTGTATTATGATCATCCGGTTGGATGTAGTCCTGAGAAGGACTGTTTGATGTGACTGACGTTTCGACAACCTGAGTGGAAGTCATCTTCAGAATCAAGTGAAGGATAAAGTCAGATAGGTCGTATTTATACTGCCACGAAAGAAATATAAAGAAAAAATACATAAATACAAATAATGAAGCATTGAATAGAAAACACAGGCACACGCTATGGGTATGGCAGAAAGAGAGAATTGTTAGGAGAAGCATGATGCATAGCAGAGTGCTTCTCAACACTTAGCAAGTGTTATGCCAATCCCCAAGTGCTTTATAACTTCACACATCACAGCAAGCAAGTTTTTCTATTTCTTTCATAAAATACAAATTTATTTCAAAAAACATTATTTTGGATAGGAATGATGTATTTGAAAATGTACATGCATGCTGTGTGCTAGCTCTCATAACGCATGCGTAACAATCCAATCAAAACGCAAGATTTAATTTATAACTGTTATTTTATAAAGGAATATAAGAAATGTATATGTGGCTCTGCGCTGTAACATAAACCACCTAGGAACGGTAGAGAATGAGAGAAGCAACATGACAAACACAAGGTTTAGCCAAGTCTCTCCCTTTAGGGCTCGAAATAGGAAACAATAATAATTATTATAGCCTGCCAGTCCAGTAAATTTTGCCTGCCTTTTTATTATTTTTATTTTCGATTTGGCAGTTCACCATTATTTTTGCCTGCAAACCTTAGTCTTGCCTGGCTTTTGGCCATTGGCAGGCCGCTATTTCGAGCCCTGCCCTTGCTCACTCATAACTTCAACTTTTTTAGAATTTATATGTCAGTGACTAACTACCTACCTACTCCCTGTTCTACCCTTATGCAAAGATCTAAAGTCCACCAGTAACCTGGCAGTCAAGGCTGCTGGTGATAGGTATTGTGCAATTAATCTATTTTGCTGAACAACAATAATGTGCTCAGACTTCTCGGAGTCTGCCCATTGTTTGAATCAGCAGCTTATTCATAAACACGAGCCTGTAGTGTCTGACCATCATAAAGCACATGTGATTCGAAGTCTGCAGTTTGTGGACAGACAAAAAAACAGCCTGCATTTTTAGACTAGCCGGCTTCCATAGGAAGCCCATCTTGTAATAAACATTCAAAAATGGAAAGAAAATATCAATGATTTTTGATGAAACCATATAAGTTTTTTAATGATTCAATTTACTAATAATTACACACTCAAATCCGTGGTCTCTTGTTCAAATCCTAAACTCAGTATCTTCTATGATGATGAAGACGATGATGATGATTTATTACTTCTAAGGTGCAAATTCGTATGTGCATATAATAATAATAATAATAATAATAATAATAATAATAATAATAATAATAATAATAATAATAATAATAATAATAACAATAATAATAATAATAATAATAATAATAATACTTTATTAGATTCTCCCTACAGGGCTTTTCAGATACTACCGGTAATTACAAAAATAAATATGTAATATGTGTAAAATGTGTAATATTATCAAATATAACTTATTAAAATATTAAATATATACTACAAACTATAAAAATGGCACTTACAAGCAGATTTAAAACTATTCACAGAGCTTATTGATTTTAAACTGTCTGGTAACTTATTCCATAGAGTGACTGCTCTATATGAAAACGTGCACCGGCCAGGAGCTGATTGATATTTTTGTATTTGTTGCTCTTATTTCTGGTATTTTTTTGATAAATATGAAGGAATATGATCAAATGTGGAGTAGTTTATTGTTGGGTCTATGATACCAATGTTCAAATTTCCGTGTGACATCACAGCTAAATATGCAAGGTCTGTTAAACCTGAAGTCAAACAAGCTGTCCACCACACCGAATACCTCTAAATTTCAAAAACAAGATACTTTATACCAATAAATATCATTGGAGAGACCGAATACTGAAGTTAAAAATGCCCTGATACCTATGCACCCAAAAACCATGGCCAGGTCTGATCTATACTAGTGTGAGTTAGCCTGGCTTAGATCAGCCTAGAGGTTATTTTAGAGAAACAATAAAATTTGAAGGTGTGAAGGGTTTAAAATATATTTTTTCTCACAGCTCTTTCTCTAATTTGACTAATAATAAATCAAGGCATTTAATAAATCCAACAATATTTAGATTAAAAATGCAAATTCTACATTCAAGATAAAATTGAAAATGAAGTAACAATATATTTGTACATATGTAACTTATTTATAAGGTCATTTTCAGGGCAAGAATTTAAAATAGCCAGACTATGACTGACCAACAGAATTAAAGAAAGGTCACATTTCAGGAATGACAGGTGAGTTTCATGCATATATGTACATCACTACTACAGCAAGCCATTAAAGCTACAAACTAGCTGTGCTGTACATTCCATGACTTTAAGCTAGATGTAAAGCCATGCATGAAGCTATAAAAATGTGCATATCACCATAACTACATATAAGATATTAGAACACTTAGTAATATTCCGACAAAAAAACTTAAGTGTCAGTAACATATAATTGTTACAATTCAAGTTATAATATGAATATGTGTTAGTAACATTATAATGTAATTTTTTTGTAAGAGATCGACAGGAAGTGTATGGAATATCGAGTATATTAGATATTTGGTAAATATTCTTGAGCCTTAGCAAAGCAGGTCATATCAAAATAAGTCAAACAACCATTAGAATACTTAGAATATACTCTTGTGTGATGAAGAACCAATTATGCTGTACAATTAATGCCTTCAATAAATTATTACTTTTTGTAGTTCAAATATCTTATTTTAAATACCTCGAAAGAAGTGCAGTAAAGAAATAAAAATATCTCTTCAAACGATATTCGAGTTATTTATAATTTAACTTCATTAGGAGAATTAACTTTTTGAAAAGTAAATCGTAAACTAATTTCGGTCCATGAGTCAATAGATCATGATTTTTTAACTCGAATGAATTCAAGTCAAAACATGAAGATTTTTTCTAGTCATTTCTAAGTTCTTCATACTTGAGGAATCTTGGGAGGTTTTAATAACAAAGTACGTCAAGATTTTTGACAAACGAGATTTTGGGTAAAGGAGCTAGATGCCCAAGAATGATCAGCAACAAAACTTTACCAGAAAAATCCAGCTCGTTTCAAACACTCAAAACAAGTCACGATCTCTCAAAACAAACATTCCTCTACTCCGTCAAGAATCTACAAACCTAATCACGCTGGAATCTCGACGATCAAATCAATAAAATGTAGTTCTATATATTTTATTTGGTTTTATAAAGTTTTTACCTGATGTAAAGCTGTCAGTCCATCATCGTTACTAATGTTAGGATCAACGCCACTGTCGAGCATCGATTTTACTAAAATTAAAAATTTAAACTCGTAAACAAATATTATAATACCAAGGAGGGTTAGTATAGGTATTGTTGGTAGATAAAATGACGAAAAAATGAGTATCAGATGACGAGAAGTTGGTCATATTTTGTTCATACCTTCGTCTACATCTCCTCTGGTAGCGGCATCCAGAAGCATAAATTGTGGTTCAAAAGTCAATGGTTTGGTCCGAAATTTCTTTTTCCTTGGTGGAGGACCAGAGTCTGAATCTTTTTCTCTTTCCCATCTTCTGATCTGCTGAGCTCGTCTTTTTTTAGCGTACTCTAAGCGTTCTTGCACTGTAAGTTTTTCAACTTTCGGAATCTCGGCCACCAACTCAAGGTGTTCGGCCATTTTGACTCAAAATATCTCGCTTGGATTGCGGATTCTGACGGCCGTAAAAACGCTTAAATATGCCTTAAATGTTGATGCTACTGTGGCATTTTTCTTATGAAGGCAGAGTTAATCCTTTGAGGGAAATATTTGGATCTCCTAACGGCATGTCAACTACGAAGTCCTTCCAAGTCTAATGACAACTTTGCTTTGTACGCAAAATGGGTTGGTTGCCAAATATGGACAGGGCGATTCCACACGACAGAATCTACCCACTTCCGGTTCAATTCAATCAACACATTGAAAATGCCAAGATTCTATTCTAAGACTTCGAAAAACTACCACCAGTGAATCATAAACTCTTCATCCTACATGTAATCGAATTCATTAACAAAACTAGCAATTTTCTTAACCGTATTTTCTTGGATGATTTAGACCAGACTCGACCAGGCTATGAATTTTGAAACAACTTCACTTCCGGTTTGAGCAAACTCCGTATTCAAACCGCAAATGTTGAAATGTTGCTCTAAAACTAAGAGAAACTACGTACTTTCGTACTTCAATTGTTAATTTTGTTACAGATATTTTCTAGTGTTCAATTCTAAGTCACTCGGAAAATTCTGCTTACATCACTTCCGGTTACCTGAGTTTCCGCTATATTGATCTTTCAAAATAAATAAATATTTAATAAATAAATAAATAAACATAAATTCAGAAAAAGAATTACTTAACATCTTTATCGTACCATGCTGTTTGTTATGAACTTCGTTTCTTAGTAACTGAACTTGTCTGAACTCGTTTGCTGCGTTAATCCGAAAATTTTGAACTTTTTTCGACCGGAAGTTGCTTTGGGTAGATGTTTATATTTTTTGATTCAAAATATATAACTTCATCTAATTTACTCGAATCGGCGATTCATGGTATTTATCAGCATTACAATTATATCTTAATATCAATACTAAATATAAATTATATTGAAAATATATTCATGAGATTAGGAACTATTTACTCAAATATACATTACTGATTGAATCCTTCTTCTAATTGGCTATCTCGAATTACATACAGTTAAGTATTAACCTCATGTCGTAGCAGCCAAAACGCTGTTTCGATTTAGTGGTTTCTGTACACGAAGAACCATGGAATTACGTCTACCTATAGACGAAACAGAGAGCACCACTACATTAATGTATGTTGTAACAGCAGAATTTGTTGCAATCAAGGAACGAACGAGAGACAAGAAGAAACAGTATGTCTTTGTGTTCAACGTAGATTGGTCAGATGGTACGAGTAGCGTCGTGTGGAGGAGTTACAGCGAGTTCTTTGATCTACAGTGCCTGCTATTAGATGCATTTCCTGAGGAAGCCGGGAAGAAGAGGAGGACTAGAATCATTCCATTCCTTCCAGGTAAGCTTATGCAACTAAGACAAATGGGTAAACTATTATAAACATGGTTGAGTTATACAACATGTACATAATGTAGTGACATATATCAGAGCTGATTGCATCAGTTAAGCAGTCTTCGGCCCTCCCTTCCCTGCTTTAATAGGGACCATTCTTAATCTATGTGTTGGGGGCCGATGGGGGAAGGGGGGCTATGTGGATTTTTAGGGGGGCAGCAATTCTTTCAATTAAGGGGCTTATCAAATACTAGTAAAGAGGTATCATTTTATGTTTGTGAGGGGGGAGTACAAATAAATATTAGATTAAAGAGGAGGCTAGGACCAAAAATGTGTTATTTTAAAACTCATGATTAAAATCCACATAGCCCTCCAACTCATCAATTGTGAATAGTCCTTTAGAAAAAATAAACCTGACGTTCATTGTTTTCCATTCGTTTACATGTCATTCCCTTCAGTATTTCTTTGTATCTTGAGAAGATAATAATAATAATAATAATAATAATAATAATAATAATAATAATAATAATAATAATGGGTTCTTTTTTTTTTTTTTCCTTATATATTATAATATTATACATGGTGGCCTAAAATGGTTCTGGAAACCACTTTTAAGACATCTTGAAAATGGTGGGCTAAACTTTATACCCCACCCCCTCTGTTAGTTGCCGCCTGACAGGCCCCTACTGTATCTATCACCACAGACCTTGAGCAATACGCCCTCCCTAGCAATAGTAAATAAAAGCTCATAAATGGTACTTGCAGGGGTGGGAAGCAGGGGTGGTGTGGGAAGCATGGGTGGTGTGTGCTGCTACTGCACTGCCTCTCACCATATTATGTGACCTGGCTATGGGTACTGTATATTCCTGGGCTTGGTATTGTATGTGAGTACTAGAATTGCTTGTTCTCTTCTGTGCTTCGAGGGTGTTTTTAATTTCTCCAGGTTGTCCGGCTTTCCTCCCTCTGTAAAAAACCACTACTAAATTCCAATTTGATCTGGCATCAAAAGCTTAAATTACCACAGTGAAATTGATTTCTAGCTTAGCTGACTTTTCTTTCAAAAACTGGAAAATGATAGTAATCATGAGCCTCTGGGTCAAGACTGAGCAATCACTCCCTGCAATCAGTGTAAAATGAAGTCACATATTTTTACTTGAAAATTGAGAGAATGTTAACTATATTTTACAATTCTTTTAGGAAGACAAATTTTCAAGAAGAGTGACCATAACCTTGCAGAAGATAGGAGACCCCACTTGATAAAATATGTCAATGAAATTCTTATGCTGCCCAAGAATATTTCTCAAGGTCCAATCGTAGTGTCCTTCTTTCACAAAAGAAAGGGCGACCCAGTATGCTTCAACCAATTTCCTTCAAAACTGAACACCAAGTTAGAATTTGAATGTTGGACTCCAACAAAGGAAGAAAATAAACCAGATACAAATGAAGTAAATGACAGTCAAAATCAAGATGGACCTGATGCATTTGGTCAAGCAAATTTGTCATATGAAAGATCTTTGAGCATCGGAAATAGAAATTACATCAAGGAAAACAGTTGATGCTTTATTTTATAGCTATAAAGAAATTTGAAACAATTGCAGGTTTTGATAGTGACTATATATTATTATTATTATCTTTATTCTATAACCTTATTTCAATAGTACCATATATATATCAATGAGCTTCAAATATCCAAGCAGGATCGAGAGAGGTTTCCTGTACATAGAAAGTAACAATGAAGGTGGTTGGTAATTAATGATAAAAGAACAATGAACTATTGTGAACTATCGAAAAGCACTTTTGACAGCACACACTCAGCCTTTGTTCTTGGGAGCAGAAATGCATAAAGAGTACTGGCCTCTAGGCAAAAAGGCACATGCCTATACACAACAAAAAGAAAGACCCCCCAGATAGACTCCCCTAGAAGGTTCCCTTAATTGCTTTGCTTGGTTGCTCATGCCTATACTAATATGCCCTAAAATGGGACCCTGGCTATGTATATATACATACGTACCACTGGCCGATAATTATGTAAAGAGCAATGTGCTAGCTTTCTTTTTAGCTTCCTAGGGGCAAAAGGTCATACAAAGGATTCTATGCATGTACATTGATGATTAGAAATGAAAGCAATATATATGACAAGACTGTTGACATGAGAGCTAGACTCAACTGAGAAGGGTTAGTATGATCCTTGTAGGATGAGCATGCAGTCACTGGTGAGGAACTATTAAAGCCACTTGTACAAAGGAAGGCATTAAACTCACAAGCCATTATTTATGATGAAATTTTCCTGTCTATATTTTCATGCTCTGTGGGAAAGGTGCTTTTCAAAGTTCCTGAGAAGATTTTTCCCACATGGGTTTACAACTGAGTGAGCATTCCTGGGTAGAAAGGAGGTTATATATAGAACCATCACCCCAGAAGAATAGACTTGATTGTTATAACTAACTTTGCATACTAACATTGCATACAGTTATTTATCCCACACCATAGAAAAAACAGCAAATCAGAAAGCAGGAAAGCTGTTGTATATTCATTGGTATTCCATTCTTCCTTCCCATCATGCACTGCATGTTGAATCTACGCATTTGTATTTTCTATGGTGTGGGATAAAAGGGTTGTACAATGGTTTCTTGTGGCATATACCATGGATATCCCACTCATCACTTGTATTTTCTTTGTATACACACTCGCCTAAAGGCTCATGTGTATACTACAAAATACAAGTGACTTGAGGGATATTCCATGGTATGCCACTCGAAACCATTGTATAACTAGTATATACAATAGCAAATATATATACAGTCATTGTCAAAAAGGTTGTCATGTGAAAAAAGAAGATACAATGACTTCGGTATCAAGCATTAAGTATAGAGTGAGTGTATTAGGTATCACATGACATTTCTTTTGGTCTAAATGTCTTTTTTGGTGGACAACATTAATCACATTGACGGTATGAGAATAATAATTATGTAAATAACTACAATTTTAATATGACCACAAGCACAACCACAGTGCAACTGAACTGCAATCTTTATTTCATCCTTTTGATAACTAATTACAAGTGAGACAAACAGAACACAAACGGAACTCTCTGGTGCTGTGAATTGAAAACAATTATCAATCAGGAAAAGACTACCAGGGTACACAAGACAGCTACATGCCGTTGAGGGAATTCCCCAAACTGACCTGGCTACCCTTGCTGAAAGTTGACCAGGTACTAACCTAAACAGTTCCATGTGTGTTCCAAAGCTCACCTGACTACAAATGTCAATCAATACTGAACTTACACTAAGGGATTATATCTGTGTTATATAAAGAGTAAGAAATAATCGACTACATCAATGACTTTGGCAAAATTATGCCTCATCCTACAATTGAGTAACAGTGTATTTTCAAAAGCTATGAACTGAAGTTCAATAATACTGAGTAATCAGTCTGACTATATGAAAGATAAAAGCATTAGTCCTCCCCATGTAAGAACTAGTAATGCATGGAACAGTTAAAACGTATTGCGACCATCCAAACCTTATTAATCATCAATAATAGAATATAAAATACTACTGATTGTTGTATGTTGACTAGTGGTCAACAACATTCCTACAAAACATTCCTGGATCCGCCCCGGCATAATGATAAAATATTACATACAAATGAGACAAATATATATTTTGTACTCAAATAAACAACCCAAGAAAAACTGATTAATTCAAGCTTAAAATACAGCAGCTGAATATGAAGAAAACTACAATAAAAGTCAAACCACAACCTGTATGTACATGATTATAATATGTAACCCAGAACACTAGCTATAACTCCATTCAATGTGTTTCAAATACCCTTCAATCAATCTCATCTGAATCAGTTTGATTGATGCTGTAATTGATGGTTTTGTCTGGTTGATGAAGTATAAGACTGCCCAAAGAAGTAAAAATCACATTCCAAGAAAATCGTTGTTTCACTCTGAATAACTGTAATTGAACGAATGGGCTTTTTTTCTTTTCCAATTTTTTGTTTCATTTTTCTCTTCATTTTCTTTTTCATCTAATATGTACACTAGCTATCTTAAGAAGTAATTTAGGGACTGGTCATTAATTAGAGGGGTCAGAGGGCTGGTGCAAATGGGTGAAGGATTATTATTCTTAAAGTGCATATAAGCCTTAATTACAGGCTGGCTTCTTGATTTGAAAGCCCTTACAAAATGAATAAGAATGGCGTTTACTATATTTTATATCTCTTTTCGTTGCTGAGATATTCAATATTAATAGAAATTACGAAGTGATGACATCATTTAAAGAACTTGTCAAAAGTCAAATAATCAAAATGAGAATATCTCTGCGAGAATTAATCAAAAGTGCCTGAAACTTATGCTGGTTATAGACCAGAGTAATATTCAAAGGGAGGATCACAAAAGATTGTGCAAACATTTGAGGGGGTCGATCATTAATATATCAATTTATAGAAATATTATGGAGGGTTAAAATTTTTTAGTGCAGCACGAAAAAGGGGGGCTTCTTCAAGATATGCAGATCAAAAGTGAAATGCTCAAACCCTCCCCCCTCTAATATGACCAGTCTCTTGCGAAAAAGGAACAAAGTGGTGGTTGTTTAATTATCCTCCTGATTGATACCCCTCCCCTCCCCTCCCCTCCCCTCCCCTCCCCTCCCCTCCCCTCCCCTCCCCTCCCCTACTAAATCAATTATCAATGGTCCTTTAATACCAGTGTTTGTAGATAGTTGATAACAATCTTGTGTTGTACAGTGTCTCCTGTGTCCCTGTGGCATTGGTACCTTTACACACAGTACATGATAGTCATCACCTGGTGATAAGAAAACAAACCAACTACGATTACTTCTAGTAGAATGGTTTCTTATGTTACATTTGTTTCGTTTGATATCATAATATTCAGTGTGACTTTTGAGTCGAATATTGTAGGGAAAGGATCATGCAATGAAGGCATACTTTCTATATGTTCGAACAAATCATCTCAGTCCAGTTTAGAATAAATTCAATAAAAAATCTTGTACCTTATTACATGAAATTTTCGCGACACTTTTAATTTCGAAAAAATCGCGAAATTAAAGTGTCACGAAGAATAAGTGTCGTGAAACTATAATGACGCGAAAATTTAGTGACCCCCCATGTTTAAGAAAGTCAAGAATTTAATGACCACTCAAAAGCATTGAGAAAAGACGTTACTGAGAACCAAGTACTAGCGCCTATTGATCCTGATCAACAATGGATGATTGGAACAAGTATTTACTATGCTAAAGTCAAAACCAAGGAACTAGTGAGTTTTCTAAAAGTATATTTGCGTATTTGGAAACAAATTAGGAATAATTTACTAGATGAAATCGCGAAATTAACGTATCGCGAAAACTTCATGTAATAAGGTAGTAATGAAAACAGTCTGTGGTACTGAGCTTGATCACTTGCAGGACAAGCATAACGGTAAGCAGTGGTGTAGCGAGAGACTTGAGACGTATAGAGAAGTGGGATACGAGGGGAGTATGCACATTTTAGTGCATTTATAAGCAGATATCAATATGATCGATCAATGGAACCCCTCTATAAAGTTGTTATTAATTAATTAAAACATCTTACCTGTACCTTGTTACTTGTTCATCGCGTACTTGATTTCTTCTACTGTTTGATCCCATCCATGATCAGTCACAACCTTGTACACGTCCATCACAAGATGAGGGAAATATTCCAGAAACACAAAGTCTTCCAGCAACATTTTCTTGATTGGTGTTGGTCGTGTGGCTTCAGAGACGTGTGCGTAAGCATTTCGTATAAACCGCACTAGCTCCACTACAGAGTTAGTATCGTAATCCCTTCTCCTTGGTGAAGTCATTTCAGCGTAGATACGAGGCATGTCCTTATACCCGGGGTCATTCCACTTCCCATGCTTGACTATGGTACTAACTTTCTTCTCCAAGTCGGTCTCCACAGGAGTGAAGCCAGTTGATCTTCTTGCACGTGGGCATCCAAACACTGACTGGTTTCCAACAGCAACGAGAAGATCGACTTTCTTCTCATTTGACCAGAACAATGGATGATCCAAAGCTTTCCCTGCAGTTGGTCGATCCTTTTCATCACCCCAAAGCATGTTCTTGACGATGTGAGTGGCTTCTGGAGAAAGAGAGTCATCCCATCCTTCCATTCTACCATTTGCAATGTTGGTTTCTATCTGGTGAGTCACTTGACTATTGTTCTTAGAGAAGGGGTGTTTTTGTTCTGACAGAATGTAATGCAGAACAAGTCCACATGAAAACATGTCAGATGCCTTGGAATGATCGGAACTAACCAGCTTCAACAATTCTGGAGCCATCCAACACCTTGTTCCTGCATTAGTACCATACACTGTGGTAGCGTTACTATCAACACGACAGCTGAGACCAAAGTCAGCAATTTTCAAACGTAGTTGAGGATTTGTTTTATAGAGAATATTCCCGGGCTTCAGGTCGCGATGAATGATATCCTGAGCATGCAGAAACTTCAATCCCTTGACTACATTTTCACAAAGTTCAGTACTTTTTCTGGCATCAAATGTTGAACCATCAGTAAGGTACTCGTCAAGATCTCCTTCCATCAGTTCTAAAATAATGTATGATAACTCTTCCTCTTCAAAGAAATGCAAATATCGAACAACTTGTTCGCAGTCTGCAAGAGCAGTGAGAATTGTAATCTCTCGTTTGTCTTCTGGTCGCTTCATACTTGATTTCACGATGCGCTTGATGGCCACTTCTCTACCATCTTTTTCATTGATTCCAACAAGGACATCACCATATGAGCCACTTCCTATGAGTTCTTTGTGATACCAAAATTCCTCATGGATCACTTTGTAGTCTTGTCGCCTAGCAACTTTGGCCAATTTGACTTCATATTTCTTTGAAATAGAAGTCCATGGAATGAATACAGACACTGTGCTCAAATCTAAGGGTTTTGTGAGGAGTTCTTTAAGAGTATCAGAAATGTCTGTCATGTCCAGGCAGGAATTCCCATCAGCTCCATAGCAACGAAGGATCTTAATGATTTCACAATGCACAGATGCGTTTTCAGACTCTACTTCTATTGAATGGTGTGAAGTATCCATTCTTCGTTTCTTTGATTCAGGTTGTCCCTCATCATTTGTTTCATCATCTTCACTAGCTAACATTTTAATAGCTGAAGAGGGAGACTTATCTTCTGCTTTGTTGTCCAATACGCCAGTTTCTATAATATTCCTACAGCAAAGTCGAAGTGGTTTAGACGCAGCGGTAGGATCTTTCCTTGACTTCAAAATATCTTGCACAAGATTAGTTTTCCAATTTGTTCGTGTGGACTTGTCTTTACAGATGGCATTCAAAAGACCAACAGCAATTGTCTCGGACTGAGTGTGGCCCTCCTCACAAGCAACGTCGACCAGAGCTTTGGCAAGTACAAAGTTCTCTCGATCAATGACAATACTTAAAACTGACTCACCCTCTTTGTCAGCTGTCCATGGATCAAGTCCCTTGTCGATGGCAGTTTTCCAAAATGAATTAGGGTTTTCTAACTCTGCAACATCTTGGTAAATACCACTGTGATGACGATTTGAACCGTTCTTGGTTGCCGCAACAAGAGGGGATGCTTCTGATGAATCGACATCGTTAGCCTTTGCTCCAGCATCAAGCAACAGCTTCACAGCTATCCAGGTTCTGCACAAATGTAAAGGGGTTTGATCGTCACCATTTCTGGCATTCAGTTTTACTCCACATTTCTGAAGATAATTCATGATTTTTTGTAAGAATTCCTCAAATGTGAGATCTCTAGTAACATTACTGGTATAGTCTTGAGGTGATGGTAATTCTAGTGACGCCCAAAGGTGCAGTGGGGAATTGAGATCAGCATCAGGTATGTTAACAATTCCCGTTTTTGCTACTTTTTCAGGTGACCATAATTGCAAGAGTTTTATTGCTTCATGCAAGACATCTTGTCTTTCTGTCATATCACTTATGTGAAGTCCTTGTTGGAAAAGCTTCAGTAGTAAATGAAGAACAGTGTTTCTACTTCCAGACCTTTCTTCAACGCTGGGTCCATGTTTTGACAAAAATCTACACACTTCTACCAGGGTTTTTACTGCTGATAACTTAATATCTTCTGAATTGAACGCCATCTTAACTCTAGATGACAAGCAAAACAGTAGGGGTGTTTGATTCTTATGATTTCTCAAGTTAAATTGTACACCAAGTTTCTCCAACTGAAGACAAATCTCCATCACAATCTCTTGAGGTACACCTTTCGATGCTAAACCAGCCGCATAGTGAAGGGCTGTATTACCATCTGAATCAACACTATTAGGATCGGCACCTAACTCAAACAATAATTCTAAAGCTTCTGATACTCCTTCTCCATTTTCACATTTTCCATTTATTAGCGCAATTAACTTTTCCATTTTCTCTTGATTGTCAATATACTGACTGGCTAGTCCTAAGGCTCTAGTAATGTGTGTTTGTAGACTCTGTCTTCCTAAGAACATGAGAGGGAACTTACAGAAAGACATATTCAAAATTGCTTCACCAAATTTCACTTTCTGTACTTGACATTCTTTCAGCAAATCGAGAAAGCCACCAGGAATATCTTTTCCATAAAATAAACGTCTGTCAACAAAAAAATCTAAAATGCTGCAATTGTAATTATCTTTCAAGCGAAAAGGATATTTTCTTCCCTTTTCAGAAAGAATACGAGCCGACTTTGGATAGTCGAGAGCGTAAAAAAATGGTGTTCTCCCATAAACATCTCGCACATTCACGAATGCACCGCCAGCATCAATCAATGCACGAACCACACGCTCGTTGTTACTTTCTTGGGCAGCATTAAACAAAGCAGTTTTTTCATATCTATCAGCGGTAATGTTGACATCCACTCCAGCATCAATCAAGGCACGAACCACACTCTCGTTGTTTCTTTTCGTGACAGCATAAAACAAAGCAGTTTCCCTATTCCTATTAGTTTTGTTGACATCAGCACCAGCATCAATCAAGGCACGAACCACACTTTCATTGTTTTTTTGTGTGACAGCATAAAACAAAGCAGTTTCGCCATCATCATCAGTTTTGTTGACATCAGCACCAGCATCAATCAATGCACGAGCCACACTCTCATTGTTTCTTTGTTGGACAGCATAAAACAAAGCAGTTTCCCTATTCCTATCAGTTTTGTTGACATCAGCACCAGCATCAATCAAGGCACGAACCACACTCTCATTGTTTCTTTGTGTGACAGCATAAAACAAAGCAGTTTTGCCATCATCATCAGTTCTGTTGACATAAGCGCTAGCACCAACATCAATCAATGCACGAACCACACTCTCGTTGTTACTTTCTTGGGCAGCATTAAACAAAGCAGTTTTGTCATATCTATCAGTAATGTTGACATCCACTCCAGCATCAATCAAGGCACGAACCACACTCTCGTTGTTTCTTTGTGTGACAGCATAAAACAAAGCAGTTTCCCTATACCTATCAGTTTCGTTGACATCAGCACCAGCATCAATCAAGGCACGAACCACACTCTCGTTGTTACTTTTTAGGACAGCATAAAACAAAGCAGTTTCCTTAATGCTATTAGTTTTGTTGACATCAGCACCAGCATCAATCAATGCACGAACCACACTCTCGTTGTTACTTTCTTGGACAGCATAAAACAAAGCAGTTTTGTCATATCTATCAGTAATGTTGACATCCACTCCAGCATCAATCAAGGCACGAACCACACTCTCGTTGTTTCTTTGTGTGACAGCATAAAACAAAGCAGTTTTGCCATCATCATCAGTTCTGTTGACATAAGCGCTAGCACCAGCATCAATCAATGCACGAACCACACTCTCGTTGTTACTTTCTTGGATAGCATTAAACAAAGCAGTTTTGTCATATCTATCAGTAATGTTGACATCCACTCCAGCATCAATCAAGGCACGAACCACACTCTCGTTGTTTCTTTGTGTGACAGCATAAAACAAAGCAGATTCCCTATTCCTATCAGTTTCGTTGACATCAGCACCAGCATCAATCAAGGCACGAACCACACTCTCGTTGTTACTTTTTAGGACAGCATAAAACAAAGCAGTTTCCTTAATGCTATTAGTTTTGTTGACATCAGCACCAGCATCAATCAATGCACGAACCACACTTTCATTGTTTTTTTGTGTGACAGCATAAAACAAAGCAGTTTCGCCACCATATTTATCAGTTTTGTTGATATCAGCACCAGCATCAATCAATAAATCAACCACACTCTCATTGTTACTTTCTTGGACAGCATTAAACAAAGCAGTTTTGTCATATCTATCAGTAATGTTGACATCCACTCCAGCATCAATCAAGGCACGAACCACACTCTCGTTGTTTCTTTGTGTGACAGCATAAAACAAAGCAGTTTCCCTATTCCTATCAGTTTTGTTGACATCAGCACCAGCATCAATCAAGGCACGAACCACACTCTCATTGTTTCTTTGTTGGACAGCATAAAACAAAGCAATTTTGTCATATCTATCAGTAATGTTGACATCCACTCCAGCATCAATCAATGCACGAACCACACTCTTGTTCCTTTGTTGGACAGCATCAAACAAAGTAGTGTGGCCATCATCATCAGTTTTGTTGACATCAGCACCAGCATCAATCAAGGCACGAACCACACTCTCATTGTTTCTTTGTTGGACTGCATAAAACAAAGCAGTTTTGCCATCATCATCAGTTCTGTTGACATAAGCGCTAGCACCAGCATCAATCAATGCACGAACCACACTCTCGTTGTTACTTTCTTGGACAGCATAAAACAAAGCAGTTTGGCCACCATAATTACCAGTTGTGTTGACATCCACTTCAGCATCAATCAAGGCACGAACCACACTCTCGTTGTTTCTTTTCGTGACAGCATAAAACAAAGCAGTTTCCCTATTCCTATTAGTTTTGTTGACATCAACACCAGCATCAATCAAGGCACGAACCACACTCTCGTTGTTACTTTCTAGGACAGCATAAAACAAAGCAGTTTCCCTATTCCTATTAGTTTTGTTGACATCAGCACCAGCATCAATCAAGGCACGAACCACACTCTCGTTGTTACTTTGTTGGACTGCATAAAACAAAGGAGTTCGCTTGTGATATTTAAGAGTTATGTTGACATCAGCACCAGCGTCAATCAATGCACGAACCACACTCTCGTTGTTACTTTGTTGGACAGCATCAATCAAAGCAGCTTTGCCATTATTGTCAGTTATGTTGACATCAGCACCAGCATCAATCAATGCACGAACCACACTCTCGTTGTTACTTTCTTGGACAGCATAAAACAAAGCAGTTTCGCCATTATTATCAGCTTTGTTGATTTCAGCACCAGCATCAATCAATGCACGGGTCTGGTTCTCGTTTTTTTGGATGGCGGCATGAAAAAGATCCAAATTTTCAGTACTGTTATCAGTAGTCATCGTCTTAAATAAGAAACCGAAAAAATCACTATATTAGTTAAGGGAAACAGATGTTGTTGTAAGCCGCAGTGCTAGAAAGTCTGAAAAGAGGGACTAATATTTTGATTCCAGAAAGGAGAGCAGAAGAAAACATGACAGGAAAAAAGGTTGTTCATGTTCACGGAATCAAGATGTCAGTACAAATGGAGTTGCGGCAAACGAATGACTGACAGTTCGGCAGTTGCAAAACAACAAATCTTAATTAGAAATTTTGCTGAGATGACATTTTCAGATAATATTATTCTGCAACTGTAAATGACAGTTTAGGGTTTTGCTAGCTCATTTCTCTTAAAATATTCATACACTATAGCTTGGCGCTTGTCAGCTAATGCCTGATATCCCAACTTTGGAACTAGCCAATTTCGCCAAATTTCGCTTAAAGACTAAGTTCTAGTACCTGCCTGATCACTTCATAGTCTAGCAACGGTGTAGTTTTTGTTTAACCCCAACCACAGGGAGCCCAATTTAGATAAAAGTAAAAGGTGAAAATAAAATCGGAAAAAAAATCGCGTTTAATTAATTTTTTAATTCCAGGTCAAGATAATGTCCTCTATGATACGAACGAGCAAAAAAAATCCGTAAAAAATACACCAGAACATTGTTAAATTATATTAACAGAAATCCACACGTAGGATACCATAGGGAAATTACATTGAAAAACAAAGGCGCGCGCGAAAAAAAATGTTCTAGTGCATTTTTTACGGATTTTTTTGCTTTTTCGTATTATAGAGGACATTATCTTGACCTGGAATTAAAAAATTAATTAAACGCGATTTTTTTTCCGATTTTATTTTCACCTTTTACTTTTATCTAAATTGGGCTCCCTGTGCCCCAACCACCTGATCTGTGAAAAAAAGTTAGCCAATCAGAATTGAGATCATTTGCAAAACTGAGGTGTCATCTTCTGTAGCCCAGCCAATCGGGAAACGGTTATTTTTTGTTTTATTTTCCCACTCAATAATAAATTGAGTCCATTATTATTATTTATCGCTCTTGGCTACCAATCACAAAGCTTGTAAATGACGTCTGCTGACATTAGACTTGACGTCACCTGTCAATTTCACAACCATTATTTAAGTGCTTGCAGCACATAGCTTAGTTTAGACTTGCTCCAAGTCGACCTCTCTTGAATTTGCAGGAGCAAATAAGGGGGTTTTCATTTATTACTGTATGGGGGGTCGGCAATATTGGGGGGGGGGGGGGTTACATTATTTTCGGAAGCTATATAGGGGGGTTGTTACTCACTTTATGCAGCTTTATAGGGGTTTAGTAATAAACTGGGCGATATATAGGGGGGTTATGATATTTTTGCCAACCAGGAATGGGGGGGGGGGGGGGGGAGGGGGTTGGGTAATACTTGGAAAAAACAATAGATGATTTTGCCGACCCCCCCCCCCCCCCAATACGGTAATAAATGAAAGCCCCCTAAGTAGAAAGAAAGCGAGCAATATGAGATGTCAGTACAACAGCAACTAAAATCAGGCAAGGAGTGATGCGAGCGACGAAATCGTCCAGCGCTTCTGATCCTAATTATGATTGGGCTGTCTGTGCTTTTTTCATCGCGCGCGTCACTCTCGACCCAAGAGCCCTGCCATTCTTACTGCACATGCTCGACGAAATGTCACAGGCATGCGCTGTAAGAATGGCAGGGTCTGGGCTCAAGAGTGCGCGCGCGTGAATAATACACAGACGAGGGACTGTTGCGAAAGTCTAAGTTGGTCGCAATTTATCCCGCGATCCAATTTTATCGTGTCAGCGGTTGTGTAATTTAATTATATGCATGATACATACGTAATGCAATACCTGGGTCACGCTAGAATTTATTACACTTGAGTACACAGAGAGAGATTATTACTGGGTTGCCATGGTGGCAAACCAGTCTTAAAATGTTATTTTTTTTCTTTTTCCGGGTCGCGATCATGATTGGACGAAACTTGTAACCATAGCAATTGTCTGTCCAATGGAGTTTTGGTTTGTCTAATTCTCAAATATGATTGGATAAATGTTGACAGAATTAATCGCATAATAATATTGAACATGAGGTAGGTCTATTTGTCTTTGCTCGGTCGCAATTGCATCCTTCCTTCGAGGTTCGTTGATAGAGAATTGCATGTTAGGTCTCTTTTCTTGATCGAAGTATGTTGTCTTTAGACATGTGGCCTAACATATTATCTTTAGCTTTTTTATCGCTACGCTCAAACTACTTACTAACGTACACGCCGTACGTGGTAGACCTACACTAAAAGATGTTATTGAGCGATTTTGGAACGGGTTCGTCCACGTATACTCAAAGAGAGAACTATGAGAATCTATGAGCAAACTATGAGAATCTTAGAACCACCTAGCCAAACTAGCCAATCGATATCTTACCAGTTCTCAAATACAAACTATACGGAGACAAACTACAAAACAATAGACAAATAAGACATTGAAGCTGACCACAAGAACTTGAAGTCAGACGAGCAGGATAAAGTAATGAAGCTTAGATATTTCGTCAGCAATTAGCATGTGGCTTCGCCGTGCACTAAAGGTAAAGACGAGGAGTAATTTTTATACTACTAACCTATTTTCCAAAATACAAATATTTTTCGTAAGCTATTGAATAGTTAGTTTAATTACGTAAGCTAGGAAAACAACAATAAATGGATATCTGGGGGGGGGGGGGGGGGATATACTGCCACAACATCCACACTGGTTACCAAAGGTACATAAAAAATAAAGTAGTAATAAAAGGAGTAAAAAAATTGCAGAAAATTTCTTTTCTTTGGTACAACCATATGACTACTTTGTGAGTGGGTGAAAATGCTCTATAACCAAAAATTCATTTTGATATTAAAAAAAGTTTATTTAGCAGTGAGCAGTTTCGATCCTGAAATATATATAGTTATTTCATCAGACATGCTAGTTTTAGGGACGGACCATTAGATAGTTGATGGGGGGATTGCGTAAATCCCCAAAACATATCGCGCAAGCTCTTTAAAAACCTCAAAAAAAATATCCAGCAGGGCTCTTCTGTGCGAAAAAAAATATATCGAGCAAGCACAGGTCAAAGGTAATGGCAAGAACTTTATAAATATGTTGTGAATGCCCCTCTCGAATCACTGGAAATCGTATTTCCGAGGGTCTCAATTTCCAAATTTTTTCGGGGGAGCCCCCCTACGTTCGCCCGCCTTTCACAACTGTTACCCTTCTTCCCAATAAAATTCGGTCCCTGATAATGCATAATTGCATTGAACATCTGAATCTAATAAACTAGAACAGAATTCAAACTGCATGTTAAGTTTTCAATCCTGGAATTTAAATATTCAAGGATATTCTTTTGAGTACGTCCCGACATCTCTAGCTTCTGGAGGTGTTGGCATGTATATAAATTCTAAACTTAATTATTCTGTCGTAGAAAAAGTTTCAAATGCTGATTTCCAAGCACTTTGGATTGAAATACATGTTCCTCATAACAAAAATATTTTATGTGGAGTTTTTTTATAGACAACACTCTTCTCCAGAATGCTTTTTGAAGTATATAGATGAAAAGATTGAGACTTTTAATGCGAAAGAAAGAATTATTTATTTACTTGGAGATTTCAACATTGATTTACTCAAAGCAGAATCTTGCAATTATAGTCACAACTTTCTGCTTACCTTGCAAAGTTGTTACTTATTTCCAACTATTGACAAACCTACTAGGGTTTATAATAATTCTGCTACTCTTATTGATAATATTTTTATGAATGCCCCGGAAAAAATAATTTGTAGCGGAAATATCATATCTGATATCAGTGATCACTATGCACAAATTTGTATCACTTCTTCAGCAAAAGGTAGATCTTCCCCAATCAAGAAAATTAAAACACGCCACATTTCAAAAGATAAATTAGATCGTTTTGTTGAGGAACTTTCTAAAACGGATTTTATTAATGACTCTGATAACAGCAATATAGATCACTCATTCTCGTCATTTTATAAGAGGATAAACAATCTTGTTAATAAATATGCTCCAATAAAGACTTTATCGAAACGCAAAATTAAGCAAATGCAGAAACCTTGGATAACCCAGGGTATGCGTAAATCTATTAAAATAAAAAAAGAATTATTAGCATCTGGGGACACTGAAAAATATAAATACTACAGAAACAAAATATCAATTTTAATTCGCACTTCAAAAAAGTTATTTTATAATTCATTTTTCGAAATCAACGTTTGTGATATGAAAAAGACATGGATGGGTATAAACACGTTAATAAACAACAACAAAAAAAGATCGAAAAATATGACCAGACTCAAAGACCCGATTACTGGGAACATTGAATATGACACAACTAAACTATCGAATATTATGAATAAGCACTTTGCCACCATTGATCCAAAACTAGCTTACTAAATTACACCGATTTTTAAGTCGGATGACGACTCTGACCCAAATAATTATAGGCCAATAGCACTACTTTCAGTTTTTAACAGAATATTTGAAAAAATAATGTATAAACGTTTAATCAAATTTATTGACAAAAACAATTTATTGTCTGAATCTCAATATGGCTTTAGGAAACACTTTTCAACCCAGCACGCTCTGCTAGATATCATAAGCTCAGTGCAATCTAATATTGATAAGAACTTATTCTCGTGTGCCATTTTCTTAGACTTGTCTAAAGCTTTTGATACTGTTGATCATAGAATTCTGTTAGGTAAACTTTACTATTACGGTTTTCGAGGAATTATTTATGATTGGTTTCAATCATACTTAAGCGATAGAACTCAAACCGTATCCATTGGTACTTGTATCTCAAAAAAAGAGAAGGTGGCATGCGGTGTACCCCAGGGTTCGGTCCTGGGACCTCTACTCTTCTTATTATATATAAATGATATTACACAAACTTCTACTGCTTTCAAATTTCATTTATTTGTGGATGACACTAATCTTTTGTATTCGAATAAGAATTTCAAAATGTTGGAAACTGTAGTTAACAATGAACTGATCAAATTACATGAATGGTTGACAGTAAACAAACTAACTCTTAATCTCAAGAAATCAAACTTCATTATTTTTCGTCATTGCCGCAAAAAAATTTCACAGACAGTAAATATCAAAATTTTTGATAATAATTCAAAAAAGTATGTTCCACTTGCATGTAAAAACTATGTTAAATATCTCGGATTGTTAATTGATAATAATCTTTCCTGGAAGCCACATATTGATTTCATCAGCAATAAAATAAGCAAAACTGTTGGACTTCTCTCTAGGTTAAGGCATTTTATCCCACAAAACATTCTCTTAACAATATATAAATCACTTATTCAGCCCTACCTATTTTATGGCCTTACTGCATGGGGCCAAGCTACAAAAACTAGTTTGAATAAACTCTTAGTATTACAAAAGCGAGCTATGAGATTGATCTATTTTGCTGATAGAAGAGAAAGCCGAGTGCTGTTCCTTTTTTTCCAAAAGCTAATATACTTCCATTAAATTTCCAATACTTGCAATCTATCTCTATCTTGATGTATGATGTCGTTAATGAACTTGCACCACCAAATATTTGTAAATTATTCTCCTTTGTAAGCAGTATCCATTCTTATAATACTAGATCATCTTCATCTAAAAATCTATATACAAAATATTTTCGAACTAATCTTCAAAAGAACTCATTTTCTTGTTTTGGCGTTCAATTGTGGAATCAAATTCCTAATTGTATACGGGACTTATCAAAACCAGCTTTCAAAAAGAAAATTAGACAACTCCTCTTTGGCTATTTAAACAAATTTGGCTATGATGTTGAAATCTCCAATCTTTTTTCCTCTTAATAAAATAGTGGGATACGATATAATTACTTTCATTAGTTATTCTAAGGTTAATATTTCCTTCTGATATACTATTTATTGAATTTCTTGTGTGTATACATTTTCTTCCCTTTAAAACTAACTTTGATTTTGCTTAGATAGATCATCAATTTATACGTTTAGTAACTTTCTCTTCTTCTTTATTATTATTATTATTATTATCTTTTTTTTCTTGTTAACACAAACCCGCCTAGATTAGCTTAGCTATTTGCGGGGCAGTGTATTTTATTTCATTGATGTAAATAATCTTGAAATATAAATAAATAAATAAAATAAATAAATAAAAGGAATTGTTATACAAATTTCATTTTAATGTTTATTTTTTTACATGTTCAGTCAATTCAAACTTCAGATTTTGCCGAAAATCCCATATCTGACTCAGTGACCAATAAGTAATTTTGCACTATGATGATTAATAATATTAATTATTCCATACTAGTTTTTAAAAAAATATCGTGCAAGGCCATGAGGTTCAAAACAAAATAACGTGCAGGGGGTGGGACAGAAAAATAAAATATCATGCAACTAAAATTCCTGCAAACCCCCCCACCCCCCCCCCCCCCTATCAATTATCTAATGGTCCGTCCCTTAGTAGCTTAAGGTAGTCTAGGTTAACAAGTAACTTAATACTCGTTAAAACGCGTTAGTAACGCAATCAAACCTGTTGTCGTACCAGTAAAGTAGGATAAAAGGTTGTTCACTCCACAGGAAAGGAAAACTCCTGCGCGAAATAAGTAAGCGGGATCAGCTTAAAGATTTGGCGAGTCTTGGAATAATCATCATCGAGCTCTAGAAAACTTAAGGCAACCCAGTGAACGCTCCAAGAGCGTCTAGTTATTATTGAGTTTGAACCCTTTTCCTCTTTTATGTTCAAATACAGGCGATGCTGTTGATTGATAAATTTCACAATTCATAATTTTCAATTTTAAAAAGTTATACTGAATTAACAACTTCTTCAAACAACGCTGTCTTCTCACCTCATCAGCTGTGTAAAAAAACCTCTGTACTTGAAAACCTCTTGTGACCTTTATCTTTATCGTGAGCATGCGATCGAACAAAACACGCGGAGTTTAAAGACATAAAACTCTCTAAAAAATTCTCTTTTTCTTCATTATTTACTTCAATGAACCCATAGCAAAAGTTTCCCTCCCTTCGAAATTCATGCAAATGATTTTGAAGAAAGTCAACCTCCTGATTTTTAAGCTCCGAAGAGTGCGAACACTGAGACATTTCAGCATGAGACATTTTATCTTTAAATCAGTTGTGCAAGCAAATATGGATTTCGCAAAATATCAATATAAATTAGTTTTTTTATTTTATTTTAATTTTATTAGCTTCGCCAAATAACTAATGATGTACAACAACAAAACACAACAAGAACAATGTAAGGCAGGGTAACCGCGACAGCCGTGGTAGGCCAATTACTGCGGGCCCGTACTAGAGTGGTTTTCATTAACCTGTGAAACAAAGTGTGCTTATCATAGTGTAATAGTCAGATAAACACAATAGAAAACAAAAGAATCTGAGTGAAGTAATGCGTAATACACTAAAGGGTATTTCACGGGTTTATGAAAACCCCTCTATCATACTAGTTATAGTGGAAAATGAAGGCGAGCGTCACCACTATATCATCTATTGCATTACGTATGCATATAATACACAACCGTTGACACGATAAAATTGGATCGCGGGAGGGTATCATACATCGCCCGGGATAAATTGTCGATCTTAGGTCAGTGAGAAGCAGAGTGAGTGTACAGAGAGAGAGAGAGAGAGAGAGAGAGAGAGAAGCAGCAGAAGTAGAGAGCCGTGAGTGCAGAGCAGAGAGCAGAGCAGTAAGCAGCGAAGAAACCAATAAAGAAGACCAAAAAGAGACCAGAAAGCATCCATCTCGTGTGTCGCGAAGGACGAGCTAGTCCCCAGAAAAATACCTTATAAAAATACCGTGACATTGAAAATGGTGTCATCTTTTCATCACAATTATATATTCATTGGTTCAACTTACGATAAATCCGTCATACAACAGGTAATCCCTGTTCTTTCACAATATTTTCGTTCATTTGTAGTGTTAGCGTCGTAATAGAAGTGTTTCTTTGCAGATCTCTTGGCCTTGCAATGTTGTTGTTAAGGCACTTCGCCTTTGTTAATATTCAATGCAGCACATTGTAGTCACATATCGATCGTTGATATCACTTGAACATCACTGTACCTATCAGAACGATTGTACTAAGACAAGATTACAGTAGATCTAACCACGTTCAAGGTGACATATCGTAAAGATTTGAAGAAAAACTTGTGCATAAAAATCCTTCTTTCGAGTTTGTAGCGTTTGTAGACTAAAGGTGTGTATTGGAATGTGCAAACTTGCAATATGACCATATATGGTAATAACGAAACAGGGATCCCAATCTTGATATCAAATGTTCGGTTAGGTTTTTACGATCATTTGTTTTTATGTCTGACAAGAAAGGCGAGTATGTTTATCAATCTAGTTTCTTTACACATCTCATGATTCATATCGAATCAAAGTATTTATTATTCCACAAGAAAGACATTTTCTCTTTTTTTCCTGTCGTTTTTTAGCTTCCAGTTCCCTCACAGGTATCCCAAGCTGGGTTTCTGTGGTTTCCTATCGAACTATAAGGCAATGTATCGCGATTTTTCGAAAAAATTAAAAATCAGTAAATCACACAAATAAATGTCCCTACTTGTGTTTCGTGTTTTGCTTTGAGTCTCTGTGAAGTTTCAGGTCATATGCAGCAATATTGAGCGAGTATCGTGGTGGAGTACGAGGGATACTCCACCACGATACTCGCTCAATATTGCTGCAAATGACCTGAAACTTCACAGAGACTCAAAGCAAAGCACGAAACACAAGTAGGGACATTTATTTGTGTGATTTACTGATTTTTAATTTTTTCGAAAAATCGCCATACATTGCCTTTTAGTTCGATAGGAAACCACAGAAACCCAGCTTGGGATACCTGTGTGTTGCTCCCGCACGATTATTCCAAGTGATTAGCTACTTATTAACGTCTGTAATTTGATGATTCTAAATTGAGATTTAGTGATTGCGTAAGAAGCGGCGTGCTTAGTTACGACGCCAATTAATCAACTCTACGCTATTGATTCAACGCTGCTATATATCTACAACCATATCTACCCAAAAATATATTCAATCGTTCTATCTACGTACACCAAAGTAAGTGATTCATTTTCCTAAGTTTTAGTAGCGTGATTATTTGTACAATCAACATGAACAATGAACATTTTTACCATGTATCCTTATGAATCCTTATACATTGTGTTACAAATCGCTAGTACTCCATATTGTTAATCTAAATTAGTTTATTTCTATCTATTTCAGTTCGAACCACATTTATTCACATATCTGCACGTTTATCAATCATCATCGACTATTCTGGAGCAATAAATTCAGAACATTTGTAATCATCATAGTGCGTTTGAATTGGTTATTTGAGAGCGTTCGAATCGTTTATATTGATAATTTCTACCGCTACGGGCTACCAAGTAGTTGAAGACTACATTAACAGGTTCCCTCATCCAGTTCCCATCATCCCTCACTGGCTCCACATCCAAGATGGCGGCTCAAATGTCCAGATTTTCAAGAAAATTTAATGACGTCAAGTTTGTTGGTAAATATCTAATAATTGGTGCACAGAATAACAGCAAAGCTAAAATATTCAACCAGTGTACATGCAGATGGCTGTCTAGCTTGAATGGTCCAATGTTTGGAGATAATTTAACGAACACAGCGTGTGTAAGTTCAGCCAACTCCAAATGGCTTCCAAACAAGATGGCGAAACCTTTGTTGGTGAGGTGGCTAGCAAATGAATCCAAGAAGAAGAAAGACAGCAGTGTGTTGGGAGATTTGATAGAGACACAAGAGCAGCTACAATCTCAGCTAACAGTAGGTGCCAAAGGTATGCATGATGTTGATCTTCCCTATTTTTCTCTTTATTCATTGTTTATTAATTATCAACTTCTATCATTACGATTATCATTTTTTCTTTTTCTATTCTTATTACCTTCATCCTTTCTCCCTTCTCCCGCCCTGCACCTTCCTGTTAGTTTGCTCTCTCTTCCTGCCATGGTTTGCACAAGCCTTGAAAAGTCCTTGAAAATGTACTGATTTCTTGAATACTCCTTGAATCCTGAAAAAAGAATTTTGTCCTTGAAAACTTTAGGAATATTTTTCATTGATTCCTTGAATATTCCAATTTGTCCTTGAATTTTGTGGGTTCTGTTGGCATAATTCTTATTCTGCACCAAAACAGTATAAATCTTGGTCATCAATTTTTGTTACAAAAATTTCATAAACTTTCATTTTCTAGTTCACCAGTCTCGTTCTGGGTAATTCTCTAAATGGCATATGGGCTACTTTGTATTTAGGAATTAATCAACCCCACAATAGTTTAGATTTAAAATAGTCCTTGAAAAAAACCAAATTGTCTTGGAAAATTCCTGGAATTTTTTCCTGCAATTTCTGTATGAAACATGCCCTGCTATATTCCTAATACCCCTCCTACATGTAGCATGGCTTCAGGTTTTCCTGCAGCTCTGTGTTTTCCCGGCTGGTACCACATATTCCCCTCATTCCCCATTCTTCTTTTCACCTACCCTTTTTCTTCCCAACTCTTTTGTATAACAGAATATTTTACACAGGAACCCCATTTTCGACAAACCCCATATTATTAAATGTGTACAATACCCAGTCCCCTCAGGAAGGAAAACTTACCAAAGACAACTAATCCCCTACTAATCCCCATGGTGTCCTGGGGATTTCATTTTCCCACTCAATAATATTAATGAATATCTGATAGTATAGGTATACCAAATATCCAAAAACTCTCCTGAAAATCTAGATTTATCTCTGATATAAACTTTTCTGAGTCAATTTTTGCAGGCTTCATGACACTTCAGTTTGTAGTGACATCATTTTTACATCACTATTTCAGATCAGCTGGAAGTGCATAACAATTCCAACACAGTGGTCTCTTATAGCTAGGGTTTAGTGTTGTCCCATTTCAGACCTTGTGTTATGATTAATAATTGATAATGTATTGATTATCATGGAAAACAAACAGAGATTAATATCATCCATCATCCAAACCTGAAAACATGAAATAAATGCTACATATTGGTGATGTATGACTGAAAGAATCGTATTTCTGTTTCTTATAATAGGTTTTGTTATCATCAACCATTACTGTATGTTAACGTAACAGCAGATGTTGTTGCAATCAAGGAACAACCAAGAAACAAGAATATGGAACAGTATGTCTTTGCTTTCAAGGTAGATTGGTCAGATGATACAACTAGTAGCGTTGTATGAAGGACTTACAGTGAGTTCTTTGATCTACAGTGCCGGCTAATATACTAGACTCATTTCCTGAGGAAGCCGGGAAGACTAGAACCATTCCATTTCTTTCCAGGTAAGCTTATGTAACTAAGACAAATGGGTAAACTATTATAAACATGGTTGAGTTATACGACATTTACATAATGTAGTGACATATGTCAGAGCTGATTGCATCATTTAAGCAGTCTTCCCCTCCCTTCCCTGCTTTAATAGGCACCATTCTTAATCTATGTGTTGGGGACCAAGGGAGGGAACTATATAGATTTTTAGGGGAGAACAATTCTTTTACTTAAGGGGGCTATCAAATACTAGTGAAGGGGTGTTATTTTATATTTATATCTGGTAATATTATACAAGTCTGAGGGGGAGCACAAATGATTATTGGTTTTATAGAGGGGGGCTACCAAAAATTTGTTATTTTAACACTCATAATGCACATACTGTAGCCCCCCAACCCATGAATTGTGGATACACGCATCATGAGTTCCACGCTACTGCTCTATGCGCATATTCACATGATGAAAAGGTGGGAAAATATTTTATAAAATAATTTTTCTGTATATTTGATTTAGAATAACTTTATAGTACTTGATCTTGTATATTGAATGAAAATTGTGCTTGAGAAGAAAAATACAACTAAAATACAGCATATTTTACAAAATATTTTGAATTTCCACTTTTTTTATCAGGTGAGCATTGATGCGTGTACAGTCCCTTAGACAAAATAGACTGCATCTATTGTTTTCCATTCATTCACACGTCATTCCCTTCAGTATTTCTTTGTTTTCCATTCATTCACATGTCATTCCCTTCAGTATTTCTTTGTTTTCCATTCATTCACATGTCATTCCCTTCAGTATTTCTTTGTTTTCCATTCATTCACATGTCATTCCCTTCAGTATTTCTTTGTTTCTTGAGAAGATACAATAATTAGCAATATTATTATTGGATGAGGCCGAGTATGATATGGGAAATTATGCATATAAGAGTGTTATCTGCCAAAGCCGTAGGCTGATGAGGTGGATAACACTCTTTGAGGTATGCATAATTTTTCATATCTTATGATAGCCGAATCCAATAATTGTTTTATTATTTATTCAAAATATTTTCTCAATTCAGTCATTTAAGAAAGCATTTCAGATAAGTTTGCAAACCTTGCCTGTTGGGAAGCCATTTTTGTTAGGCGGCTATGATGATGTCCATCGTACAATAATCTTTTAGTTATTGGACGAATGACTTCAACCATCCAATAATTAAAAAAATTATTGGACGAATGACGTTTCTTTCCAAATTTGGTCAGTCAATGCTTGTTATGAAAAATTAACCAGGGGCTGTGGGCCAATCAGAAATGGGGAAATATTTTCAATAAATAATAATATTATACATGGTGGCCTAAAATGGTCATTCTGGAAAGAAAGGGTCAGTTATTTATGTATCGGGGGGACAAGGGGGGTATGGGTAACAAAATAGCAAAAATGTATTTTTAATCCATGCAACCCCCCATTAGTTTGCCTAAGTACCCCCTGTTTATTTATAACATTTTGAAGACTCTCTTATGTATAAATCATCAATGATTATTTCAAGGCTCCCTATTTTCTCACCCTCTCCCCCCTCTAATATTACTAATGAATGAATGTCCCTGTTAGAGAAAATTCAAAACTATTTGTAGTAAAATATAATTTGTGACATAATATACATATATATGAAAAAAATATTGATATTGATATGACGTAAGAAATCCTCCAAAAATAGCTGAACGCCCCAACAAGGCCATCACCAGGTTGATGATGATGACTTTGGTCAAAAACACTCAACCACTTCAGAAAACCCCTCAGCCTTACATCAATATAAAATATAGTTAATACAATGATTTAATGGTTAATTAATATGAAATAAATAATAATAATAATAATAATAATAATAATAATAATAATAATAATCAATATGAAAGACTAGTTCAGTATCTATTGTATTTTGGTAAACCTGTTGTACTGTGGTAAAAATTTAAAACAAAACCACAAAAAAACTAACGAATGTTCCCAAAGATCAATGTGAGAGTACAAGTAAAAATAAACAACTGAATACCAAATTAATTTGATCTGGCTTCAAAAGCTTAATCATGAGCCTCTGGGTCAAGACTGAGCAATCACTCCCTGCAATCAGTGTAAAATAAAGTCACATATTTTTACTTGAAAATTGAGAGGGTGTAACTACCTTTATATTTTTGTTGTTTTCAGGGAGACAAAGGCACATGTCTATACAAACAAACAGAAAGACCCCCCACAAAGAGCATCTAGATGGTTCCCTTGCTTTGCTCAGTTGCTCATGCCTATATCAAAATACATGAAAGTAATATATATGACAAGACTGTTGACATGAGAGACTCAACTGAGAAGGGTTAGTATGATCCTTGTAGGATGAGCATGCAGTCACTGGTGAGGAACTATTAAAGCCACTTGTACAAAGGAAGGCATTAAACTCAGAAGCCATTATTTATGATGAAATTTTCCTATCTATTTTCATGCTCTGTAGGAAAGGTGTTTTTCAAAGTTCCAGAGAAGATTTTTCCCACATGGGTTTACAACTGACTGAGCATTCCTGGGTAGAAAGGAGGTTATATATAGAACCATCACCCCAGAAGAATAGACTTGACTGTTATAACTAACTTTGTCAACTTGATAAAGAAAAAGAAAAATGTATACATTTTGATAATGCATACTTGTTATACAATGGTTTCGAGTGGCATACCGTGGAATATCCCATGAGTCACTTGTAGTTTCTAGTATACACACGAGCCTTTAGGCAAGTGTTTATACAAAGAAAATACAAGTGATGAACCATTGTACAGCCATTTTATCCCACACCATAGAAAATACAAATGCATAGATTTAACGAGCAGTGCATGATGCGAAAGAAGAGTGAAATACCGACAAATATACAACAGCTTTCCTGCTTTCTGATTGGCTGTATTTTTTATGCTGTAGGATAAATACAGTTATACACACCATTATCAAAGATATAAAAATAATAAATTATGTAAATAACTACAATTTTAATATGACCACAAGCACAACCACAGTGCAACTGAACTGCAATCTTTATTTCATCCTTTTGATAACTAATTACAAGTGAGACAAACAGAACACAAACGGAACTCTCTGGTGCTGTGAATTGAAAACAATTATCAATCAGGAAAAAAACTACCAGGGTACACAAGACAGCTACATGCTGTTGAGGCAATTCCCCAAACTGACCTGGCTACCCTTGCTGAAAGTTGACCAGGTACTAACCTAAACAGTTCCATGTGTGTTCCAAAGCTCACCTGACTACAAATGTCAATCAATACCAAACTTATACTAAGGGATTATAACTGTTATTTAAAGAGTAAGAAATAATCGACTACATCAATGACTTTGGCAAAATTATGCCTCATCCTACAATTGAGTAACAGTGTATTTTCAAAAGCTAGCTATCCCTTCCAAACTGGGGCATGCATGCAGCATGCATGTAAGTTTTATGCATTGAACTGAAGTTCAATAATACTGAGTAATCAGTCTGACTATATGAAAGATAAAAGCATTAGTCCTCCCCATGTAAGAACTAGTAATGCATGGAACAGTTAAAACGTACTGCGACCATCCAAACCTTATTAATCATCAATAATAGAATATAAAATACTACTGATTGTTGTATGTTGACTAGTGGTCAACAACATTCCTACAAAACATTCCTGGATCCGCCCCGGCATAATGATAAAATGTTATATACAAATGAGACAAATATATTTTGTACTCAAATAAACAACCCAAGAAAAACTGATTAATTCAAGCTTAAAATACAGCAGCTGAATATGAAGAAAACTACAATAAAAATCAAACCACAACCTGTAAGTACATGATTATGATATGCAACCCAGAACACTAGCTATAACTCCATTCAATGTGTTTAAAATACCCTTCAATCAATCTCATCTGAATAAGTTTGATTGATGCTGTAATTGATGGTATTGTCTGGTTGATGTAAGTAAAACTGCCCATAGAAAAAAACCTCATTCCAAAAAAAAATTTTATGTTTCACTCTGAACTAACTGGAATTGAATGAATGGGCTTTTTTGTTTTCCAATTTTTTTGTTTCATTATTCTCATCATTTTCTTTTTCATCTACGTAATAGGTTTGAAGTAATTTAGGGACTGGCTATTTAGGGACTGGCCATTAATTAGAGGGGGAGAGGGCTGGTGCAAATCGGGGAAGAGTCTTTATTTTCATGCAAACTCAAAGGAAAGCTGTCACAAAAAGTTGTGCAAGTCTTAGAGGGGGTGGGCAGTATCGAGTATCGACAGGAACCACAAAAAAACTTTTTTTGCAGCAGGAAAGGAGGATCAAAAGTAAAATTCACCAGCCCCCCTCTCATTAATGACCATTCCCTTCTGAAAAAAAGAACAAAGTGTTTGTTGATGTCTTTTCAGTTATCCTACTGATCGTACCCCTCCCCTCCCCTACTAAATCAATTATCAATGGTCCTTTAATACCAGTGTTTGTTGTACAGTGTTGTGTCTTGTTTATCCTACTGATTGATACCCCTCCCCTCCCCTACTAAATCAATTATCAATGGTCCTTTAATACCAGTGTTTGTTGTACAGTGTTGTGTCTTGTTTATCCTACTGATTGATACCCCTCCCCTCCCCTACTAAATCAATTATCAATGGTCCTTTAATACCAGTGTTTGTTGTACAGTGTTGTGTCTTGTTTATCCTACTGATTGATACCCCTCCCCTCCCCTACTAAATCAATTATCAATGGTACTTTAATACCAGTGTTTGTTGTACAGTGTTGTGTCTTGTTTATCCTACTGATTGATACCCTTCTCCTCCCCTACTAAATCAATTATCAATGGTACTTTAATACCAGTGTTTGTTGTACAGTGTTGTGTCTTGTTTATCCTACTGATTGATACCCCTCCCCTACTAAATCAATTATCAATGGTCCTATAATACCAGTGTTTGTAGATAGTTGATAACAATCTTGTGTTGTACAGTGTCTCCTGTGTCCCTGTGGCATTGGTACCTTTACACACAGTACATGATAGTCATCACCTGGTGAAAAGAAAACAAACCAACTACGATTACTTCTAGTAGAATGGTTTCTTATGTTACGTGTGTTTCGTTTGATATTATATTCAGTGAGACTTATGTGTCGAATATTCTAGGGAAAAGAACATGTAATGAAGGCAGATGAATTGTTAAATACCATACATTCTAAATGTTTGCACAGATGACCGTAGTCTAGAGCTGCACCCACTTTTATCGATGCGCGCGCACTAAGAACGAACCGAGTAGTGAAAGGAGACTGGTAAGAATCGTAAAGATAAAACCACTTTTCTCAGTATTCTTTGTATTTCGTGCGCGCGTGCTGTTTTAATTTTTGCGATATAAATTAAATTAATATGTTAGTGAGGAAAGTGGGTCCAGTTCTGGACAAAGATGAGCCCAGTCCAGTTAAAAGTGAATGTATTAATAAAATCTCGTAGTATACGAAAACAGTCTGTGGTACTGAGCTTGTCCACTTGCAGCACAATCATAACAGTAAGAAGTGGTATAGAGAGAGACTTAGAGGTGGGGTATACGGGGTGTATGCGCATTTTAGTGCATTCATAATCCCATATCAATATATAGAATTCATGAAACCCCTCTACAAAGTTGTTATTAATTAATAAAAACATCTTACCTGAATCTTGTTACTTGTTCATCGCGTACTTGATTTCTTCTACTGTTTGATCCCATCCATGATCGGTCACAGCCTTGTACACTTCCATCACAAGATGAGGGAAATGTTTCAGAAACACGAAGTCTTCCAGTAACATTTTCTTGATTGGTGTTGGTCGTGTGGCTTCAGAGACGTGTGCGTAAGCATTTCGTATAAACCGCACTAACTCTACTACAGAGTGAGTATCGTAAGACCTTCTCCTTGGTGGAGTCATTTCAGCATAGATAGGAGGCATGCCCTTATACCTGGGGTCTTTCCACTTCCCATGCTCGACTATGGTACTAAATTTCTTCTCCAAGTCGGTCTCCACAGGAGTCAAAACAGTTGATCTTCTTGCACGTGGGTATCCAAACACTGACTGGTTTCCAACAGCAACGAGAAGATCGACTTTCTTCCCATTTGACCAGAACAATGGATGATCCAAAGCTTTCCCTGCAGTTGGTCGATCCTTTCCATCACCCAGAAGCATATTCTTGACGATATGAGTGGCTTCTGGAGAAAGAGAGTCATCCCATCCTTCCATTCTACCATTTGCAATGTTGGTTTCTATCTGGTGAGCCACTTGACTATTGTTCTTAGCGAAGGGGTGTTTATCTTTTGACAGAATGTAATGCAGAATAAGTCCACATGAAAACATGTCAGATGCCTTGGAATGATAAGGAGAACCCGGCTTCAACAATTCTGGAGCCATCCAACACCTCGTTCCTGCATTAGTACCATACACTGTGGTGGCAGCGCTACTATCAACGCGACGGCTGAGACCAAAGTCAGCAATTTTCAAACGAAGATAATCATGTGTTTTATAGAGAATATTCCCGGGTTTCAGGTCGCGATGAATGATATCCTGGGCATGCAGAAACTTCAATCCCTTGACTACATTTTCACAAAGTTGAGTACTTTTTCTAGCATCAAATGTTGAACCATCAGTAAGGTACTCATCTAGATTTCCTTCCATCAGTTCTAAAACGATGTATGAGAACTTTTCCTCTTCAAAGTAATACAAATATCGAACAACTTGATCGCAGTCTGCAAGAGATGTAAGATTTGTAATCTCTCGTTTGTCTTCTGGTCGCTGCATACGTAATTTCACGATGCGTTTGATGGCCACTTCTTTACCATCCTTTTCATTGATTCCAACAAAGACATCACCATATGAGCCACTTCCTATGTGTTCTTTATGACACCAAAATTCCTTATTGATCACATCGCACTCTTGTCGCCTAGCAACTTTGGCCAATTTGACTTCATATTTCTTTGAAATAGAAGTCCATGGAATGAGTACAGACACTGTGCTCAAATCTAAGGTTTTGGTGAGGAGTTCTTTAAGAGCATCAGAAGTGTCTGCCATGTCCAGGCAAGAATTGCCATCAGCTCCATACAAACGAAGGAGGTTCATGATTTCACAATGCACAGATGCGTTTTCAAACGTTTCTTCTATTGAATGGTCAGCTGATGTGTCCATTCTTCTTTTCTTTGATTGAGGCTGTTCCTCATCGTCATCTCCACTAGCTGATGATGATCCAGTTTCTCCCTCATCAAAGGTTTCGTGATATTCACTAGCTGACATTCCAAAAGCTGAGCTTGAGGTAGAACTCTTTTCTGCTTCGTCATCAAATACTCCAGTTGCTATTACTGTTCTACAGCAAAGACGAAGTGGTTCAGATGAAGTGGTGGGACTTTTCCTTGACTTCAAAATATCTTTGACAAGAATCGTTTTCCAATTTGTTCGTGTGGACTTGTCTTTACAGATGGCATTCAAAAGACCAACAGCAAATTTCTCGGACTGAGTGTGGCCTTCCTCACAAGCAACGTCGACCAGACTTTTCGCAAGAACAAAATTATCTTGTTTAATGAGAATACTAAAAACCGACTCACCGTCCTTGTCAGCTGTCCATGGATCAAGTCCCTTGTCGATGGCAGCTTTCCAAAATGATTTTGGGTCTTCTGACTTTGAAACATCTGGGTAAATACCACTCTGATAATGATCTAAACCTTTCTTGGCCGCAGCAATAAGAGGCGATGCTTCTGATGAATCAACATTGTTAGCCTTTGCTCCAGCATCAAGCAACAGCTTTACAGCTATCCAGGTACTGCACAAATGTAAAGGGGTTTGATCGTCATCATTTCTGGCATTCAGTTTTGCTCCACATCTCAAAAGATATTTTAAGATTCTTCGTAAGAATTCCTCAAATGTGAGATCTCTAGTAACATTACTGGTATAGTCTTGAGGTGATGGTAATTCTAGTGACGCCCAAAGGTGCAGTGGTGAATTGAGATCATCATCTGTTAAGCATACAGCAATCCAATTCTGCTTTCCTAATTTAATAGGTGAAAATAATTGCAAAAGTTTGATCTCATCATGCAAGACATCTTGTCTTACCGTCTTATCTCTTAAGCGAAGTCCTCGCTTGAAAAGCTTTAGTATTAAATGAAAAACAGTTCCTCCCCTATCACGTAGAGACCTTTCTTTACTGTGTAATCCACTTCGAGATCTTTCTTCAATGCTGGATCCATGTATTGACAAAAATCTACAGACTTCGACCAGGGTTTTTACTGCTGATAACTGATTTTCTTCTTTTGACCACTTTGTAGAAAAACAATACAGTAGGGGTGTTTGGTTCTTATGGTTTCTCAAGTTAAATTGCACACCAAGTTTCTCCAACTGAAGACAAATCTCCATCACGATCTCTTGAGGTACACCCTTCAATGCTAAACCAGTCGCATAGTGAAGGGCTGTATTACCATCTGAGTCAACACTATTAGGATCAGCACCTAACTCAACCAATAATTCTAAAGCTTCTGATAATCCTTCTCCATTTTCACATTCTTCTTTTATTAGCGCAATCAACTTTTCCATTTCTTTTTGATTGTCAATAAACTGACAGGCTAGTTCTAAGGCTCTAGTGATGTGCCGTGTTTGCAGACTCCCAACAACTGGTCTTTTTCGGAACATGAGAGGGAATTTACAAAAAGCTATATTCAAAATCGCTTCAGCAAATGTTAATTTCTGGACCTTACAATCTTCAAGCAAATCGAAAAAGCCATGAGGAATGTTTTGTGAAAGAGCGTTTTCACTATAGTCATCATCATCTTCACTATCACTAAATAAACATTTGTCAACAAAAAAGTTCAAAATACTGCAATTAAAATTATCTTTCAAGAGAAACGGATATTTTCCTCCCTTTTCAACGAGAATACGAGCTGACTTTGGACAGTGTAGAGCATAAAACAATGATGTTCTCCCATAAACATCTCGCACATTTACAAATGCACCACCAGCATCAATTAATGCACGAACCACACTCTTGTTGTTACTTTGTTGGACAGCATAAAACAAAGCGGTTTGGTTATCATTATCGGTTATGTTGACATGAGCACCAGCATCAATCAAAGCATGAACCACACTCTCGTTGTTACTTTGTCGGACAGCATAAAACAAAACAGTTTTGCCATCAAACTTACACGATTTCTTGACATCAGCACCAGCATCAATCAATGCACGAACCACACTCTCGTTGTTACTTCGCTGGACAGCATGAAACAAAGCAGTTTGGTCAACATCATCACTTTTGTTAACATCAGCACCAGCATCAATCAATGCACGAACCACACTCTCGTTGTTACTTCGCTGGACAGCATGAAACAAAGCAGTTTGGTCAACATCATCACTTTTGTTAACATCAGCACCAGCATCAATCAATGCAAGAACCACCTTCTTGTTGTCACTTTGTTCGACAGCATAAAACAAAGCAGTTTGGCCATCATTATCAGTAATATTAACATCAGCACCACCATCAGTTAAGGCACGAACCACGATCTCGTTGTTACTTAGTCGGACAGCATGAATCAATGCAGTTTGGCCAAATTTACCATACGTTTTGGTGACATCAGCACCAGCATCAATCAATGCATGAACCACACACCCCTTGTCACTTTGTTGGACAGCATGAAACAAAGCAGTTTCACCATACATATTAGTTATGTTGACATCAGCACCAGCATCAATCAATTCACGAACCTCACTGTCGTTGCCACTTTGTCGGACACCATGAATCAAAGCAGTTTCACCATCAACATCAGTTATATTGACATCAGCACCGGCATCAATCAATGCACGAACCACACTCTCATTGTTTCTTTGTTCAACAGCATCAAACAAAGGAGTTTGATCACTATACCTATCAGTTATGTTGACATCAGCACCAGCATCAATCAATGCACGAACCACACTCTCGTTGTTACTTTCGAGGACAGCATAAGACAAAGCAGTTTGGCCATCATCATCAGTTATGTTAACATCAGCACCAGCATCAATCAATGCACGAACCACACTCTCGTTGTCTCTTTTTTTGACAGCATAAAACAAAGCAGTTCGGCCAAAAACCGCACTTAAGTTGACATTAGCACCAGCATCAATCAATGCGCGAACCACACTCTCGTTGTCCCTTTGTTTGACAGCATAAAACAAAGCAGTTTGGCCATCATTATAAGGTATGTTGACATCAGCACCAGCATCAGTCAATGCGCGAACCACACTCTCGTTGTTACTTTGTCGGACAGCATAAAACAAAGCAGTTTTGCCATCAAACTTATAAGTTTTCTTGACATCAGCACCAGCATCAATTAATGAACGAATCACACTCTCGTTGTTACTTTGTTGGACAGCATAAAACAAACCAGTTTGGCCATCATCATCAGTTATGTTAACATCAGCACCACCATCAATCAATGCACGAACCACACTCTCGTTGTCTCTTTTTTTGACAGCATAAAACAAAGCACTTTGGCCATCATTATCAGTTATGTTGACATCGGCATGAGCATCAATCAATACACGAATCATACTTTCATTGTCTCTTTTTTTGACAGCATAAAACAAAGCAGTTTGGCAGTAATTATCAGTTATGTTGACATCAGCACAAGCATCAATCAATGCATCAAAAACCCTTTCGTTGTCTCTTTCTTTGACAGCATAATACAAAGCAGTTTGGCGATAATTATCAGTTTTGTTAACGTCAGCACCAGCTTCAATCAATGCACGAACCATACTTTTGTTGTCTCTTTTTTTGACAGCATAGAACAAAGCAGTTTGGCCATCATTATCAGTTATGTTGACATCAGCATCAGCATCAATCAATGCACGAACCATACTTTCGTTGTCTCTTTTTTTGACAGCATAAAACAAAGCAGTTTGGCAATAATTATCAGTTTTGTTGACATCAGTACCAGCATCAATCAATGCATAAAACAAACTTTCGTTGTCTCTTTCTTTGACAGCATAATACAAAGCAGTTTGGCAATAATTATCAGTTATGTTAACATCAGCACCAGCATCAATCAATGCACAAACCATACTTTCGTTGTCTCTTTTTTTGACAGCATAAAACAAAACAGTTTGGCCATCTTCATTAGTTTTGTTGACATCAGCACCAGCATCAATAAATACAAGAACAACACTCTTGTTGTCACTTTGTTTGACAGCATAAAACAAAGCAGTTTGGTCATCATTATCAGTTCTGTTGACATCCGTACCAGCATCAATCAATGCACGAACCACTCTCTCGTTGTCTCTTTCTTTAACAGCATAAAACAAAGCAGTTTGGCCATAATTATCAGTTTTGTTGACATCAGCACCAGCATTAATCAATACACGAACCACTCTCTCGTTGTCTCTTTCTTTGACAGCATAAAACAAAGCAGTTTGGCCATAATTATCAGTTATGTTGACATCAGCACCAGCAACAATCAATGCACGAACAACAAACTCGTTATCTCTTTCTTTGACAGCATAAAACAAAGCCGTTTGGCAATAATTATCAGTTATGTTAATATCAGCATCAGCATCAATCAATGCACGAACCCCACTTTCGTTGTCTCTTTGTTTGACAGCATAGAACAAAGCCGTTTGGCCATCATAATCAGTTATGTTGACATCATTACAAGCATTAATCAATGCACGAACCCCACTTTCGTTGTCTCTTTCTTTGACAGCATAAAACAAAGCAGTTTGGCCATCATAATCAGTTATGTTGACATCAGCACAAGCATCAATCAATGCACGAACCCCACTTTCGTTGTCTTTTTCTTTGACAGCATAAAACAAAGCAGTTTGGCCATCATCATCAGTTATGTTGACATCAGCACCAGCATCAACCAATGCATGAACCACGCTTTCGTTGTCTCCTTCTTTGACAGCATAAAACAAAGCAGTTTGGCCATCATCATCAGTTATGTTGACATCAGCACCAGCATCAATCAATGCACGAACCAAACTCTCGTTGTCACTTTCTTTGACAGCATAATACAAAGCAGTTTGGCAATAATTATCAGTTATGTTGACATCAGCAGCAGCATCAATCAATGCACGAACCACACTTTCGTTGTCTCTATTTTTGACAGCATTAAACAAAGCAGTTTGGCCATCATCATTAGATTTGTTTACATCAGCACCAGCATCAACTAATGCACGAACCACACTCTCGTTGTCACTTTGTTTGACAGCATAAAACAAAGCAGTTTGACCATCATCATCAGTTATGTTAACATCTGTACCAGCATCAATCAATGCACGAAGCACACTTTCATTGTCTCTTTCTTTGACAGCATAAAACAAAGCAGTTTGACCATCCTCATCAGTTATGTCAATATCGGTACCAAGATCAATCAATGCACGAACCACACTTTCATTGTCTCTTTCTTTGACAGCATAAAACAAAGCAGTTTGGCCATCATTATCAGTTATGTTGACATCAGCACCAGCATCAATCAATGCACAAAACACACTTTTGTTGTTACTTTGTTGGACAGCATAAAACAAACCAGTTTCGCCATCATCATCAGTTTTGTTAACATCAGCACCAGCATCAATCAATGCATGGATCTCGTTCTCGTTTCTTTGGATGACGGCACGAATCAAAAGATCAAACTTTTCAGTACTGTTATCATTTGTCATCCTTTTATGTCAGAAGACTTGATGACCAACTGTAATATGTTGTTAAAGTATATTTTCTATTTCAGTGTCATAAAAAGAATTCAAGACCAACTGCTGTTTACTGAATCAAACCACTGAAGTGATTGTTCGTCATAAGTATTTCACATCTTGATGTAAAGAGAGATTTTTCCTAAAGGACGTGTTACGCTTTGGAAAATAGAAACAGAAAAATAACTATATTAATTAAGGGAAACAGATGTTGTTGTAAGCCGCAGTGGCAGAAAGTCTGAAAAGGACTGATATTTTGATTTCAGAAAGAAGAGCAGAAGAAAACATGACAGGAAAAAAGGTTGTTCATGTTCACGGAATCAAGATGTCAGTACAAATGGAGTTGCGGCAAACGAATGACTGACAGTTCGGCAGTTGCAAAACAACAAATCTTAATTAGAAATTTTGCTGAGATGACATTTTTAGATAATATTATTTTGCAACTGTAAATGACAGTTTAGGGTTTTGCTAGCTCATTTCTCTTAAAATATTTATACACAATATAGCTGGGCGCTTGTCAGCTAATGCCTGATATCCCAACTTTGGAACTAGCCAATTTCGCCAAATTTCGTTTAAAGACTAAGTTCTAGTTAAGTACCTGCTAGATCACTTCATAGTCTAGCGACGGTGTAGTTTTTGTTTAACCCCAACCACCTGATCTGAGAAAAAATGTTAGCCAATCAGAGTTGAGATCATTTGCAAAACTGAGGTGTCATCTTTTGTAGTCCAGCGAATCGGGAAACCGTTATTTTTTGTTTTATTTTCCCACTCAATAATAAATTAAATATCATAGTAAATGTGAACAAAATACCTAAACCCTCTTCTCAAAATCGAGATTTATCTCAGATGTAAACATTTATTAGTCGATCTTCGCAGGCTTCGTGACAGCTCAGTTTTGTAGTGACGTCATTTCTACGTCAGTATTTCAGATCAGCTGGAAGTGCGATGAATAATAGAGTTTAAAAATAGTTCAAATTCCTCCTTGGGAATTAGGAACTAGTCAATTATTATTCATCGCTCTTGGCCACCAATCACAAGCTTGTAAATGACGTCAGCTGACATTAGACTTGACGTCACCTGTCAATTTCACAACCATTATTGAAGTGCTTGCAGCACATAGTTTAGTTTAGATTTGCTCCAAGTCGACCTCTCTTGAATTTGCAGGAGCAAATAAGGGGGCTTTCATTTATTACTGTATGAGGGGTCGGCAATATTGGGGGGTTACATTATTTTCGGAAGCTATATAGGGGGGTTGTTACTAATTTTATGCAGCTTTATAGGAGTTTAGTAATAAACTGGGCAATATATAGGGGGTTATGATATTTTTGCCAACCAGGAATGGGGGTTGGGTAATACTTGGATGATTTTGCCGACCCCCCCCCCCCCCCCCAATACAGCAATAAATGAAAGCCCCCTAAGTAGAAAAAAGCGAGCAATATCAGATGTCAGTACAACAGCAACTAAAATCAGGCAAGGACTGATGCGAGCGACGAATTCGTCCAGCGCTTCTGATCCTAATTATGATTGGTCTGCCTGTGCTTTTTTCAGCGCGCGCGTCACTCTCGACCGAGACATCCTCGACCCTCCTCGACCCAAGAGCCCTGCCATTCTTACTGCGCATGCTCGACGAAAAGACATGCGCAGTACGCAGTAAGAATGGCAGGGCTCTGGGGTTGAGAGTGCGCGCGCGTGAACTAATACGGAGACGAAGGACTTTGCGAAAGTCTAATACCCCATTCACACCAAAACCTGTTTAGTTAAACTGAGGTTTTATTAAACAAAATGTTTAGAGACTAGAAAGCTTCAATATAATTATTTTATCTCTAATCTGTTCAGTACAATATGAAGAATAGTTTATATGTATTATTTCATCAAAGAGTGAACAATGTTTGTAAATAATTTTCTAAACATGTTTAGTTAAACTACTTTAAAACATGTTTAAGCTATAGTGTGAACGAGGAATAAGTTTAGTTCAGTGAGAAGCAGAGTGAGTACAGAGAGAGAGAGAAACACCAGAAGTAAAGAGCCGTGAGTGAAGAGCAGAGAGCAGAGCAGTGCAAGAAAGCATCCATCTCGTGTGTCGCAGAGGACGAGCTAGTCCCCAGAAAAATACCTTCGTGACATTGAACATGATGTCATCTTTTCTGATCTCAATCATACATTCATTGGTTCAACTAACAATAAATCCGTCATATACCAGGTAATCCCTGTTCTTTCATAATATTTTCGTTCATTTGTAGTCTTACCGTCGTGATAGAAGTGTTTCTTTGCAGATCTCTTGGCCTTGTAATGTTGTTGTTAAGGCACTTCCGCCTTCGTTATTCAATGCAGCACATTGTAGTCACATATCGATCGTTGATATCACTTGAACATCACTGTACCTATCAGAACGATTGTACTAAGACAAGATTACAGTAGATCTAACCACGTTCAGGGTGAGATATCGAGGAGATTTGAAGAAAAACTTGAGCTTAGAAATCCTTACCTCGTGTTCTCAGCATTTGACTGTAGAAGGTGCGTCTTGGAATGTGCATACTTGCATATGACCACATATGGTAAAAATGACACAGGGATCCCAATCTTGATATCAAATGTACGGTTAGGTTTTTATGATCATTTGTATTTATGTCTGACAAGAAAGGCGAGTACGTTTATCGTTTCAGTTGCTTTACACATTTCATGATTCATATCGAATCAAAGTATTTATTGTTATACAAGAAAGATATTTTCTCTTTTTTCATGTCTATTTTTAGCTCCCAGTTCCCTCATCCAGTTCCCATCATCCCTCACTGACTCCACATCCAAGATGGCGGCTCAAATGTTCAGATTTTCAAGAAAGTTCAACGACGTCAAGTTTGTTGGCAAATATCTAATAATTGGTGCACAGAATAACAGCAAAGCTAAAATATTCAACCAGTGTACATGCAGATGGCTGTCTAGCTTGAATGGTCCAATGTTTAGGAATAATTTAACGAACACAGCGTGTGTAAGTTCAGCCAACTCCAAATGGCTTCCAAAACAAGATGGCGAAACCTTTGTTGGTGAGGTGGCTAGCAAATGAATCCAAGAAGAAGAAAGACAGCAGTGTGTTGGGAGATTTGATGGAGACACAAGAGCAGCCACAATCTCAGCTAACAGTGGGTGCCAAAGGTATGCATGATGTTGTTCTTGTTAAGAAACTCCAAACCTCCCCCCCCCCCCCCCCCCCAAACGTACCCCCACCCCCACAGGAGAAGAGCGAGGATACCAATGTTTAAGTTTAGATGTAAAAATGCAGTTGCTATGGGTAGTTAAATCCCGGGGGGGGGACTCCCTTATAAAATGGGTAGGTATGCTTGACGGACGGATTGAAAAATGACCCTAAAAGGTACGCATAAATTAATTCAGGTATCGATTCCAGACCCTAAAAGGTACGACCACATTTAACAGTTTTTTTAATTTAAAATTGATGAATATACACTAATTTCATCAAATACACTTCGCTTTGCGAACATTCCCGGACTTTAACAAAGTATTGTCATATATTCAGGTATATTTATCATATAAAAGAATATTGACTCTAAAAGGTACAGCGTCATTTCGAGACCCTAAAAGGTACCAGAAGGTTTTTTTTTCGACCCTAAAAGGTCCGTCGAGCATACCTACCAACTTTATAAGGGAGTCCCCCACCCGGGAGTTAAATATATATCTTTTGAACAATTGTTCAGACTGGAGAAGATGAACTTTTAATATTGTGGTTGGGTTGGGAGGGGGGGGAGGGGGAGGGTACTTCTGGGTAATCAGGGATGCTGGTCGGAAATTTTTCAAAATAACCGTAAAAGATACCATAAACATGGAAACTTAACTAACTAAAACCACCTAATTGATAAATTTACTAATTTCCAAAAAAAATTTTTGGATTTTTATAAATGACATTACCTTTTTGCAATACTCCAGTTTCGCAGTAGATGCAAACCGCTGTTTTTGAAGACCACATACTCTTTTGCACAGGCTTAGTCTCATTTATAAGTCATCTATTCAAATACACCATTAAAAGTCCATGGGATTGGTATTATTCAACTTACACATTCTTTACTGTAACATTACAGTTGACTTTTGACAGTTGGCTGTTGCTAATGATTCAACTGTCAAAAGTCAACTTTAATGTAAAGAATGTGTTAGTTGAACAATACCAATGTTTTGAAATCCGTGTTAATGATGTCGTTGAATAGCTGACTCATAAACGAGGCTATAAGCCTGCTAATGATGTTGATATCAAATGTCATAATCTAAGGTATGTGACATCATAATTATAGCAATAAAAGTACCTAAAATGTAGGAGTTTGTGAGTTTTAAGGTAGGAAAAAACCATGCAACCATGGATAATTCATAAATATTGAACAACATGATATGGTTAAGCATTAGACATGTTGAACTTTATGGAGTAGAAGGGAGATATTATAGTACAGACACACTAACCGGGACAACTATAAAGAGATTGAACTGATAGCAGTATTAACCATTATAAAATAACTTTGATATTACGCGCGCTCTGATTGGTCAAAAAGCCATGTTTTATGAGAGTATAATACATGCTCGTGTCATTTTTTTCTCTCTCTGCTTCTTAAAAGCATTTGAACTAGTTATTTTATAAAAGCAATAAAAAAAAAACAGTTTTCCGTGTATTATACACTGATAAAGATCGACACTTGGGATGTGGAGAGAACACTTGAGAAGCTGGAAACCACTCCGCTACGAGTTGTGGTTTCCTACGCTTCTCTCATGTTCTCTCCACATCCTGTGTGTCTTTATCAGAGTATGATACACGGAAAACTGTTTTTTATTCCTTAAATCAGATCACCATGTTCTCACTGTCATTTCACCTTCAAAATAAAGTAAACACACACAGTAGGAGCACAAAACAGCATCAAAAAAAATGAGTCTAACTTCTAGCTGTTGAAAATGCAGTAGTGAAAGTTCTACTTATCTCTTGATGCAGTGAAATATTTTCTGTCCAGGCTGTCAAAATTTAATGATACTATGGTAAATTCTAGATCAAAACTTTGTAAAAAAATACCAGTTTCAAACTCTTAAAGCTGATTCAGGGCTCGAAATAACGGCTGGTCAACTGCCAATGTCCGGCCAAATTTGAACAGACATGTTGACCGGTCACATTTCCATTAATCAGTAGTACATTTACTTAGCATGCCTCTATGTTTTTCATGAAAATCAGCAGTAAAGTTTATATTCATGTCCCCAACAATCGTGATTAATATTGATTTTAGTTAAATGTTATATGCACACATTTGCAGACCTTTCCACAGCAAAAATTATTAATTTAATGAAAATTACCATTGGTTAAATAAAAATCATTTTTGACAGTCCAAATATTGGCAATGACCGGTCAAAAATGTATTTGGACAGAAATCTTAACTGGCGTATGACTGGCTGGTATTTCGAGCTATTTTTGGAATGTCATTGTTTTAGGTGTTATCTGATTGGTCAGTTCAGTTCAAGTGGTCCCGTTAGTGTGTCTGTGCTGCACTGTAAGGACATTCGCAGGCAAATGTATTTCTAATGTTTTTTCTCCAAACTTGACATGGTGAAATAAGATCATCATAGAAGTTTGATGACAAAATGGGGGTCACCAACCTCAAAACTGCTTGCTCACAATCCATATACAACTCGAGCTTTACAGTAAATATTTTTGTAAAAAATATTAAATTAATTGCTAAATACTTCTTTAAATGACTGTCTAATAACCTATATAATAATACTTATGAATACATACAAATAACTTGTAGCTTTTGGCTCAAATTTGCAGCCACTATGCGACATCTTGATGCTTTGGCCGCAATGTAAATTAAAAAGTTTTCATCTAAATATGTGTTTTCATTTATGAATTTCCCATATTTTTTTTTTCAAATTTGGTACATTGACACCTTATCAAATTCTTTATAAATTATTAAAATAAAAAATGGGGGTGCTAAGGGACTGGTCATAGAATAAAGGGCCAGGGGTGAGGAGGGTAAAACTAGATCTGAAGGAGCTCTTTAGTTGCTGGCCCAGGTTGGGAATTAGTGCATGCAATGGGTCTATGAAATAAGGTTAAAAAAGTGATGACTCCCCCCCCCCCCCCCAGTATCCATGCAAGAATTGCAAATGACCAATTCCTGCAAAATAAATATGTATTCAGCATAACACACTTAAAAATACAGCTATTAGAATGATTTTCATTAATCCATGAAACAAAGTGGTGGTGGTGGCCAACTCAAAAGTTCATTACTACTTTGGCTGCCACACACGTTTACTATCTCTTAATTAAGTATCTTATTTAAAAATATGTGAATTTTTATATATTGTATTTATATAATTATATGTATGTATAATTCTGCTTAGAGAAAAATTGTAAATTGTAATAGCACGTGTAAATAAATTAAAGTCTAAAGTCTAAAGTCTAAAGTCTAAAGTCTAAAGTCTAAAGTCTAAAAAGTGTACTAATTAAAGTGGTAATAGTCAAAAAAAAAAAAAAGAACACAATAGGAAACAAAAGAATCAGAGTGAAGTAGTGTGTAATATGCTAAAGTGTATTTCACGGGTTTATGAGAATCACTCTAACTGTATTTCAAACAGAATCCCCTAAGAATTTTCTTTTCTTTTAAGCATCCTTTGTTCTCATATTGTTTACATTATCAGGGGTTGAATTAAAATTTCAAGTAGGCGGATGGTTTAGAGTTTAATTAAGTAGTTGGACAATATAGGGGCCGCAAATTCTTAAAATGTATATCATTTCCATCATTCTGGGCATCAAAAAAATGGTTTATTGTATGTAACTTCTCTTTTTATTTATTTTTTAATCTTTTTTCCCCATTTCACCCAGCCACCCCGAAGCCCTTTTCCATTCAAACTAAGTCATATCTTCCTTCGCAGACATTCTTAGGGTCATGCTTCCCCATAATTAGGGTTGTCACATCATCACACAATATTTTTCTCAGCATTGCATGATGATCCTCAGAGTGTCTGCACAGGAGGCTAAGTCATGAAGCGGACAAAATAACCAATGAGATTAAGATCTTTTTACCTCCATATGCGCCCCCCCCCCCCCCCCCCCAGGTCCATATGAAAGCACTTTTGAGGAAATGTTAAAGAGATTTTTTAATTATCCATGACAGGTGAAGACCAAATATTTTAACATGATTTCATTTTGCAAAGGGGTATTCACCACTTTCACTTCCCCATAATGCTTTGTGTTTTGGGGGGCAGTAACGAGGCAAAATCGTTAATATTACCATGAAGATTAATAAGAATAATTTGAAGAAAAAACATCTTAAAACACTTATGCATCTATGATATTCACAAATTTCACAAAAACCAGAAAAAAAGAAATTTGAACAGGTTTATGAGTAAGTCATGACATTACTTGGTGAGTCCATACATTGTCTGTAACACCAAATGTTTCATTCTCCCGTGCATGTGAAATTAACTCTGATTAAAATGATACTGATTTTTCAATGATAATAGCAAATATACTCCACATCTGCACGAAAAGTTTTGAATTTTCAAATAATTTTTGCTATTGTTGCCCCCCAAAAACACAAAGTATTATGGGAATGTGAAAGTGGTGAATGGGGGTTCCTGTGTATTAGTCTACTGTTTCTGGGTTTAGTAATTTTCCATCACAAATGTGTGGAAAATATGTCAAGCATATACTGTTGATGCCAATCTGGCATGCCTACTCCTTGTATGGGTAGCCAACCTTATTCTGATTGTTACATTGCAAAGAGATTACCCCAATGGCAGATTCTCAAGGGGTGGATTGTGTGGCTAGCCATGCAGTTAGAAATAAGAACTAAGACTGTAACCAGGGACCATGGAGACAGGGGGCAACCAATTAAATTTTCCAGCCCACTAAGTTTTTTGCTTTTCCCATACTAGTCTCTCATAGATATTATCTATCTTAGCCCCCCCTCCCCCCACTTTTTTGGCTTCTCAATTTCGAAGACAATTTCGAAGACTTCTCAATTTCGAAGACAATGTAACAAACTTCAAATAAATCAAATTTGTCTAATGTTTTGTCTTTCACATTGGGAACATCCTGCAAGAGGTCTGTACTCAATCCCAAAATTGTTGTTGGGTTCAAAACATAGAAGCCAAGACTGAAAGGCATTCTGGGAAATGGCCATTATTTTATTATTTATTCATTTGCACAGCCAAATCATAATATCAGGTATTTTATTAAAATGTCAACTACATGGATGGTTTAATTAATTTAGGCAGCTGTATCAATGAAGAGGTCATATAATTGGGACGTGGAATGGCAAAAATAGGTGGCTCAGATATGGAAGGTAGACACCTAAGTTCACCGGTTGCCGGCTTCTAATGAAACCCCTGAATATAATTGTTAATTACCAAAATGCCTTTCAGTCTAAGCTTCTATGGTTTATGTTTTGAACCCAATTATTGATTATGCAATAGACCCCTTGCAGCACATACGAATGTAGCTCAATTTGGAGGACAAAATAATAGGTTCCAATTCTCAGGATCGAGACTGAAATTCTTTGGTTTTGTCCTCCAAAATGAGCTGCTTTGACGTCACACCAAATGGGTCTATATCCCACTTTCGAGATATGCTTCACTTGACACACACAAAGGTTTCACTACAAGGCTTCATGCATATTGCTCAGTGATTCATAACAGGAGACAAGAATATATTTAATTTAGCACTGAGCCTCATACTGAAACCTTTGTGTGTGACAAGGGAAGCACCTCAGAAGTGGGCTATCGAGTGTATAGAGACCCCTTGCAGCACGTCAGAATGCAGCTCCATTTGGAGGCCAAAACAATAGGTTTCAATTTCTCAGGAGATTAAAATTCTTTTGTTTTGTCCTGTTCTGACGTCACATGCAAGGGGTCTATACTGAAATCATTCTAGCTACTTTATTACTAAGGTCACTAAAATCTTGGGTTGTGGAATACTACTCTTCTCAGTTGAGCTTGGAACAACCAAATTTTTGTCACAGAGTTTTGTCATTGAAAGGTGTATGTTGTTAGGGGCAACGTCAAAAGTATTGAATCATATGGTGTGGGAAAAATTCACGAGTTTAATTGCTGCCGCAGTATCAGTATTATGCTTGCTTCCTATCAAATACTTTTAACGTTGCCCCTGACAACATGAACTTTTCAATGACAAAACTTTGGCAAAACTTCAGTCGTTCCAAGCTCAACTGAGAAGTGTAGTGTTATTAGAAATATCCTCACACATATTGTTTTAAGTCTAACAAGCCACTCAAGATCAAAAATGTTTGTATAAGTTATATTATTCACAAGAAGACCATGAATGAATCACACATTTATATCCCAAGTTACAACTGGAATATTTATTGTTCATTTTATTAAACTTATATGTATATTTACATATGTATATACATACTGCCTATGCCTGGCCCTATATACTTCTGTTATCAACCACTATGATCGAAATCAAAAAGTGATTAGGACTGAACCAAAACAAATATTGATTATTAAATTTATATGTCAATTTACTGCGATTCTCAATATTCTGCAAACTCGGTAGTTGCTAGTTTCCCATTGGAATTTGGTTTTTCGCTGCTGCCAGTCAAAAATATAAAAGATACTGACTGATTAGTTTTGATTGACGGCAGCGAAAAACCAATTTCACAACAAGCAGTTGAAATGTCTGAGTTCGCAGAATATTGAGAATCGCAGTAAATGTTTTTGAGTGAATCATGAAAATTATTTTGTACAGTACAAAACCATGTTTCATTTTTTAACCTTATTTTATTTTCCTCCGAGCAAATTTCACAGTATGACAATATTTGCATGTACTGAAAATGAGGTAAAAACATGATTTTATGTATAAGATTTATATTTTTTGGGTGTTAATAAAAAGAACACAACAATATATGTAAGGTTTCTGCTGTTAACGAGTGTTATCTTATGATACACTTTCAGGGTTCCCACTCATCTGGAAAAAAAAAATTCCCTGAATTTCCCGTTTTTTTCCCTGACCAAAAAAAATATTGTTCACTGTGCACTTATTTTACGAAAAATTATATTTACATGGTAGTCAGACTAAAGGAAGCCCAACTATGAATTCCAAATTTACAACGAATTTACACCAACTCAAAATTCCCTGACCTTGAAAAATATTCAGAATTCTTTGACTTTTCCTTGACCGTGGGATCCCTGAGTCTTTCAATCTACTCATATAAGACATGCATTCAATTGTATATTCAATTTATAAATTCGATACCACTCCTTTCTTATCATATAATGCTAACAGCTGTATAGTAGTGACAGCCTGCTTATTTCTTCAATGGGAAGACCATAAAATAATGTCAAGAAAAAATTGCTTGTCGATAAAGGTGAGAGAGGATTCAAGACAATGGCAGGGAAAGTCAATATATTAAAATTCAACTTGGACTGCAACACACTTTGAAAATAAAACAAAGAAAAGTATAATGAGAGCAGAATGATTAAGGGATTTCTTTAGGTTTAACTTTACATATCTAAGAAATTTTATCTCTTAAGAAAAACCATTTGTAATGCATTCACCAATTTAACAGATTTTAGAAGATTTTTTTTCTTTTGAAGCACTATGTACTCAATACACTCTTTCACTTTAGGCCTAATGTGTTCTCATTTCAAACCATTTGGAAATAATGGTTGTGTCTCTTCAGAAAACAAAGAAGAAAAGAATTCTTAAGAGAATGACATTTGAAATCGAGAAAAAATACCTTCAGCATCTCAGTGTTACAGCTCATAAATTTGGATTTTTGAAAGTGGAAAATTGATTAAAAGTATCATTAATACAATGATTTTGTTCTGGGAATGTGCCATGTAGTTTGTATTGTTTATTATTCTTATTTTGATGTATGAAACCTCTACTTTATAATGTCTATCACATGTGAAAGTCTCAAAAGTACTATCGTAAAGAGACATCCAAAAAAATATGTATTGTGTACCAGGTAATCGGTAAAAATGTATCTCTACCTCACGAAATAAAGTATCAATATTATTATTATTATTATTACTGGTAATTTCATTTGAGACTGGTTATTTTATAAGTTTTGCTGAAATATCTTACACAAGCATTTTCGACACACACTCACACACTACATAAACCCCATCACCAAAAACAGAATAACGACCTTGTGTCTGCACTGTATAATACACAATTTTTTTTTCTGAGAAATATCTACATTCACTTTTACTATCACTAAAGATAGTATTTGTCAAGTTTTCTATATTTTATCATCACGATATGGTGATTACGACAACTTTTGTTCTATAATCACAAGGTATTTTCTGATAAAATCTATAGTGTAAATAGTCTATAAAAGGTGCATATGAAGGATGGAATATTTCACAATACGACCGTACAATTAGAAAACACTGAATGATAGCACAACTTGGTGCCCTTTGAACTGTAACTTTATAATGTAATTATACTAGAAGACATGTCAAGAACTCACAGAGGAAAAGTCTGATAAATCTATCAATTCGAATTTCATGAATTAGGATTATCCTGTAGATTTTCAATGAAAGTTTTTGACAACAGAAATTGCCAAGGAAGTTTTCTTCCAATTCCATAATATATATTAATTATTTTAAAACAAAATTTCCAATCATTTCCTCACACGACAAAAAATGTATTTGAAGTTATGCACATCATTGATTTTCCTTGAGAATTCCACATTCTCGGTGTTTTTCTCTAAAATTATTATTGCCAGCTAAATTAATTAAAGTATATTCCTATATATACATATTTATTATTCATTAATACCTGACCAAGAAAGTTATGCCAAAAACTTTTCACATAAGACCCTTAAAATCTCTGTTACCCCTCCGACTTCGGTGGAGTTACCCAGCCATATTTTTCATGTGTTTTAACCAGCCTTTTAAAGGCGCTCTCCGCCTCCTTCTTAGAGAATGCTTTCTTGCAAGTTCTATCAATCCGTCCTTTGCCTTTAACAACAGCAGCCGAGAACTGAAGAATGACTGCCTCGACGGTATATGCACTGCTCCAACCTTTAGGAGTTAAAAGTTCCATACAGATAGCCCCACCGTCCAAAACAAAGCCGCCTTCGATTCGAGGGGCAAGAACTCGCATGAATGGCGGCGCAAAAGGGAAATTCTCCGGAAATGTGATATTGAGAAGGATGTATTTGGCTCCAGTTTCGACCATATCTCGATGAAGTAGACTGTCTCCGTCGATTTTGTGTAACTTAACGTTCCATTCGTATAGATTATCACTGACCAGCTCGGCTGTAAATATCCTATAATCGTTTTTTCGGCTAACGTCGTGGAATTCTTTCATGAGTCGTTTTGTTCGAACTCGTTGTGCGTGAGAGAGCGACATACTAGCGACCTCCATTGCACTGCCGTTCTTTGTCGACGCTTCGTTTTTTGTACTGCTCTCTTCTTTGACATCCTCAGATTTTTTCAACTTATCAGGCCCATCTTTATTCTTATTCTCTGTTGACTGTTTGTGGTTGAGATGAGTACGTGAACCCCCTTCAGTGCTGTGTTCCGTGGCGTTTCGTGCGTCTCGTCGAACTAACTTTTTTAGGACGGACGCCATGTTTGTCCAAGCAAAGCTGAGCAAAAGGACAAGAAATTATCAACTAAACCCGCCAATAAGTATCCTTCTTCGCAATATGAAACGAAAAATGATCTTTTTAAAGGATTAATGAGTCCATTCAAGGACTAAAGAGCAGAGCAAAACTGTTTAAATTTCCCCTTGGAGTAAAGAGTTTGATGAAGGATCGAATGTAATGAAAAAATAACTCATCGTGCAGGGAGTTATGGGAAGGCAAAATGAAAACGTGAGGTATTAATTCACCACTTCCGGTTTGTTATAAGACACTTCTCCCATCAACCGCTGGATTTCCACTCGTAAATATAAAACAAAGAAAATGGGAAGAAGACAAGAAAAGAAAAATAGTTCTAAAAACGACAAAAAGATCATACCTTTTTCTATATTGAACATTTGTTTTAAGGCATAATTCCCGAACGTACCTCATAATAATTTATTTATTTATCTCAGTTTTCTATTCTATTATTATTTTTTGGACTGTTTATATCCGTGATTCAGTTATTTTCAGAAATATCTTCCGTTTAGATTATGCTACTTTAGATTAATAAAAATACGTCAGAGTTGCGAAAGATATGAGGTAAAGAAGAGTATTTCTTACCTGACGTAATGTGCAGTGGCACGGCTGACTGACGTCAAAAAGTGAGTCGTTTTTTTGTCGCAACGTAACACCGATTCGAAAACATCTCCGAGAGGAGTTTAATATATAAAAGACGCAGAAAGGCGGGTGACAAATTTATTAAGATTGCGACTTAGACAAATAAAAAAAATCTATAGCGTGCGTCACGAAATTATATCGAAAATAACTGGATATGATCACGGATATAAGACGCGTTTGAACGAAAGTCTCCATTGAAGTGGAAGAAACTAGATGGGTTTTGTTCGCCTTGTTCCTTCCCTCTTTTGTATTTTAAGGAAGTGAATATCTTTTTTGTTTCCTTAATTAATTTCTTGGTCTTAGAGACTTCATTTTTTTTAGCGGGAATTCGGTTTACTAGTAAAAAATTGTGAATAAAGAGGCGTCTCAGTGGCAATGTTTTTACTATATATTTTAGGTGCTATGATGACGTCAGAACTACTTAAGATATCACTTTAAACTTTTAGAAGTTAATAATCAGATAATAGTCTCTTTGATAACAATATGCAACACACGTCAATTGATCGTTACGCAGAAAAATAGTAAAGAAAAAATATAAACATGATACGTGGCATTGTTGCGTTGTATTTAGAGACGGTATCGTAGCCACAAATCGTATAACTTTATTCTGTACTTATTAGCTATTCGATCTGGAAGAAGTACAAATGTACGATTACCTACAATTGCTATGAACTAAACGTTCTAATACTTATTCTTTCACTTACTTCTGTGGCGGGTATACGTCTTAAATAGTTTACATATAGTAGTAGAACAAAAAACAGGTTAGCAATCTTCGGGTTAGCTTTTCTGGTGACCTCCTGGTTAACAATACTTTTATATCTGCAACACGATATCTACTTAGTGCGTGTCAATCACAGTACTTAAATCAAAAGAGTTCATCAATTATTAATTAACGTAATAAACTAAACGAAACATTCTCCGCCCCGATAAGGGCGTAGTCCTTATCTTTATCTTCAGTTTTCATCTGCTTGCTTAACGGCGTGTATTACTGACAACTTGGTAATAGGGCGGGAGTATTCTCCTGTCGCTGTCTTTACCTTTACGTTTCGAACTTTGTCATCTTTACCGGGGTACACTTCCGTAATTCGTCCAACGATCCACTTTCCTCTTACTGCATTTGGATCACTTAGTACTACAATGTCACCAATGCGGACATTTCTTCGCTAGACGAGCCATTTCTTGGATGGTACTAAGGTAGGTAACACGTCTCTGGTCCATCGTTTCCAAAACGAATCCACTATCTTCTGCACGAACTCAACTCTTTTGCGGGGGTTGTTGGTACTCTGGAACGGACCTTGTGGTACCTCTGATGTGGCTCTGCCTAGTAGTAGATCATTTGGACACAAAAATGATCCATCATCAGGGTCTTTAGGGATCCATCCTATCGGGCGTTGGTTGACTAGGTTGGCTGCTTCTAGGAAACACGTGTACAACTCAAGCGGTGATAACCTTTGTTCTCCAACAGCGACCTTTAATGCTCTTTTACAGGTCTTAACCAGGGCTTCAGCACAACCGTTCTGATGAGGCGCTGCGGGTGTTGTAAATATCCACTGTAGACCTTTTTCGGCGCAGAATTCTTTCAGCTTCGTAGCGTCGATACTCTGGATCGCTTCTCTGAGCTCTCTTTCGGCGCCTACCATCTGTGTTCCGTTATCACTCATGATGACAGCTGGATAACCTCTGATGGCGAAGAATCGTCTGAGTACTTGGATGAGTACCATGCCTGAGCAGTCTTCCGCCATTTCTAAGTGTACGGCTCTTGTATTAAGGCACGTGAAGATAACTCCATAATGCTTGCATGTCTTGTTTCTGCTGACTTTACAAACGAAAGGGCCAAAGTAGTCACACGATGTGTAGTGGAATGGTGGGGTGTGCGGTGCGAGGCGCAAACTTGGTAGGTTTGCCATCAGTTGTTCTTCAGTCTTGTGTGCTAGCTTTCGACAGAATACACATGTCTTTCTCACGGCTTTGCTGAGTTTGTTTCCTTTGATGATCCAGTACTTGTTCCTCACTTTCGCTGTCGTAGCGGCGACTCCACTGTGGCCATGCATATGTGTATGGGCGGTAACCAGGTACGATACTCTGTGCTTCCATGGTAGCAGTGCTGGATGTTTTGCGTCATAGCTGATCAGGGCGTTGTCTACTCTACCTCCTACTCTGAGAATCCCTTTAGCATCGATGAATGGGCTGAGGGTCTTGAATTCACCTTTCTGGTGGCGCGTGACCAGTTCCTTTTGTGCATTCTTTATCCAGTAGAGCTCCGCTTTTCTCAGCTCTTGTACGTCGAGTGGTCCTTCTCTACCTTCCTGGTTGTAACGCCTTCTGCGGATCTTTTCTGCAAGTCTCATGATCCATGCCGTTGTTCTCACTAGTCTTCTCCAGCTGGAGAATCTCGTTACGTCAATTGCCTCTTCTGCCTTCACGGTTGCTCCACAAAACTTGTCTTTCCGTCGTTCTGACTGTTCTGCTTTTTCATCCATTGGAGTCGTCTCGTTTGGCCATTCTGCTTCTTCACGCTTGAGGAAATCGGGACCGTTGACCCATCTATTACTTAATTCCTGCACCGTTGTTCCTCGCGAGACATCATCCGCTACGTTGTTTTCTCCGGGAACGTGGCGCCATTGGCTAGGATCGGTGTTACTCTGGATCTCGCTGACTCTAGCTGACACGAAGGGCTTAAAGCTTCTTGGGATACTTTTAATCCAACAATAGACTATCATACTGTCAGTGAATAAAATTGCTTTCTCAAACTCGAGGCGACTTTCTTCTTGTATGGTCTGGTATAGCCTTGACGCTAGTACTGCTGCTTGAAGCTCCAGTCGAGGAATGGTTAATTCTTTCAGTGGTGCTACTCTAGACTTAGCAGCAACAAACCTCACTTCGTATCTTCCTTCTTCTACTTGCCACCTGAGATACGCACAAGCACCAAATGCATCCCTCGAGGCATCAGCAAAAATGCAGAGTATTGGACAGCCAGTTGCTGCGGTGGGTGTAAGGCATCTTGGCAATTCTTGTTTCTCTAGCTGTTTCAGCTCCCTGAAGAATTCTTGCCATTCCTTAGCTTCTTGTGGTTCCAGCAGCTGATCCCACTCGTATCCACGCTGCCATAACCTCTGTAATCCAATTTTAGCGCGGATTACTACTGGTGCAGTGAAACCTATTGGATCGAAAAGTCGCGCTACACGGCTCAGGATTTTTCTCTTCGTAAGTTGCGACCCTTCGTCATCGTGATGCGTGGAAAGTGTACCTTGAAACTTAAATCGCAGAACATCTGACACGCGGTTCCATGTAACTCCAAGGACCTTCTCTTCTTTGTCTTTGTCGCTGGTCAATTCATTAGTGATCCATTTCTTTACATGAAATCCTCCGTTCTGCAGCACCTTATCTAAATCATCAGCTATCTTGCTTACTTTCGCTGCTGTGCTCTCAGAGTGACAGATGTCGTCCATGTAGACATTTTCTTTAAGCACTTTGGAGGCTTCGGGATACTCTTCTTTATTCTCTTCTGCTGTCTTTCTTAACGCTGTTTGAGCCATTGCGGGAGCAGGCTTGTCTCCAAAGGTAAGGACATTTTTGACGTAGACATCCGGCGGCTTGTCTGTCTCCATGTTTCTCCACATGTAGCGATGGACGTGCTGGTCCGACAGCGGTATCAAAATTCTGTGGTACATCTTTGACAAGTCTCCGATCAATGCGTATTCCTTCTCTCTAAACCTCAGAAGTACTCCAAACAGGTCGTTTAACAAGTCTGGGCCTTTCATCCAATAGTCGTTGAGTACATGGCCTTGGTAGCTAGAAGAGGTATTGAATACGATGCGCAATGGTGTACTGCTGCTGTCAGGTCGTTCTACAGCGTGGTGGCTGATGTAATGGACAGGTCCATGGTATGTCTTCATTTCTTCTTCGGTGAGTTTCCGTGCGAACTTCATTTCACACATCTCCTGCATCTGCTTATCGTAAGCAATAGCGTGTTTGGGGTTCTTTTTAAGTCGTCGTTCTGTTGCTTCAAGCTTCTTTTCTGCTACTGCTTTATTGTCAGGTAAGAGGCCTGGATCCTTTTTCCACGGGTATGAAATTTGCCACTGCGTCCCGACCTTCTGGCATGAATTGCTGATGGTTTCCGCTTCTTGTCTTTCTACTTGGCTAATTTTATCGGCATCGCAGACACAGGGCTTCACTTCTACACCCATAGCTTCTGTTTTCCAGAATGCTGAGAGGTCAACAGTTTCAGAGTAGAAAACGTGATAGACGTGGTTTTCGTCCTCCATATTCAGGTTTGAGTTGCCTCCAAACACGACCCATCCCAACGGTGTATTGCGCGCTACGAGTTCACCTGATTGCTTGGTTTGGCCGGTATGTAGATGGGCGTGGTCAATACCAATGAGCAGGTCAATCGGGCCTTTTCCACGACGAACTCGCTCCTTTTCAAGTCCGAGCAGCTTAAGGATAGGCTTGAGGTCGGCTGACGACGTTACTTCGCTTATTTCTGGGATTCCAATTGCTTGAACTGAGTACGTATAGCCGGTGTCCATTGATGATATGGGGACTTTGTAGACTTTGGTCTTAATATATTCTTCTTCGCCACCAACCTTTCGTAAGCTTATGGAAGTATCCTTTCCACTAAGGCCAAGAACAGTCGCTGTCTCATTACGAATAAGGCTGATTTGCGCACCGGAGTCCAGCAGGACATTCCCGTTTTTCCTAAGCCCCTTGCATCCATTCAGTACGGCGGTTGTTGTCGGTAGGATTGCGTTAGAGTCGGTAATCGAGGTTGTCGCACCCACGAGTGGAGAGCTAGATGAGTTATGAAGCAATGGATGATGGTATTTTCCACATTCCTGTCCGTTATCGGATTTACTGCATTTTCTGCGTCTGCTACAGTTGGCGGCACGATGTTCACGGCCAGTATGTTTCAAGCAGCTAAAACAGACGTGGTTTCTTTTGGCGGTTGCGAGGCGTTCTTCGACGGTTAATTGCGCTAGCTTCTGACATTGATCAGGCCAATGAGTAGACGATTTACATTGCCAGCATTTAAACCTTGGTTTGTTCGGGTTGCCGTTCTGTGTTGCAGCACCCTGGTTGACGTAGTTGTCGGCTATCACGTGATGAATGGAACGCTGATTTACGTTGGCCCGTAGAGGTGCTGTCGCACGCATGCGCAGTTTCATCTCCGTGGTCATCCAGTTCATCAAACCTTCTAACGTTGCTACACCTCCTTGTCTCTCTATCTCACGTGACCACACCTTTAAATCGTCACCACACATCTTCCTCTCAATCACCGCTAACATGTGACTGTTATTCATGTCGTTCTGGTTTCCTACTTCTTTCAGTGTGTTGTAGCTTCGATTCACCAGATGAACCAGCTCACAGAACCGTGCATCCTCTCCTTGTTGAAGCGCTTTAAACCTTGTTATATCTTGAATAATGGTGTCTGAGACGAACCGCGGGTCTCCGTAGATTGCGTCGAGGTAATTCCAGGCGGCTTTGTAATCCGTTCCAATTCCTTTAATTAGCTGTAGGGGCTTTTCCCTTAAGCACGTGCGTAGGAACGTGATTGCGTCACGATCATTGAAGTGAGATTCCACGGCGTGTTTGAAATCTGCTTTAAAGATGGCGTATTCCCTTACATCACCATCAAACGTCGGCAGTTTAGGTTTCTCTATCTTGAAATTGCATGTTGTAGCGCTCTTGGTCGGTGTGTTGTTAGGATTACTCCCTGGGGTTTGGTCACCGTCACTTTTGGTACTGTTTTTGTTCGCTAGGGTCTGGTCACCGTCACTTTTTGTACCGTTTCCTGTATTGTTTTCTTTTGTCTGGCCAATGTCATTAGCACTTGTATCTGTGTTAGCAGAGTTAATGGATTTGTCAACAGTCGGTCCCTTTTCTTTGTCAGTCAAATCGATGTTTACTGAAGACATTCCTATCATTCCATCGCCATGTGACATCTCTGCAACGTCCTGGTTAGCTGTTTGCATTCCGATCATTCCATTGAATATATCTACGTTTTCTATACCACTAGTACTAGGTAACTTCCCATCCCCCTTAGATTCTACTGCTGTTTTCCCTTTGTTCAATGTAGTTTCAACATAAACTTTAGCATTGAGTTCTAATTGCATGAAGTTTTCTTGACACTCAGTCAGCCACTCCTCCTCATTCTCAAATTGTTCATCATCTTCGATCAGTTTAACATACTCTTCATGTACTTCAACTAATCGCTCATAACACGCTTGATACTTAGTGAGGTAATCGCTTACCTCCTTTGCTGGTCGCTGTCCATCGATGAGATTGTTTAGTGCTTTGCCACTCCTCGTCAATGCAGCCTTTTGTGTTCGTCGGTTTATTTTCGCGTCCTTTAACCCCTCCATTGTGTCATTCCAGCATCTTTATTTCTCCCCAAAGAAATCGAATGAAATGTTGCGTTGTATTTAGAGACGGTATCGTAGCCACAAATCGTATAACTTTATTCTGTACTTATTAGCTATTCGATCTGGAAGAAGTACAAATGTACGATTACCTACAATTGCTATGAACTAAACGTTCTAATACTTATTCTTTCACTTACTTCTGTGGCGGGTATACGTCTTAAATAGTTTACATATAGTAGTAGAACAAAAAACAGGTTAGCAATCTTCGGGTTAGCTTTTCTGGTGACCTCCTGGTTAACAATACTTTTATATCTGCAACACGATATCTACTTAGTGCGTGTCAATCACAGTACTTAAATCAAAAGAGTTCATCAATTATTAATTAACGTAATAAACTAAACGAAACAGGCATAGTCTATTACTAGTCAACCGCAGCAATGCATTGTGGGACTTTTATCAATAAAATAACACCAAACAAAATAGTAACAAACCATGGACTATCAGGGCATTTTTAAACCCAGTATTCGGTATCTCCGACAATATTTATTTATATATTTTCAGGTATCCAGTATTTTGGTTATAAACAATTTCAGGTACTCGGTATCCCAATAAAAATCTGGGTATATTAGTATCATAGTATAGAGGGGAAAATCGGGTATATTACCGCTCCCCCCCCCCCCCCCCCCCTCCTCCTTCTTCTGGCCGGGGTCTGATGAGCGTAAATAAGGGGTCCCCTGGTCGTGCTTTGGGAAGAGTGGAGGACTGGAGATAGTTTGAGTGGCACTACCTACCTCATTAGTGCGGGCGACGCCCCTGTATATCACCTCTTTCTTCTCCTGTTATTTTCCATGGTTAATTATTGTTCGTAATCATTTCTAGTAATTATGGAAGAAAAGAAATGGTCGCCTTTGATTGATATGAGATATCCATTAAAGATAAACACTGCGGGGGGGAAAACTAGTAAAGGTTCGTTTTCGATAGCTATTTCTGTCGATAGCAATTATTTCCATAAGTGCTAAATAAGACAGTTCGCAATATATTTATTGTCTTTATTTGCTCAAGCTCCAAGTTTAATTAGAGTCGACAAATAAAAAAAATCGTCCTTTTATTTGTGAGCTGAATTACACTGAAGCATTCCAATCAAATCAAGGATTGTCCAATCATGAGACAAGAAAAATGCACGTGATCAAATTTTCGCGCTCTTTTTGGGCTGGGATGGATGACATTTTTGGACTGAAAGATTTGCTTGTGAAAAATGTGGTAAGTCTTGTCTTTTTCGCTTTTGTTTACATAGTTTTCCTCAGAATTTGGTTACTAAGATCTAAATATCAAATGGTATGCTACTTTTAAAAGATAATTTAGAACGAAATTCAAAAGAATTCCGAACAGAAGATGGACGGTAACTGAGTTGACATGCAAACTTGCACAAACTGATGAACACATTCTTATCATTTTTGTATAAAAATTTAAGTTAACTTTTGAAGGACATGCTTTATTAATTCTTAAGGTCATAGTTATCTAAAACATATCAAAGAATGAAGTATATAGCATTCACAAGTATTAATTATTTTAATTAGAAGCATTGGTGGATCCAGGATTTTAAAAGGGGGTTCCAAAATGGCCGCCACGCAGAAAAAGCTGGTACGATCGGCTTCAAAAAGGGGGTTCCAATTTCATTCTATTGAACGTAAAGAACTAGATTGGCTTCACAATACCTCACAAAGGGAGCATCCATAGAGGGTCCTGAAGGGGTAAAATGGGAGCTTGGATTCGCCTTTTCTTGGACTGGGAAATGATTTCATACACTGGGACTGGGATTGAGCCATTACTGGGATTGAGATTTTGCAAACTCTATAAGTCTATAACTCAGTCTGAGATTTTGCATGACTGGGACTGGGGTTTTGCAAAATTTTGGGCTGGGAAATTGGATTAGGAACCCCCCTTCAGGACCCTCTCCATGGAACCAGCCTGGAACTACCCTTGAAAAATTGTTTTCTTGGTCTGTGACGTCAGATGCATTCAAAGAGACTATGATGACTATAATGAAACAATTTATCAAATTCAACCAAAATGGGGGCTATGAAAACCTCTAAGAATAGCTGGGTTTCACTTGACGTCATTTCCTGTCTCGTGTGGAATGTTCCACAGCTGAATCACAAGTTTTCAATATAATTCTTTCTGGTTAACAGCACATGGTGTTCAGTGTTTGACCACCATTTGGATCAGATAATGAGATTCAAATAATTTTATCAGCTGATTGAAACCCAGCTATAGCTTTTGGTCAGCAAATCTAATATTTTTATGTATAACCCCTAACAACACAATGCCCCTCCCAACTCTTTCACTTCGCAGTTACATATATATATTATTATTGATCAGCTCCCCTCAAGTGTTGACTGCAAATATTGCTTGCCACCCCTAAAATCTATGTGACCTACCAAGTTATAAATAATATATACTTCCTTATGGTGGAGCACTTTTTTAGGTAGAGGGCTATAATTTTTTTTTTCCACTAAGACAAAGAAAGAAAAACTGTCGTCCCCTTATCAATAAGTCAATTTTATCTTATATGCAATAGTTAAAAAATGACAACATACTTATTCATTTTAGGAGTGTTTAATGATTGTTGGTAACATATAAACCTAATATTTAGAACTTTACATTGAACATTATAAACTTTTTACAAGAATATATACATATTTATAAAATTTGAAGATGAAATTCTATGATCATAAAACAGGAGCCGGTTGTACGAAGCCTGGATAAAGTTATCCACCGGATAAGAGTTATCCAGTGTATAGAATTTGTATAGGTTTTATCCTCTGGATAAGGATTTATCCGGTGGATAGCGCTATTCAGGCTTCGTACAACCGGGCCCAGCAATGCATTTGTTATTGGATGAGAAAGTTAGAGAGACAAAAAGATCTTTACAAATTATTACCAAGTACCTTTTTTCTTTGCTCAGCTATTGATTTAAGCTGTGCTCAATAGCTAGCTAGCTAGCCATGCCATGACTTACATCAGCCTGAGATTTTTTCAGAGGGTTATAAAATTGTTTTTTTGAAATGAATATCATCCAATACTAGCTTAGCAATGCTCTTTTCAAGTTGTTTAAGCATAGATATCTGCTGTAATCTTCTCATCTTCAACTCGAAAGGAAATTCATACTTTTTGTTTTTATTGAACAGCAACATGCAAGCTTCCTCTTCCTCTAACACTTTAAAAACATCCCAACGATCATGAAATATTGAATGGTAATACCATAATTGGAGTTTTTAATATATTAAGTTTCTAAGTGTAATTCCAGATTCAAAACGTAATAAAATAAAAACTTGCCCCAAAGAAATAAGATACTATTGTCCAGAGCATTTTAGCTCCACAGCCTTTATGTAGAGAATAGAATTTTAATATATCAAAAGTGTGGTTACCTAATGCTAATATTAATAATAAAATTGGCTTTAAATATAAGAATCTATGGTGTACACAAGAATACATAAATTTAAAACTGATGCAAGGTAATCAAGTTCTCTACTCATATTTTGTCAAATAGGCCTTCAATCCATGCTTGATATTAACTTCAATAGAATGATCCAGCAGATGTTATATATCACTAATAAATTTTGTCCCAATCAGGATATATTTTCATTAAGTTCTCACTACATGTTTATTCCAATTTCGGGCATCAAATCAATGCTAGAGAAAAATTACAATTTCCTGCCATTTATATGTGTCTTTTATCAAAATAAAGTCATGTTTATCACCAATAGAAAAGCTAATCAAGAAAGACTTGATTAAAAATATTTTAGACCACTTTTTTAATATCTGATTGTCCTAAAAACTGTGAAATATTGAGCATGAAATATTTAGTGATTGGAAAATAATCATGTAGCTTTTTAAATTAAATCACCTCAAAGTTCAATGATCTCAATTATTATTTTGTAAACAAATATATTGTGAAGGCTTCATCTGTATTTGATAAATGTCCTCTTAGAGTAGTTGCCCTTTTCGACATTAACTTTGAACTATAAGCATTAGAAGTCCAGAATTTCTTGATTTTATTTTTTCAGTGAGTCTAAAATATATAATTTTGTTCTTGCGTATATATGTAAGTACAGTGTTAAAGTTATATATTCACATATTACTACAATATTAAATACCTTAAATGTATATTATATATAATATATAATATTATATGTATAAAGTTTATTAGAATTAACACTATTGATTTCTTAAAAATTTCACTAAGTTGATGTCATTTTGTATTTCTTCCAAGTCATTTGGTCATAAATTACTGCAGCAAAGGATCTGAGCAATCTTTATTGAACGACCCATCCCTACCCCCTCCCCCTTGAAACATTCACTTCCTTAATGATTGCTTGCTCAAGTTTATGCCCCTTTGTTCAATTTTCATGGTTTTCTTTTCATTTTCATGTTCTCCCATTTTTCACTCTATCCCTTTCACTGCTAATTCATGGCAAGTCAAAATCAATACAGAATCATAAGTGTACATACAACTATCTGTTAAAGATAAGATAGAAATAAAAAGAAATTCTATTTTGAAATACTGTCAATTGAACATACTGTAAGGCCATGATATTACTGTGGCACTCAATGATGTAACAAAAATTAGATATTATAACAATTCAGTTTTAGTCAATATAGTGGTGATAGTGATGATGGCTGTGATGGTGATGATGCTCATGCTGATGTACCACTGTTCTCTGGTTTGGACACCTTGTTGCCTCTCTTTGGTGCTTACAGGAATGATAATGACCTCCTTTGGGGTGTTTGGAGCGGCGATGTAATCTCGGAGAAGGGTTTCCATACAAACAAGCATGGCTTTGCACATGATAGGGGTAAGTCGCATGATCAGTTGCTAGGTCTAAATATTGTGGACACCTATGCAGATCAAAGTCAGGCTCAAAAGAGTCCTGTCTGCAGGAATGATGGCGAGACTTTCTGTGACGATGACGGCTTTCTGTCTTCTCATATTCCTGTCCACCATTTGGCTCACAGAGTTTATTAAGCCAATCTCTTACCCTATACAAGTCTGTTTGTTGTGGACTTGGAGGATTACATTCTCCTGGCCCAGTCTGCATCCTCTTGGGACACTGGTAAGCTCCAGCTTTAGGATCCGCAGAAGGAGGGTTTCTCTGAACTTCTTCTTTAACTGTTGTGGGTTTACTTTTTCTTCCTTGATCACATTTTTTACAGTTTGTCTTTTGAGTACAAGAGAGGCCTTTTTCCAAGCCTTCCACTACTGTTCTCTCCGCGTGCACAATTGACTGCATTTTATGAATATCCATCAAGCTTTCAGGTGGATTAACTGTCATTGAGTCACATCTTTCTACTGGATAAGTCCTGGTTCTACTTTTCTTTGTGTGATCTTGTGTCACAGCAGAAATCACATACTCATGACAAGTTGATGGTTCTCCGTTACCATTTTTGCCCCTCTCTTTTGATACTGATAATCTTACTTTGAGTTTTTTTAGTGGATCCTTTGGCTGGTTCTTTGATTGTGCAACACTTTTGCCAAGAACTTCATAAATAGACTTAACCAGGTTTTTTAAGTCCTAAAAAAGCAAGAAAATATTTCTTATAACCAATAATACACAAAAACTACTAAAAATATTTTTTTTTCTAAATTGTCAAAAATATTACCAAAGATTATGATAAAACGTTTTGTACAAATAAATAACGAAATCCCATAAAGTTCTGTCAGTACAATGCTTTAGATACAGAATTAACGTTAGGAACTTCTTTTTGAGATTTCATGGTTACAGAAATGTCTATCATACATGTCTAATTAACATTATTTTTCATATATAATTGTGACATACAGGCACTTGTAATAAGTGGTGTTCATCAAAAGATAGTGGGGGGTTGATAGCCTTAAGACCTCACACAGTCCATTCATATAATAACATATCTGAACAGCATTAAAAAAATTATACTGACAATAATCAGTATCATATGCAGTATTTTGTCTGTAAAAATTGTACTCTTTGGTAGAGCAGAGAGGACCAGGCATTAAAATATTCTCCCTCTCTATTTTTTAAGCCATTTTTCTCCCTTCTCCCTATTTTTTTCAGCCAATTCTTCCTCCCCAAAGAAATGAAAAACTTAATAAAATATTAATTAAATTGGATAGTAATGATTTGCTCTCTTCTCCCTTTTGATGCTGGCTCTCCCTTATTTTCCCCTTGTTTCTCTCCCCTCCCTGTCTCTATTTAGCCAATCCTCCCTTCCAGATGAGTTCCTCTCCCCTCTTAGTAAACTGCTTTTTATGTATTTGTACACGTACTATCAAGGATTGATAGCAAAAACAAACAAAGAGGGTGCCGTAGGTATAAACAATAAAAGCAGTCTCTTCAGTCTTATCAAGAGCAGGATTTTGACTACACATGCCACTCTGACCTAGCTAAGGCCTGACCAATCAAGGGATTATAGAGTTAGCTTTTCATTCATACACACTTGTACTTACATCTCTGGTTACTTGTCCTTTTCCCTCAAAGTCATACAACGTGTAAGACCATTCCTGATGATCGGAGCCAACTGATTTCACAGACATTCCACACTCACTTATTTCCTACAACGAAATATCAACACAATCTTAAAAATGAAGAATTTTAAAAACTTAAGTGAAAAATTTAGTAATAGTCATGGCCGGCATACATACACCACCTAGAGTGGACACCTGCTTGTATAGACACACTTCTTACATCATTTAGTAATCTGTTTTTACTACAGTCATTTCATATATATGTTAATGAATTTCAACAAGGGAGATAACTGAAGAACCTATTGATATAATGTACATAAATCACAATGAAGTCTGCATGCTTCATAAAAAAAACATGGTATCATATATACTGTGACAAATGTAAATCTACACCTAATTGCAAGAGTAATTGTCATATGAAAATAGCAAATAGGAATTAATTAGAAATATTTTTACTGTAAAGTCCTCTAGATTGATGCGAAAAACTGTTTTAGTATATACCAACAAGATTATCTCAAAAGTTTCAGCCTGTTTTCAAAACAGTGAAATAATTCCTTTTTTATTTTACTTTATATGACAACGTTCTTGCAGTTAGGTGCATATTTTGATTATTTTATTATAGCTTTTATGTTAATTTCTTGGTCTGTTTTATTCTTAAGCAAGTACTGTGCATTATAATGCTACTCACTTTCAATGGCTTTGTTGTCTGTGTTGAAGCCTCAACAAGCCCTTCTCTGTCAAAACTCAGTTCAATTTTCTTCCCATCAGGCAGATCTGGCAATTCTACAACTGAAATAGATATTTAAACGTTAAAACTCTATTACATACAGGATAATACTAGTGAAATGAAATGCGTTCAGTGTGAATAATAGAATAAAGAATTAAGAGAAAAATATCATATGCCCTTGGCAGGACTAGTATACCGAAACTGTGGGTTCGAGTCCTGCCAAGGGCATATGATATTTTTCTCTCAATTCTTTATTACATACAGAATACATAATGTAACAATACATGCAAATGAAACTGAGCCGAAGAAAACAAGACATATCATGGGGTATATATAAATAAGATGATACATAAAACCCATAACTTTAAAAAAAAAAATAGAAACACCGACACTCAAGTATCAAAAATTCAGTTCAAAAAATACTTTTTTTAGAAATTGTGGCATATCATCATTCCTCACTACCATTGACAACATGTCTTCTTTCTATGACCTAAAGTGTAAGAGATGTATGGACTGAACCACATAGACTTTTTTTTGCCTCTAAAAGAGACTTGTTTCATTTATAAGCATGAATCATGAATGATCAAACATTCATTAGCTTTTAATTAGTTTAATTGAAAAAGTGTTAGGTATGGTCTTGAAGGCTAGAAGTCACCTCAAGCGTCATGTGAAATACTTGACGACAAGGCAGCTTAAAATAAACCAGATGATATATAAAAGGGCACACAGTCTTTGTGTTAATGTATATATCTACAGAGGACCTTGTACTGTGCTCAAATGAAAAATCAACAATGTATGCATTGTTAGTCTTAGTTTACTTTCTATGCGAAACACATGTTTTTGTGGAACATTTGCAAAAAGGTGTATCATTTTTGTTTTATCCTCAATATCAAACCTCCCTCCCATGCCATCATCTAAAAGTAGAACTATTAACCTCATTAGCAAAAATCTTTAAGACAAATCTGTAACTCTTAAGATTTACTTTGTGAATAGCAATCAATCATTAGGAAAACATTCAAGAAATTTTAATACCTTATTTTCTAGGCTAGCTTACAGGTTAAATGGTAATGAATGAATGAAGTGATTCAATAGACGACAAGATTGTGGTAAAATAAGTTCCTGGTAAACAAAACTATTGTGGTCTGTTACAGCAACCACATAAAACAAAGACGTTTTGATCAAGATCATTCTAACAGGATGACTTACATTAGGAACAAAGAAGCTAATATCTAATTTTAGTTTCTGTCTGTGTATATTCGAAAAATATATAATTGATTATTCCTTTCGGCATACTGAAGTCATGAGTGAATCACTTGGAATAAGAAACCAAGTCAGACACAGAGTCTGGAAAAAACACTTGATAATGAAAAACATGTGAGCTAGGCATGGCTATATCCTTACATCTGATCAGTCTGGTTTTTGATTACCAGCTCGAGACACTGAATATGAACTATGAATGCATTTCTTCATGCCTAAATACAAATAAATTGTTCCAACTGGCACAAGCTTCTAGTATAGTGATTACACTGGAATGTCTATGATTATAGTGAAACATAAACATGGTTGAATCAGAATAACTTAATCAAAAGCAAGGAACTAAGAAACAGTAAAGGTTTCTTTCACACATACACAAACAGCAGGATAAGCAGCTTACTTTCAGTCACACAAGAATCTTCATTACAAACTCAGCTAAGCATTGCTTATTTTTTCAGTTTAAAAACATAAACATGAAAGCAAAAAAGATAGAAGACAGAAGAGCCAAGCCCCAACTTACCTTCCAATGGATAGTCATCGTAGAAAAAGCACTTCTTTGGATCAATTTTTTCAGGTTCAAATGGCTCTTCCTGAAGATAAAGAAAAAATACCCTATGACATATGCAAAATACCTTACATATATGTGGTTCTTAATCCTTTAAGAGTATAGAACTGATGTATTTTTCCACTTCTTCTGGTTTTTACTTTCTTGGGGGAAGTCTACTCAATTTCCTTAAGTTTAGTTATGCTATACAAAGCTCATATTTGTCTTTTGGGGAAATTTACCTTGAGAGATAAATCAAAACTAGGAGGTGATTCATGCCAAGCTCTGGAAAACTTGATATGACAAAAACAAATCAATACAGACTAAAGTATGATATTTTTAATACTGAAAATAGGAATTAATGGCTGAATGTCAGATTAATCTCATAGCTGGCACAATCAGGCCAGAAGCAGAGTTATTAAGTTAAGACACAAGAAACTGACCAATGAGGTTGCTTAAAATCTTAAGTATGACAGCCAAACTTGAATAACAATATAATACCTTTATGGTGGCCCTCGCGTTAAGACTTCCTAGATATTAGTAAAGTGTCAACCTTATAAACCTTCACTATCTTAAAAATTGGAAAAACAACTAAAAATATCTTATTTCAGGTAGAAAAAAATAATATCAGAGAAATTGTATAATAAATGAATCTACGGAGTTTATAGAAAATCAATCAAAAATCTGAAATCGTAACAATGAATCTATAGTCAAGTTCAAGTTCACTACATAACTGAATATCTAGATATTTACACTGACTTATCATCTCACAAATAAAATAATCTGGGTGGGAGGTATGTGATATGTCACATTAATACATGTAAATATTTATCGGAAGATTTACAAATGAAAATAAGAAAAATAGATTACAATAATATGTCCACAATAGGCTATTAAAAGTATTGTAACAAATATGCATGGCTTTACTAATAGTTAATGAGTCAGCTAAACAATTAAATTGCAGTATATGATATATGGTAATAGTGAAAAATTTGACTATAGGGCTGTTAATTGTGACGTCACTTGTATAGAAAAACATCTTCAGGGTCCAAAAGCAAAACCAGTTTTATTAAGAATTTTCTTACTTTTTCTTCATGACAGAATTTGTTGTCCAAGGTTCTAATTTATTTCAGGTGGACGTTAATTCATTGAGAATATTTTTGCTCTATTTTAGTGGTTTTTGTAAGCAGTTGGACCCTGAAATATGTCATGACTTAACAGCTCTATATTTATAATGACAAGTTTTCACTAGGCTTTGCTACTTTGCAATACTTTACTGCCAAACAAGTAATAAATATAAAGTAAAATGAGAAATGAAGAAATGAATAATTGAAAGAATGAATTAATATTTCATAACCAAAAAGCCTTTTTAGCACCAAAGAAAAGCATGCACTTATGAAAAAAGCCTAATAGTACTTATGCTCTTCTCTTCTTATCCCCAGGACAGGTGAGCATGTTTTTAAAAACAAGTTAAGACTATACTAGAGAAATAGAAAACGTGTGCGCATGGTGTGTGCAGTTACAAAGCATGTAGGGGTTGCCAGAACAAGAGAGAAGTGTTGTGAGAAGCATGGTGCATAGGAGACTACTTCTGAACGCTTCTCATTGACAAGTGTTAACGCCAATGCCAACAGTGCTTTATACCTTCACACAGCACAGCAAGCAAGTTTTTTATTTCTTAATAATTATAATAATTACAGTTTTTATTACGCATTTATGCTAGCCTCAATGCGTTTACAGTATATACAGTATACAATATATATTTCTTATGTATAATGCACATTATTATAACCATTATTTCTAGATAGCAATGATACAACTGAAAGTGTGCACAAGTGTTGTGTGCTCTCATAAAGCACACACACACCCAACAGAGCAAAAATTCGAAAACAGTTATTTTATAATTCATTTTAGATCATGACCCTGAAAACCCTATCCTATGTAGCTTGATATCTCTGTATAGGCTATAAATAGGGAGCCACCCCTGGAATAGACAATACCTGGAAAGATGCAAGGACCACAGAGCACCCTAAAAAGTGTGTTGAGGAGGGAGCTAAAGTTGGAAGATGTAGTAGATTGGTATGTATAATACTAAAAGAGGGGGGCTACCAGAAACTTACAGAGACACTACTCGTATGTGATACAGAGACCAGGAATCACACCTGGGACCCTATAGAGGCGAATGCACAAGAAACACTGTGGTGAGAGCCTCTGGCACTAAGGGAATTTTATTATTTTAATTTCTCTAATTATGTTCTTATCTCATGACTTGCAAAAGAGTCATATCATTTGATTACTAAAAGAATTTGAAAAAAAATTGGTAGTAGTAGCACGCTGCTTGGCAAAACTGCTGGGACTTTTTGTGGTTATTTCCCTTTCTCCTACCGCTCTAACCATGAAATTTCTTGAATTCAACTTTCAAATGAACCCAGCTAGTAGACCAAAACAGGAAGAGGGGTGATTTTTTTTATAAACCGGTAAAGAAAAAAAATTTAACAATCAACAAAAGTCCCAACAACTTTTGTCCATCCACAATCCAGTATCAGGATGCATTAATAGAAAATTAGCCTGTTAAAGTTACATCCATTCACCACAGTTTCCCTTACTGTGATGAATTACCACTTAAAAGGCTTGTTCTACTGTATTCTAGACAACAGGTCAAGCTGTATAGTCCTAATTAACATGGTCAATTGACTATTAATTAATAGGTCTCTTAACTTTTCTAGAGTTTTCTCAAGTTATCTAAATATTTCTAAAAAAATAAGTTTCCTTGAAGTTAAATTCCTCTACAGATCATGTTTTTATAGCTTAAAATAACCTTGAAGATTTGATTGCTAAAGATAAAATACTCTAAAAATATGATTTTATTAAAAGTTAATGATAAAAATTATATAGAATATTATGAAGAATACATTTATAAAAGCTAAATTGAATCAAGGGGTAAGATTGTAAAACAGCACATTTGATCAGAATTTTTTATTTAAAGTAATTTCATTCAAATCTCAAAACTGAACTAATATTTCACGACATATTACATGATATATGTGAAATAAAATCATTTCGTGGTATTGTTTATCAACATTTTACAACCAACGCAATAACAGGTATTCCAAATTTTATTTAAAATTTAAATGATTAAAACTGATTCTTTTTCCTTTCTTCGTTGGAGAAACGGGTCAATGATTTAACTCGAAGCAACGAGTATCTAAACTTTTCCTTTATGATGTTTATAATCAAAGTTTCTGTCCAATAATCCTATATTTAATTCATTACTTTCTTCATCAAAACAACATTCACTGCAAGCGGAAATTTGATTTTTCAAAGACGCAAACTTTTTTACAAATGAACCGTTTAGCTTAAATAAATTACATGATGAAATCTACAATATTTTTTAAGTCTTTACTAATTAATGAACAAGTAACTTATTTCTTTCGCCTCAAAAACAAAGCGTTACTTGTCGTACTCGACGATGAGTGAAAAATGAAATTTCTAATCGTGTAAGTTAACGGAGTGTTTGTGAACTAGGGTAAATATCTGATCAAGGACCTCTTCATACCAATCTATCAAGCGCTCACCCATAGGTTTTAAAAACATATTCAAAGAGTACGTGCTATCACGGTAATTTACCGACGTATCAAGCAAGGAAAAAAAAAACACAATGAAGTGTAGTTTTTCCGTATTAAGGTTATTGTAAAATCAATAGTAATTTTCGAACTATTTGACAGCGAAATGACCATAAATAACAGAATCCACGAGTATCGAGTGATTCACTCGACTGCGTTATTAGAGTTGAAGATTACCGAACAAACCTGATCTTTTTTTTTTTTTTTTTGCGGTAAATCCCTTGCAAGCAAGAAGAACGTGACCCAAGATTGTACACTTAAGATACCGATGACAACTTGGAACACGCTCGGAGTCGGGTGTTTTCCGGAAAGGGTTGAATTTTATGTTGAAATGAATAGCCTGTTTCTTGAAGTGTGTAGGTGATCGAGCACAGAGGCATGGGGTAACGCGTTACGTATTCAAAGCATTACAGTTTAGACATTTCAATACGCTTTTCAATATTCTATTTATATACGATTGTAAACTTTTCCATCGCATCTTACTATAGTTTTGGAATTTCGGTAAATATTAAGATCTTTTTTGTCCGAAATTTAATCCTATGGCGTAGTAGCGCGGTACATTGTGAACCGTTTTGAGTTGTGAATTTCAATGAACGATTCGTTGGTCTCAAAAGCGACGACACCAATCTCTTAAACCTCGTTCCTCGTCATTGCACAAGTACGATTACATGTATTTGTGGGTCTACATCACGGATAATTTACGACAATAACACAACATATCGTATAGTTCGAGTGGCCGTGAATCCCCGCATGCTTGTCCGAAACATGTTGACCTTTTATTTGAATGGTTGTTGTCTTTTCTCTTCAGTCAACACCGATCGACATCTATCGACATGAAAGTGTCGCTGCCTTGAAGATTCGTTTGACACGCACAAAAACCTGCGATTCGTCGGTCTTTATCGCTGTTATCGGCCATGATGTTCATATCGTAATAAGAGAATACCTTGGTGCATATAGGTAAAAGAGGCGCGCGCTCGATGGCCTATATATATACGTGATGGTGAAGACATGGTATATAAGAAGTATTGCACACTTACCAAATTGACAGGATACCCTTTATACATAAAATCAGCTGTATGACAACAAGGGGGCCTGATCAGATCCTCTGTAGTCCCTTGTGAGACCGATGAGGAGTTAGTCGTATCATTTTCGATCACACAATCACCTAAACAAAGAATGCTCCATGTTAGCGATTCACTCAAGAACCAATAGCACCAAGTTTAGTTCAGATTCTTTACCTTCGGGTCCCTCACGTGAAATCCACGCTGAAATACAACGAAATAGAAACGATTAGTCTAGAATAATCAACTGTACGAGTGTCTAAAAGAGAGTTATCCCCATAAGCGCGCTTTAAAACCAAGGGATAAAATACACGATCAAAGAAACAATCGAGGAACGGACTTGCTTAGGATAAGGCGCTACTCGTAAGCCAAGTCAAGGAAAACCCCGCTGAAATACCTTGCTTGCTATATCTCTTTCCCATCGCTAGTCCACTACATATCTCTTTGGACCACAGTCACTCAGTCTCGATGGCGCAGTTGCTTCGTAGGTTTGCTTTACTGAGGAGAACACGGCGACAAAATACAAAGATAGTGAATGCTTTTCGCTCGACCGTAAGCTTAGTGTCGGAACCTTTGAAGGCGGTGAACGCGGCTCGTTGCCCTGTCATTTGACGCTATTGACAGCAACTGATTCGATTGTTCTAATCAAACCCTAATGAGCGAAGCCGGCCATCTGATTGGCTAATATTAAAAGTAGCCAATTACACTCAAGTACTAATTTCAAAAGGAAGATGAGTTCAGGCTACACTCGACCCCCGATCAGCGAGCTTAGACCCTACTCTGCATGGTAGTCAAAACCAACCTCACACCACAAAGGGCACCGATATTAGAAACAAAAACACGGCTGCTTGAATTTGATATCACAACTGGTTTCACCTCTTCAAAGCCATATTCCGATTCCCCGAGGTTTTCAATGGACGTCCCAAATTCAACCTCAACCGGTACTTCTATCGTCCTATAATGGCCTATATCATATTCAAACCGAAAAAATTAAATTTATTTTGGTATAAGTTTCGATACACATACCGCATTTTGATAAGAGTAATTTCCTCGAAATATTTTCGCTTTTCACATAGCTTTGTTTTGAGGGAAATAGGAATCGAAATGAAAATTGCGCCAAGTTTTTTTTTAAATCATACAATGGCTTGATTGTATGGTGTCTTAGATATTGAAAGTTTTTCTTGTTTGTTTAGCGCCCTTTGCCGCATTCAGTTTTTTCTATACAGCGGCGGCTTTATAACTCGCCATGAAAACCCGAAGCTGATAACTTTATTATTATTTGAGACGGACAAAGCCACGAATTGACCATCAAACGACTATTAAAGCCTTCATACTTGTGCAGAATCCTTGGAGCTAAATGAGATTTATATCACAACTCCTAATATCGCTTACACAAACTAGAATTTGAAAGTTCAGAAGGGATTGAGAGATTAGAAGTTTAGTGCAGATTTAGACGCTGGTATTGACGTTTAGCATAGGCCTATGCAGTAAGTAGTGCGGCTTGTCCGACATGCTGAAATTTAATTAAGTCAGACCAGGGACAAAATCTTGCTGTGAATGTTGATATGTCTGGGTCGAGGATATTTTGAAGACCCTACATCTTACCTCTTCCTTGCCTCGTGCATCTTTGGTGCGTTTTTGTCAATTTCCTGTTTAGTTTTTTCATTTTGTGAATCAAACGTTCCGCCTGGGTCTTCTTTTTGCGTCGTCCTTGAGCGGCTTTTTTCGACACTGCCACGAAATCTTTAGCAGAACCTTGCAAGAATTAATCGTAAACACAAGTACTAATGAACCATTGAAGTGCTAACGGTCTGTAATCACAATCAGCTAATAACAACTGACGTACGTAAAGAGAAAAGCTATTGGAATATCTTCTGTGCAAGTGTGAAAAGGCGCGGTTATTGAAAGGTGATTTATGGTCTCCTAACGACAGGAACAATGAATTGGGTTGTACAACCTTCCTACTATAAAATTGCGTAAAATCTTCCCAACTTTGAGTGGGCTGAATGAAACACCCTTCAAACAATTTTACGCCTCTCGTCAGAGTCAAAATAATTCCCCTCAGTAGACATTGGCATTCTTACATTTTAAGAAGGCACTTGATTATGATTTTAAATAGTCTCAAAACCTGAGGTGTCACCGATGGAGCTTCAAAAGTTTACACTAGCCAAAGATACTGAAGTAATTGAACCATGGCCGACTCTTCTAGAGCACCACAAATCAGTTTAAATTAAATCTGACAAAGTTCTCTCTACAGGCTTATTTTTGCTCACAAATAGTTTTGCGTCATTCGGGAGGATGAGGTACTTGCGGCATACGAGTCCTGACATCACTACGAAGACCTGCCCACGTCCCGTCCGATCATGAATACGTGATACACTCTTACGAATCGCATCGAAATCTATGACATTCAAGATCAGTAGCATCGAAAGAAGACCTCAAAAACCGAAGGTTATCGTACGTGCTAGGGAAATGGATACTCGGTTTTGCTTTAATATGTCATGGATATATAAGAAGTATCTTTATTTAGGACGTTCCACTTCAAATTCCGATAATTATTTCCGCTATCTTCATGTTCGTGGTTCAGTTTTGGGAGTTTAGCAGATAATTCCATAAGCAAGTTAAAACGTCTCCGTGATGGTTATCAAGATCTGTGTCATTTCAGTATCTGATCAATTCCTAAGGACTAAAATTAGCGCCCATCTTCACTTGTTCACTCTAATACCGATCGGAGAAGTTGATTCGTAGTAATAGTTTATCGTAAAAACTGCCTTAGTTGACGAATGTTACTGCTATAATCTACCAGCGCTCTTTTTACAAACCCTGAAACAACCACTGGGCAGATCTACGACAGGGCGTTGCTGAAGTTTTGGAATTAAAATTCCATCTAATTTCCACTTCTAGTAATTCCAAATCCTATTTTTGTAGCGCAAAATTGCTTCAGCCATCTTACACCAGCAGCACAACCTATTCATTACCCTGGTTCCAGAGGCACTTTTTATTGCTCGCCATTAAAAGCGCCTCTTTACCAAGGGTATCTATGTATTGGATTTTTTCGACATTCTTTCGCTAAATTACTAAGAATTTTAAAACTAGGAATCCATTTGATACGCGTTAAAAAGATCTCCAGATTAAACAAGAGAATTTATAATAATACTAAATATTAATAAACCAGGGAGATCACAGAGTTTTCAGAATAAGCCAGCAGTCGCCGGAGCTCTGTTGGTTGCATTCATGTCTTAAAAACGCCGACTACTTTTTCTTTTTCTATAAAAAAAATGTCGGGTCAAAAAAAAAAAATTCGGGTCACAGCCAGCTACTTCAGACTTATGACCACCCACTCTAGATCTAAAACATTCTGAAAGCCCTGGAGATGTTTTTTAAACCGAAAGTTTTTGTGATGCGTAATAAAAGAGACCGTGTTCAAACCTATTAACTATGTTCAAACAAATAGGCTTTATGACTCGATTATTCCTTGATTTTTATCGCCTCAGCGCTTCTCATTTCCGGTTTAGTATAAAAGACAAGGCAGTTGTTAGCTATAAGAAAAAGTTTATAACAACAAAAGCATCTGTTAAACAAACCCGGAAGTTGGAATCTTAAGAATATAATGGTGTTTAGAAGACAGGAAGAGCTTTTGTGTGGCTTAACAGTCGGAAAGCCCAACGAGGGAATTGTATTTAACGGTAGTATAATATCAAACAATAATCACTGAAACAGAAGGCAGATCTAAAAAGCGGAAACTGTCACAGGGTTTCACACTAGTTTGCGTATGTCTCAATCATGTCCGCAATATACCCACACCCACCTACCGTAGGGTCCCTGCTGTGGACTATTATAAATCAGGGCAAGGCTAATTCACAGACACAACCCTAAAACAACCTGTGGTGATCCAAGTCAGGGACTCTGATGGCTAGCTAAGATCACCGAATTGGAATATTTCCCATGATCACAGCTCACCATTCAAGAAACAACAGCATTTGTTGGAAAACAATATATAATAAAAATGAATCCCAGAAGATGCTCAACAAATAACTACACAGATTTAGAACAATTTTCAATGTTGGTGGAGGATTGTTTTGAATTCAACCTGGCGTCCAGAAATGCAAGGGAGGTGCCAGTGAGGGGACTGGACTTCTAGTCGTCCCCTCACACCACCGTGATGACAGCCTTGTGTTACTAGGAACTTTTCTCTTTTTTAACAAAATGAAAGTCAATGCGAATATGATTTTCATTTTCGTAAAGCAAGAGCCTGTCTCGTCTTGGGCTTAGACAGAAACGGCCAACATAACAGATCAAAACGACAGGAAGTAGTTTATACTTGAAAAGAACGGACATCTCGGCGTTGAATCGATGTTTTTTGTATCTGAATATGCAATAATAGCTGTCCAGCTGTGATTCGTGGGGTTATATATCATGCAACATTGAATAACAAAAACAGTTGGAGTTTCCTGTTTTTAGTGTTATATAAAAACAGGATTCCTAGTAGTTTTTTAATTTTAATATTATCAGCTGCAGTTGACATTTATATTCACCCTTTTCCATACATCGGTTCACTGGTCTCACCATAGTTAACAGAGGGGACTCCAGTCCCCTCTATTAACTATGGTCACACACAAAGCATTCTGTTGAGGCTGTAAGGTAGTTTCAAAGGATTATTGAAATTTGAACCCCCAACCTTCGATTCTCACCTCCCCCGTCATATACACACACCGAACGCCCTCGCCCCCGTATCCCATTCCTGGCGGCTGCGATCAAAAATGTGCTACGTGAAAGAAATAACATCTTAATCAATATAATCCGCTCTATGATTATTAAAAATATCTTAATAGGTTATTCATTTGCACAAGAACTTTAGAAACTCCAAATGTGGGCGTTCGGAAGTCTTGTCTCCAAAGAGGGTATTCATACGTGCGATGGAAAACAGGACAATCAAATCTGAAATATCTCACCACCTACGTATCGCATCGCGGTGGAAATACGCCGTATAAGCCACACTAGTCTCGTGATCCTATATTGTCATCGCTGTCAGTGGTTAAATCGTTAGGGCAAAGCTTAACCCCGTCGGTGCCTTTTTGCCTCAAAAGTGGGTTTGCAGCTTTCCGATCGCATACAAATCTGGTAAATCGATATTCAATGAACATGTCAAAGTAAGTTGATAAACTCATTGTGATAGGAAAAAAGCCGCCAAAACCTTGTGAATAAGCAAGTTAAGTCCTGTCCTGAGCCAATTCTTCGGAGCTCATGTGACGCCATTTGCGGATGATAACGATTCAGGTTTGCCAAAAGTCTGGCAGTAAGCTAATGTTTATTTTATTGGTGGCAGACAGGGATTAACGAGTGCTCAATAGTGTAACCACATAATGTATCCGCCATGACAGGAATACAATAGGCAAAGAACTTTTGGCAAGGATGTAAGTTACCCAAGCACATGGAGGGGGAGGGAGGGGGACTTTGGGTCCCTCTGATGGTGGGAACTGCAATGGCAAGTCATGTCAACAGTTTTAGACCCCCAATCAACGTTGTTACCCCCAATAAAAACTTAAATAAAAACTCGTGTTTTCTAATAAGGGCCGTCTTCAAAAGCCAGGCAAGTAAAGCCAGAAGTCTTTGCTTGCATATGGCGGCTTCTAAAGACTCTTCAAAGGATTTTGGCAAGATTAGTACGGCTCAGCCAACACCGTCCCATTTCCTAATGCAGAAACCCTGAAGAAAGCCAAGAAATAACAACCAGGATCTGCTGAACTTGCGGTAGACGAATGCCTTGGGATTTGCAGATGATGTATATTTCTGTGGAATATCCATCAGTGCAGTGGCCCTATTACTATTTGTTTGTTCACATCTGCCATTTTTGCTATAAATAGACTTGGTTGTGCGTGAAGTGAAAGCAAGATGCATCGTGGGATATACTGAGTAATTGTTTATTCTGAGCAGAGTTTGCGCAGACTCTAACCTGCTTACAAAAATTCTTCCAATTTCTCGACTCATCTCTTGTATCTTGCGAAAAGGATTCATCATTTCACTGATTCCATCCTGACTAGCCTGGAAAATTGCATTCAGCATACTTCCATGTGTCGTTTTGACCCGGAAGCCGATACAAATAAAATCTCCATTTGATAAAACAAAAAACATCCCGCAATCCGACTAACGGACATTAAAAGTATTTATCGGGCCATTTTTCATTCCACGCCACATCTTTTGAGTATTCAAAGCACTACGGCTTGATGTCCGTGGCGTTTTGGCTAGAACAATCTATATCCAGAAAACAGATGCTGGAGACATTTTGTTGGTAATCGGATTCGTCCAACGCGGTAAGGTTCAAATAAAAAAGGGTTAGCCTAGGTCAAGAATACCATTATTTACACAACTGATATCTTGTATTGCTATCTTTAAGGGATATTATCGATATTATAACGCGAGCAATGACTGACAGGCTTCTCGACTCGGACAACACTCGGGGAATTCGAGTTAAGCTCAAATAAATATCTTGGTGAATGTGTTTCTTATGACCTTTTATTGGCAACTACGGCCTTCAACTGACTCGACTAGTGTTCCTACAGACTTTTCGAGTATCATTTCTTTGTTTAACAGTTGTGCATGAGAAGACACATGAACAACTTTATAAACAAAGAATCTTACTCTCAAGAGAGTGACATGGTCTGAAATGGGAAAACATTATTCCCAAGCCGAAAAGCACTCGTATGAAGACATCATTTTCTTTTTTCTTTCTTTTTTCAATTAATTTTGCTATTGTCATGAGGAAACATAAATTTGAACAAGAAAGAAACTTCGCGAACCCGGGGGGAGGGGGGGGGGGGCTTTTTGGAAAACGACCCCTAAAACGTACACCAAAAGGTACTGAAAGTATTTCGTTAGAGTGGCACTGAGTAAAATCATGATTTCATGTCACCGACGTGTACACCTCTGAACCTATTTGCATTTACTACATGAAGTACCTTCCTTACCGCGAAAGACTTGCCTCGTGACCTAAGGAAGTATAACTCGAGTATTACTAAAAGAAATCTTGAAAGCCTGTTATCAAATGCTAAGGTTAATTGGTTCTATTGAAATAACTGAATAGAGAACAAATCTCCACTTGAGAATTGCCATCAGACTAAAAACTCCTTCAAAACCGTTAACCTGGCTACGAGCAGCGCTTACTGCCGAAGGAAAATAACTGAGGTACGTGTAGGTCAAGTGTGGTCTATATATAAATGTGCCTTGATCAAATTCGAACACATATGCCGAAGAAATAAAATGGATACGGTCCTACATGGCGGACACTAACGGGAACACTTGAGGAAAACTGTTCAATCACATAACGCCTAAAAACAAAGGCATTTCAACAGAACTGTTTGGGCCAATTAGAATTCGGAACTGTTTTTTTGGTTTTTTTGGTTTTTTTTTATCTAGACTGATCTAGATTGAGTTTTGATCGAGACTGAATTTTCCATATCGTTTGAAATTCGGGATTCTATTTCCTTCGATCAACTTGGGATAAGTAGAACTTTTGCAACTGCGTCTTCGATAGAAATTCCACTCATTTTCGATGCTGCTTTGCGTTCTGCTGGTCTTGTTTACCTAATTAATGCGAAGTGGCCGTGAGAAAGTGATGATCTGATTGGCTAATACTGTTATGAATTCAACCTCTGTCTAGTGGTCCCGGTTAGTGTGTCCACACTGTCTAGTTTTGAAAACTCGAGTTGAGCCTGCGCGCGCTCAATAACCGCTGGATTGTAATGGAAACCTTCATACTCTTGCTAAGGAACCATACACGTTTTGATATTCAACAACAAATTCCTAAAAGTGTGAGAAAAAATATACGAACGGTTTACAAACAACAAATGTATGTATATAAAAATGTCCAAAAGTTAAAAAGGCGTAAAAAAAATACTACTCATTAAGTAATCTTGTGGCACGCAGTATAAAGCTGTCTTTATGTCTCACTGTTCCTGAGATAGGATTAGTATAGTTGGAACTTTTTCTCAAATTGTACCCCTTAACCTGATGTACTGCTGACAGGTACTTGTGGCACGAATAGTATTTAATGAGTTAAGAGTCTCAAAATTAACTGAATATTAGTCATATCGACTTTTTCTTCCTTTCGCAAAACCCGAAGACATACATTAAAAGGTTGCTGCTTATATTATCTTATTAGTAAGCAAAAACAACTACTTCAGAGCGAATAATTAAGCGATTTCTATCTATGCTCCGTTTCGGTCCAGTCGCGGAGCCGGTCAGCGACAACGTTTTTTTAAATGACTGTATGTGCTGAGCAATGCATAACTGCATACAAAATTGAAGAGTCACTACGTTATACACCCAGTATCGAGGATTTCAAGGAACTCATGAGGGGAGGCCGGATATTTTCCCCGGTAACCCCTCCCCTTTAATTCGGGTCCGGTAAAGTGACAATTGCTTTGACCTTATACCTCCATTTATAAATCTTATAAAATCTATTGTTATCGTTCTGCTACTAGATCTATTAATTCTGTATCAGTCAAGTGACATTAATCTTTTGTGCGTATGTTACATAAACTTGGTGCGTAACCAACCCTTCTCTAGCAGGCGTCAAGGCCCCTGCCCCCTCATCCTCACGGCAAGTATTGGTTTTTTCGAGGTTACGTAGAAGCTGGTAACGAGTAGAATGCGTGCTGAATCATAGACCTTTCCTGAGATGGGCAACATAGTGCATTGTGGTCTAGCATGTACACGAACTTTTTGTTCGCCATGCGGCCCTTATATTTTTTGGGATTCAGAAAAGGCCTATGGGGCTATTTTAGAGGACGCCATTTGTCTTTTTTTTTTTTTTTTTTTTTTTGTTTTACAGGTTTTAGTTTTTGAATCGAGTCATATTTACTATGGTTTTCGGTCTGTTTTTCAAGAAAGTTTGCTAAGCTTTAATTCCGCCATATTGAAAATATGCGTGATTCGATGACATTACTGTAATCAAGGCAGTAAAGGTGCGGAAATACGAATAAAAAAATCGTGCATCATTGTTGCATTTTATGATGCAGAGCGAATGTGACTCGTATTACCACCCCGCGCGCAACAAATTTCCTTTGTTGCAGAGAGTAGAAAGAGCCTCTAATGTCGCGCAACGAAATTGGAGAGTAACCGCAGTTCAGGGGAGAGTACAACAAAACTACTAAAATATTAAAAGATCCCTCGATCAACGTCGTAACTTTGAACCAAAATGATTATGCTAATCAGTGCCTTCTCATACATACTGGTGATGCCGACGCGAATATAAATAGTAATAATGTCTTGTTATTTAATTTCTTGATTGCAAACTTCCTATTTCGTCTTAGCCAATGTTCATACACACATCAAGAATTCCGCTCTACTGTTCACGTGATGAAAAAGTGGGACAATATTTTGTAAAATATGCTATATTTTGTGTCTTAGGGGAGAGGGCGTTGCGTGACGACACTAGGGACCTTAAGCAACTCAAAATCTAGGACGGGGACGTGAGACCCGAGGTTTCAGAACTGATTTAATGATAGAGGAAGATCTGGAAATAGGTGTTGCTTCTTGATCTCAAGACGTGAACGACTTGCAATTGCTGAATATTGCATTCTGGCGAGAACGATATCGTCTTTTCTTGTTCAGATACTGACGTTCCCGTTCTAGATTTCGAGCTGCTTAAGTTCCCTACTAACTGATACAGCGGCTACGTGTGGGACTAAGCAATTCGTTGCAAGACAAGTTGCAGGAGAGGTGTTCATATGTCGCCGCAACCGTTGCGAAAAATAAAACTCATAAGATAAGTATTATAAATCTCGCTTTCCGATTGGTTGATAGTGCGTGCATTATGAGTACACAGCACGCGCGCGCTTTATATTTTATAAAAGAAATTTTAAAAAACTTCCTGTTCTTTGTGAAGTTATAAAGCACTTGGGGATTGGCAGAACACTCGAGAAGTGTTGAGAAGCACTCTGCTACGTGTCGTGCTTCTCCTAGCACTAGTTTCGTGTTTTACCAATCCCCGCGTGCTTTATAACTGCACACAGCACTCGCGCGCGTTTTCTATTTCTTCATCTTGCAATAATTGCGGCAACACTGCAATAAGATTGCGAGACAACTTTCTGGTATCTTACACCACTGAGACAAATTGCAAGAAACATTGCCTAGGTAACACCACCTAAAGAAGGTTTTTCCATACAAGTATCAGATATACGAAATATCCATCTACATGTTTACAAAACGTGGACTGTCAAGAAATGACATCTAATCTAATAGTAAGGATAGCACAGATTGTTAGTGCGCGGCCTTCGGTGCAAGAGGTCCGAGTTCGATGCTCAGTGACTTCGCATCCTTTTTTCGACTTCTTTCCTTTCTGTATAGCTTTAATTAGCTTTATATCATCATTAAGTCAGCTTCTTTTGTTCACTGGTGGTCTTTATCCTTCATATTCACCCAACGGCGGCTTACCAGGTTGATATCTAGTAATCAACCCCGTGGTTAAGAAACTTCCCCAATGATGATACAAGGTGGTTATATACCTTATATCTCGGTGGATATATCTCTGATACCCGCCTCGGTATATAACCTTCACTTAGATACCTGTAAAACGGAGCACTGATGGAGAGTGAGGGGGGGGGGGGGGGTAAAATGAACGCACCGTCTGCCCCAAGTTTTTTTAGTCACGGACTATTACGAGCTACCGTTTAAAATAACTCTTACGTCTTTACCTTTTAGTCGGTGACTTGCGATCGATAATCAGACGCGATGCACCTTCTAATCCTTTCTAGCTAAACATGATAATAAAGAACTGTCTACGAGTTGATCTACCGACTAGCCCACCATCTAGTAGTTACTATGGTTATCTAATCGAATCGATAGTTCTAGCAGTCGGTTCATTTATGTGATGTTTCCGCTGGCCATCCAATAGCGGAACGAACCGAAGTGATGGATCACTTAGTTTCCCGCCAAATTGAAGCTTGTGAATCGATTCTATTTTACCGAGTGGTGTGCGCTCCTAATGCGCCGCCTCTCACGCGCTGTTATCCTGCCTTTGATCCTCAGACTCACCATTATATGCGAGTGGAATTGTCTATCGATTATCTCCTGTGCTTTCAGGGATTTTCTACGGTTTTTCTTCCGTCCGCAAAATATCAACTTCTAAATTCCAATTCGATCATGGAACGAGAGCCGCAGGTTTGTTAGCCACTGGCTATTAAGTCGTAAAACAAGGATGGTTTTACATTATGTGATCACAATATGGACCGCGGGTTAGCCGGGGGAACGCAGTCATGAAATAATAATTGTATTCTTAATGGTTGCATCTTCATATACTATTGAAGTAATGGCACACTTGATTTTCATACTGGATCTGTGTTATCACTTCCGCTGACAGTCAGCGATAGCCGGGCAGGTAAAAGGGAAGTGATTTGCTTATCGTCGCTTGTCGCATAATTTCTTCTCCTTTCAATAACACGCGCTTTCAATTGATCTAGATAGACGAAAACAATATCCAATTTACGATCAACAAACGCCTCCGATCTCGAAACGCAACTCAAATTGAGAAAAACAAAGGCGGAGTTCGCTCGAATGAGCCCACGGGAACTCTATCGCTGTCTTTCTTTCTTTCTTTCTTTCTTTCTTTCTTTCTTTCTTTCTTTCTTTCTTTCTTTCTTTCCTATTCTCCATGCATGTGCTCTAGGAAATCCATTATCCCCGTTCCCTCTTGAATACCGCGGATCAGGACTGACACCATCAAATCAAGGACTTTTATTATTATTATTATTAAATTAATGTCGCAGTAATTCTCGACGTATCGTATTTTTGTGATCTCAGTGAGATTCTACAGAAACTTAACTACTCAAGTAGTGCGCTTCCTTGTTTCATTTTAACAGCACTTTTTACGGTCATCTAGCAACAGAAAAAAAGCATATCTTTCTTTTTATCGTCCTTGTTTTTCAGGGGCATAGAAACTAATAGACAACTGCTAAAAAAACCTGTGTCCCTCTTACCATGATAGTCGAAATATTTCCATTCAATTCTATTGTACGTGTTTCAAAACAAGATGATCAATAAAAATCTTAATATTGGGCAAAAGCCCGTTGCTGTTTTTGGCTTTACATGGCTTTACCGGACGATATTTTTAACTGTTCAAAAAGTTGTAACTTTGCTATCTGGACAAAAATGCAAACTCCTAGCCATGCAAACTAAAGAGACGATTCCTTGTATATGGTGTGTACTGGAGTGGTCAAATTTTAAAATAACGCGTCCGGTACGTACCGTGTGAGGCCAGCCTGACATTACAACTTCAATATAGTAAAGAGATTCGATGACTTTATTGGAGAATAATTCAAAGCTTTAGATTATATCGCTCTTCAATTTAATGTGGTTGAAGCTAGTTGAATTCGTTAATTCTGTTCATTTGGTTCTCATTTAGACATTGATTAACACGAAACTGAAACCTTGTCTCTAAACCTTAAACCAACTCGAACTTACCATTAAAAACCCTTCAAACTTTACCCGATACCTATATCAGTGGAAACAGCCACTACGGGCTCTGCAGAACAAAGTCAAGGCATGGCTAACTCACAGATTGAATTGGAATTTAGCTTGTCGGCAGGTTTTGCGGAGGTAGAAAAACCGGACAACATAGCCGAGATAAACCCTCGAATCAGAGGACAGAGCCAACAAATTTAGCTTATACATGTGATACCGAGTCCTGAGGAATCGACCCCAGAGGCGAGGTGTACTACCACTATACGCCATCCTTGATTTTTACTTTTGCAAACCTAATTTCGAAACTCGATTTGATATGTTTATTATCGCACTGGGCTTGAAAAAGCGAAGAAATTGGGGAAAGTTCGTTCTTTTGTCATTTTTTGTCATCCACTGGAATATCCATTCCAAAGAAAAGTCTTGTCAAATATCCTAATCGTTTGAGCGCGCGGTCTCCAGGAAAAATCAAAATATTCACAAAATATTCATATGGGCTTGAATTTCTATGGAGATATTGATAAAAATAGCTAATATTTGCGAAAATATAATTATACATGATTGGGTACTAAACTTTGTATGGATTGGTGTTCTATTTAGTTAAGAATTACATTTATTAATCTTACCTGGGCCAAGAATAACCTTATGTTTTCCAATTTTTGATCCCATCTTCATTCAACGATCTACAAACAGAAGAAGAAAAAACACAAGAGTTTTAATAAAACATACTGAATTCAATTAACAAGTTGAATAACATGTTTTATAACTGGTGTTAAAGCGTTTGACAATGTAAATATTACGTTAGGTATTTTGGAAATATTTGGGTGCTTTTGAATTTGAAAACGACTGCAATGACGACTGACGTTCTTAGATGGATTGCCGCTCGTTCAACTGCGTTATCGCCCCAAGAGCGCACACTTCAAGATGATTGAAAAATTTCAAGTCGCAACCACAGTGGTTCGTCTTTAAATACCTAGGAACAATGCTGATGAAATCAGGCCGTTTTGGGAAGTAAAAAGAAAGACCGCTGAAATCGATGACTGCTCGAGCCAATTAACGATCTCGATTTGTATTAACGTTTTCTCACCATCTTTTATCGGCACAATCAACAGATTTTTTAATAGTACATATCATTTTTTGCGGTGAAAAGAAAGTTGGATCAAAACGCCGCCCAAACAAATCTTTGACCATTTTGTCGGCTATTACCCCTAATTCTGCCCAGGATATTCCACTTTTGCGGAAATAGTCATCCACTAAAGTTTCCTTTTCATTGTGTTTCATCCCTTCTAGCAAGATATTTTTCAATCATGCTTTTTATCGGTCGTTTTCTCAATTTACGGACAAGCGGAGTAGATTCTGTGGCTTAGATATCGCAGTCGGTATGCCTCAACTCTACCGGTGAATTTTTGAGTAGTTTGTAAATTAATTAAACTAGCACCTAAATTAAACCATACAACGCTTCAATAAGTTTTCTTTAAAGCCCATTGAAGCCATATTTGTCGGAAAAATAAATTGAGTTTCGACGAACGCGTCCTACGTTCAAATTACGTTGGGATATCAGATACCATCGACACAACATTGATTCATATATTAATCTCCTGTTGTTCAGTCCCATTTTTGAAAAGATAATAGCCCTATATTTAAATATCAAGTCTTTTTTTCGTGTTTTAACTCGAGTTTTTTTCGTCCGTGGTTGGTCGCAATGGCGGCTTTGTCCTCATACGCGAGTGCAAATGATAATCAGTGGTTCCCGCCAAAGGACTTATTTGTCCGAATGAAATCCAATATTGGATCTGATCCCGACTAATCGTTTCATTCAGTCATTTTCATCAAACGTGAAGAACTGACAAGCCAACGAGTCAGAATATTTATTAATTCAATTGCTATTGGGAAAATACCACAAATTAGAATGCTTTTGATGACCTCCCTATACTACTCACGCGCTTATATCTACTCTTAGGCAATTATGGCTCGCGACTCTGTTTTTGCCGGGATGGCGCTTATTTTTTCTGCGATTTCCCTCGTTTGCAGATACTTTTAGTGCTTCTTCTCGGGCTGTACTCTCTAGAAATCAAAATCATCTTGACTCTAGATCTAAATGTGTTTTTCCCTTGATTCAAGCTTCACTTTCTTGATAAATATTTTGTTCTGCGTATTATCTAAATTCGGGCAAGTTTTCTTTTCAGGTTTTCGTTCTCTAAATCATAACTTTACTGACGTCTCGCGATAATACTGAAAGCATATATCTACTGAATTTCTATGAATTTCCCTTTATTTCGAGGATAATTATTTAAGTTTTCGGCAATTCATTCCAATTCGGCGATTTGTCTCTTATATTAATTTCTATTTCTCAAAGTGATCACGAGAACGAGTGAACATCAATGCTTTTCCAAGTGAATTGCCTTCACTATTTTCTAATTGATTTTCTAAATGTTTTTGCAATTCATCCCAATTCGGCGACTTATTTCCTTTCCTGCTCTCAAGAAATAATTTACTTCAATTCGGGCATCTGTAAAAATACTTAAATCTATCTCTACTTTTCCTTGAAAGTTGCCTACCATTTCAGTCTGGAGAATGTATATTTTGTAAATTCTTCTCAGCCTGTACCCACTTTCAAAATCGAAAATCCTTTCGCCTAAATTATACGACCTCACATCTAATTCAATACCTGAATAATACAAGTACTTTACCTCTACTTTTGCTAATTTTCTGGAGGTTAAATATCCTTCCATCTATTAATTCACCTCAATTGGAAACCCTTTTTAACGATGTCTTTTTTCCCGCTTTCCAAATCATTTCTCGCATCTATTTATACTCAAGTACTACCAGTTATCCGGTAATCTGCACCTCAAGCCTCGGGCGAAGCATTTGACGGCACTTGTCCACGGCTTTTTACCAATAAACAGAACAATTTGATTCGACTTGGGAGACGCTGTAATAAGTATATTTTTTCGCAAATAAAGAGTGTTTTATTCAAGAACATTTCTTAATGCCGTGGTACCTATTTTGGGATTCATTCTCTAACCTCGAAAACTTTATGAGAAATAAAAGTGGCGCTCTTCCTCATATCAAATGACCACTTTAATGAGAAATTACATGAACCAACTTGAAGCTTTTCACAATGGACTCATAAAAAATTGGAATTAAAATATTGTTTTCATTCAAATCATTTACTCTTGAAAATCTACCGTTCGGTTTAAGAAAGGTTCAAGTAAATGTGCAGCTTCAGTTTGTTTGGGGCAGGTATGACTCGATTTATTTATAGGACTGTTGCTGAGTGATAGCATGATCCTCTAAACTTTGCGGAGACTATTTTGAGATGATAAGCAAGTGCTTGAGTCGTGGTTATTAATAGAAGTCTACAAAGTCTTACCTTTCAGTTCAGATTCACAAATTGAAAGTATTTTTTGTGCCTTAGATGAAAGATAGTTTCGATGAATTTGAAGTCCCTCCGTCATATGGAACGTGACCAGAGTTTGAATTATACACTGATATAACGAAAAACTTAACCAAGAATACACTAAAAAATACTTGTCCTACCTTCCAATCTCAGGGATGGTTGTTATTTAAAAGAATGATTTGAAAACATAAAATATTCGATGCATGAAGACTTTTTTTCATTTCACTACCTCGCGTCAATTCTCATATTTTCATATAATTTTATTTGTAAGTTTTATAAATCTTTATAACTCAGCTTTCATGAAAAGCAATTGTTTTTATAATTGATGAAATTCTGAATATAATAAAGTTCATTCATTCATTCTCTCTCTTTCTCTCTCTCTCTCTCTCTCTCTCTCTCTCTCTCTCTCTCTCTCTCTCTCTCTCTCTCTCTCTCTCTCTCTCTCTCTCTCTCTCTCTCTACTAATTATATTTCCAAGACGTATGTGATTGATCTTGCCCTGTGATGGACATGTATATCTAGACTACAGCGAAACAACAAAAACACACAACGAGTTCCTCAAAATAAAACCCAGCATGAGGTCCCATTGACTAAGCGGGCACTATTAGAATCCACCGATCGAGTAGATCTTCCTTACCGCAATATATATCATGGCGGCTTTTCCCTTTGCTGGTACGTACACGCGCGCGGTGATCTCAGTTGGCGGGAACTTAAATGGTTCTCGGTGAAGCTTTGTCGTCATTTTTTTCCTGCTGATTCTTATTCCTGCAATTTTGTCGACTGTCGTCCTATACTTAAGAACCCGCGAAGCTTTTGAAAGGCGGTTGATATGAGATACAACAATCTAGGGTATGTTTGGGCTCTTCCAAGGTCTTTTTTTGTCTATACTGACAGCATCTAATTTTATCACTTCAGAGCCGTTTTTTTTCTTGATGATTAAGTAACATCTGGTTGGTAGTTTTAACTAAAAAGATTCTCAGTTTTAGAATATTTTTACTTTGTCAGTATTCCTTCTGCCATTCTTTTCTTTTTTTTTATTCTTGATCATTCTTATTTATTTGTGGTTGATTGATTGATTCTTTTTCTTTTTTCTTTTGTTCTTTTGTTCTTTTGTTATTCGTTCTTCTTTGCTATCTGGTCTTTCTTTCTCTATTATTTCTCTTGATACTTTTTTCTTTCGTTTTATTCCTTCGTTCCTTCATTCTCCTTCCTTCCTTCTTTCTTCTTTCTTTTTTCCCCGTTTCTCGGCTTTATTAATTCGTTCCAAACAATTCCATTCCTCTCCATTCTTGCATTGTGATATCATTTCCAGACGACTGGTTAATTCATAATTCTTAGCTACCTTTATCGGTTGTTTGCTTGTCCGAGGAGGAAGTACGTTTTGTCACGTACGATTGCCCGTCTGGTTATGAAGATGAGGTCAAGTCATCTGACAAGACCCGATTTAGAGGGGAGGGGTGGGGGATATCCCGGTACAGAGAAGTGAAGTTTAGGATTTCGTACTGAAATATATCTTTAAAAAAAAAACATCTCAATTTGCAGTAATGATTGTACTATCTGTTTGCAATGTATTCCATAAAACGTATTTCAAACCCTGAAACAAACTCTGGGCTGATCAAAGTCTGGACATGACTAACTCACAGATCGAACCCTGAAACAACCTCTGGGCTGATCAAAGTCAGGACATGGCTAACTCACAGATGGAACCCTGAAACAACCTCTGGGCTGGTCAAAGTCAGGGCATGGCAAACTCACAGACTGATTTGGATGCACATGCATTTTCAAGTCTCTCGAACTTTCTGGAAAAATCGCCAATGATCCTTTCGAGGCCAAATCTTATCAGTCGTGCTCCCGCATTACAACGAATAAAAGTTAGGCTTAATCCTTTAGTTTTGGAGAATCGACAACTATCACCAATAGAGTTCAATGAACATCTTGAGAAGCTACTACAACTTCAATCCACCTTTTCGGCGATAGGCTTTCAGGTGGTGAATAGTGTTACGGTCACCAAAAAGTTCCGACATTGTTGTTGAATTGCCATGCAATCGTACTAACTTTTGTATTATTTATCGACTTGATTAGTTTATTCTGTTCTCAAAATTTTTGCGAAACTATCTAAATGCTTTATTTTTAAAGGCGTTTTGCCAAAATTTTGAGAACAGAATAAACATATCAAGTCAATAAATTGTACAAAAGTTAGTACGATTGTATGGCAATTCAACAACAATGTCCGAACTTTTTGGTGGATCAGTTGTGATGGGACATCATGATATGTGACCAGATTTAGAATGAGTTATTTAACGCCGATATCAACGAAAACTTAAACAAAAATACACTCAAAATACTCGTACTATCTTTCAATCTTAGTCATGTTGTTATTTAAAAAAACATTCGAAAACATTAGATATTCGATGCGTGAAGATTTTTTTCCAGTTCACACTACCTCGCTTTAATCTCTTCTCTCTCTAAAGGCTCAAGCAGATCAGTGTATACAATACTGATTCAGTTGAAGTTCAACTGCAATGAATGCCGGAATAGTGGACGAGAACTCTGCTCTCATGATGCTTTTTTATCAGTTTTGTATTCTCATAAAACGCGTTGAAAGTCAAACATATTAATTAATATAACGCGACATAATACGAACTTAGAGAGTTACTTTTTAACAACACATAAAAAGCAAAATACCCTAAAATCTTACCTCAAAAACCCGATTAAAAACTGCGATATGTCTAGCCAACGAAGTCGTCAAACGATTTAGACTTCTAAGCGTTGTTTTAAGATGAATTTTCAACGCGTAACAAGAAACCTTATTTATTATCAGTTTAGCCATCCTTCTAACGGCGGCTTTTTTGCTGGTTTGACTTCCTGGTGGGCGGTCACTCTTTGTTCGTGAGCATTTATCAACAAAATAGAAAACTTACTCAAAATAAAGAGCGATACTGCCGAGAAGTGTACTCGAATCTAGTCATAACTCTCTTTTCAATGGTAAAACCGTAAAGGAAGTTTTAAATTGCTTGAATATAATGTATTGTTCGTGTCAAGTACAGACTCGGTTTTCGATTGATGTTCAACCGAACTGAACTATCAATTTAATCGAACTTTGAAACTGAACCTCTGTGTTTATCAAAGCCGGTCAGGACACGACTAGCTTGCTAGCTTACAGATTGAATCGTAATTTAACGTGTTGGGATTTGAGGAAGGAGGAAAAACACTGAGAGAAAACCCTCGAATCTGGAGGCGAGTAAAGAAACGCTGTCCAAAACAAAAAACAAACTCTGCAAAAATGGCAAATACTTGATTCACTACCAAGAAAGACTAATTAATTTTTTATTTTTAAGTGCTAGTATCATTGTAAATACGATGATATAAGTCAAGCATGCTTGGAATAAAGATAGAAAAATACCACAATGTGGAGAAAAGTCGGTTACGATAAAATTATAACTTTTTTTCCGAAAAGTTTTTTGTTTTGTTTTTTTCATTTAACTTGTTCGATTCCATACATCGATGAAGTCAAACAAGTTTTTCGTTGTTTATTTTCACTTTATAACTCGCAGACGTAGCAAAAACTAGAGTTCACACCGTTGCAAGCGACTTCGCGGAGAGAAAGTAGAAACGAGTTCTATCTTTGCGACTTCGCGCGCAACGAACCTCAAGAATTTAACATTAATGTTTGCTAAAATATCCATATTCATAAAAAAATTCGAGAATAGAGTAGAAAAATCAGTAAAAATTGAATAAAGTCGTCCATTGTCTCAATCTCGCGGAGTCGCTTTGCCTGTACAAAAAGGCGGGAAACGAAACCTTTGCTTTTCTAAGAGCTCGGGAAGCGCGAACCCGACTCAGTGGAAATGAATCGATTAAGAGCGCCTTTAGTTAAACGAACCGCTTAATCTTCATTTTAAAACGTTTTTTAACTTGGATTATATGTCAAATCGTGTTTAGTATATCGACTCTTATGTATTGTTGACTTTGTAAATAAAATAATCTTTGAAATATTCCAAACATTTTTCATCGGAATTATTTTAATATTCAAGGATCACTTCTGAAACCGGAAATAGAGAATTTTTTCTTTGATGAAGAAGTAAAATAGAAAACTCTTTGGCCCGGAATCCTGAATAATCCTTATTGAAATTTGTCTGTGAGACCTGAGCTTAAGTTAATAAATCAGTGAAAAAAATATTAGAAGGTAAGACTACTTCTTCATCGTCAAAAGTCCGATTAAATTTTGAACTACGTTTGTATCTCTTTAGAAAAAATACAAAAGTTAAAGAGAAAGATTACCTCACTCTTACCTGGATTATGTTCAATATTGTTGAAGATTATAACTTTGGATTAAAGAGTCAATAGAGAATGTTGAGTCCTGGATCAGTGCAGAGCGACTGAAAGCAGTACACTCGAGCTTCATCTATCGATATACTCCTGTGCTAACAATAGTGCCTTATATTTAGCTGGGTCTTTTATTTAACTTGACTGACAACATTTACATTTCGGGATGACTTTAGCGGGTTAACTTTTTGTTTTGATTCGCTGGTTACCGCTTCTCAGTCGTTTATGAGTTACATGAAGCCAGGCCATTTGAAGTCTATAAGAGCCAGCTGGAAATACAGAAACGAGTGCCGTCCTATTTTGAGTGGCTTTGTCTCATATTTTTCGACAGCATTTTCAATAACAGGTGTTAAAAAAATTAAATACAAATTAAAAAAGAAGCTTTTTTTGGTTGTAATTTCAACGGTTAAATAAAAGATTCTACAAGCCCTTATACAAAGCTATTCTATTTGATTAATTGTGGACGACGGCAAATGTGTGGCTGCTTCTAGCAGAATCGATTAATTGTCGGTTCCTTTGCGTCTTTGTTTGCCAACCGCTAGTTAAAAGACCTAATAAAATGGCGGGTAAACAACTGTTTAAAAGCTCAACATTTAATATTATAAATGCACGTGGAAAATCAGCCTTTAGGTACTTGCTGGTATAGAGTTTTTGTGATTAAACATTGAATGTTTTTCATTAATTGCTCACACCAGTTCAGTGCAAAAGCGCGCGAAATCACTGAATCGTTTGCCAGGCGCGTTTTGGTGAGCATAACACCATTCAAATAGAAAGTTTAGAGGCTATAAGCCCTAGTACTTTTTTCTTTTCCTTTTCCTTCTTCTCCTTAATTCTTCTTCTTCTTCTTCTTCTTCTTCTTCATCTTCTTCTTCTTCTTCTTCTTCTTCTTCATCTTCTTCTTCTTCTATTAACTTCTTCGCGGCTTTTTGTTTCGTTTTAATGTTTTGTCTTGCGATTTAAGTAGCTTTTTCATAACTACATACAAATTGTATACAACCATATCTGAGCACTCAAACGAACGATAAGTGGTCACCTCGAAAAGCCATATGATACAGGAAAAAAGGAAAAATTTAGCAACAATATTTCATTGGCCTGAAGCTCCTGCCTAGCGTAGCCACATAAAATCCTAGTTATATTGTGCTTATACTCATTCGTAAAGGTTTTGTGATGGCTTTCAATTAACTTGGGGCTTATTTTCTTATTTTCTTTTATAACTAAGAGGAAAAAGAAGGGTTTTTCAGGGTTTTTTTTCCAGTCAATCGACCTTTTATGTGTCATCAACGCCAACACGAGATACCAGACGGGTGTGTTTTGTGATATCTATTTATTAGCAGATTATATGGCTTATGATCAGGTGAGGATTTTACGGTATTCGTGTAGAACCTGACTGAGACTTTGCCTCGAGGGCTTTTATCTGTGTTCTTCGGTTACCCTCACTTCACAAAAATGAAGTTCTAAATCCCAATCAGGGATTCAGAGGGAGGTGATTCAATCAATGAAAAACTCTTTGGAAATGCTACTTCTAAACTCCCGTTTATCTAAAGTCAATTCTTAACAAGGTAAAAGATTTTCTATGCGTTTGAATGATTGAAATATGAGAATTTGGTACAGTTTTGCTGTGCAAATCCGCAAAAGAAAGGCCCTGTAGTGCAAAAGGGATGCGGTTTGCTCATCTCACAAATCCGTGTTCATCTCGAACGGTTAAACTATTGAAAAGTCCAAAATGTATCGTTCACTTCACTAATAAGTAGCCAGATGGCCACATAAAAAAAAAAAAAAATTGGCGGACACAATTTAAAATGCTGCAAATACAGAAATAAAACTAAGATGAATGGACTAGTTTACTCGCTGGTTCTCTTTTTATTCCATCGTGTTCAGCTTACCTATAACCCATCATATTCTATGCATTATACACCGACGCAGCTCAGACTAGTTTACTCGCTAGTTCTCTTTTTATTCCATCGTGTTCAGCTTACCTATAACCCATCATATTCTATGCATTATACACCGACGCAGTTCAGACTAGTTTACTCGCTAGTTCTCTTTTTATTCCATGGTGTTCAGCTTACCTATAACCCATCATATTCTATGCATTATACACCGACGCAGTTCAGACTAGTTTACTCGCTAGTTCTCTTTTTATTCCATGGTGTTCAGCTTACCTATAACCCATCATATTCTATGCATTATACACCGACGCAGCTCAGACTAGTTTACTCGCTAGTTCTCTTTTTATTCCACGGTGTTCAGCTTACCTATAACCCATCATATTCTATGCATTATACACCGAGACAGCTCAGACTAGTTTACTCGCTATAGTTCTCTTTTTATTCCATCGTGTTCAGCTTACCTATAATCCATCATATTCTATGCATTATACACAGACGCAGCTCAGACTAGTTTACTCGCTAGTTCTCTTTTTATTCCATCGTGTTCAGCTTACCTATAATCCATCATATTCTATGCATTATACACCGACGCAGCTAAGACTAGTTTACTCGCTAGTTCTCTTTTTATTCCAACGTGTTCAGCTTACCTATAACCCATCATATTCTATGCATTATACATCGACGCAGCTTACATTATTTTACTCGCTAGTTCTCTTTTTATTCCATCGTGTTCAGCTTACCTATAACCCATCATGTTCTATGCATTATACACCGACGCAGCTAAGACTAGTTTACTCGCCATATAGGCGGAACAATTATATTCTCTTACAGATTGTCTATTTTACAAGGGCAGTATCTTGCCTTCCATCTTTTCAAAGTCTTGAGCCAAGACAGCATTTTGACCGACATCAGTTCAGTTTCAAACTTTTTTTACACCGCCGTTGTTTAACTTTCCTTTGTATTCATTTGTTGTGATTCAGCAAAACGCAGTCCCAACTAGTAACCATTAGACATTATCATTAGAGGTTAAACCAGTTGACACCGACTTGAAGAATTAATATCCTTAATCTCTTCTCTTCTCTTCTCTTCTCTTCTCTTCTCTTCTCTTCTCTTCTCTTCTCTTCTCTTCTCTTCTCTTCTCTTCTCATCTCTTCTCTTCTCATCTCTTCTCTTCTCTTCTCTTCTCTTCTCTTCTCTTTCACTTTATTTCTTTCCTTTCCTTTCCTTTCTTTTCCTTTCTCTCTTTGTTAAGCCCGACAAAGACATAACAAGGCAGGTCTCTCTGCTACCAATAAAGCAACCATATGAATTATCGCATTCATTCCAGACACTTTTAATTCTACTTGTTAGAACTTGTTTCAGTCATAATTCGTATCATGGAGTAGTCTAAATGTCGGCATTCATTAATAGACATGTCATTACCATGGACACGACTGGGATAGGTCCTCTCGTGTGTTCTACCATTTTGAAAGTTAGCTTCATGAAGGATCATACCATGATAATGACCTCAAGAGGAGACAGTTTGTCCGAACACGGTACGAGACGTGACAATAAAGTTGGGTCGACTAGTCCCCGCGTTATGACCTACAAATTTACATGAACCACTTTGAATTCATCCTGAGCTAAGCAAGGCCTTTTTTGTTACAACGGCGGTTTTTGCAATTAGCTATTATTCCCGTCATTAATTCTTCATACCAGACGCAGCTCAAAAAAGTTTAATTTACTCGATATTCTTCAGCTTGCGGCTGATGAGCGACAACAGAATTTTTTATTACACCGATCTCAATGTTTTATATCATTCACATCATTTACTTCATACACCGACGCAGCTCAGACTAGTTTACTCGCTAGTTCTCTTTTTATTCCACGGTGTTCAGCTTACCTATAACCCATCATATTCTATGCATTATACACTGACGCAGCTCAGACTAGTTTACTCGCTAGTTCTCTTTTTATTCCACGGTGTTCAGCTTACCTATAACCCATCATATTCTATGCATTATACACCGACGCAGCTCAGACTAGTTTACTCGCTGGTTCTCTTTTTATTCCACGGTGTTCAGCTTACCTATAACCCATCATATTCTATGCATTATACACCGACGCAGCTCAGACTAGTTTACTCGCTAGTTCTCTTTTTATTCCACGGTGTTCAGCTTACCTATAACCCATCATATTCTATGCATTATACACCGACGCAGCTCAGACTAGTTTACTCGCTAGTTCTCTTTTTATATTCTCGCTAGTTCTCTTTTTCATATCCAAACTCTGGGGACCTGATGTTGAACCTTGTGGAAATCCATTACATTCTCTTTAACTTCAAGCAAAGTCTAAAATGCTATAATATTCTTAGTATTTAGTCGGCATCTCGTGTTTCACAATTGATTCCGGGTTTCGATATCATCTCGTCAATTCATAGTTGTAGCAGTCTGGTGCCATCGAAACCGCAAATTTGAATGAAGACCGATCAATTCAATTGAAGTACTGTTAACCTTATAGTCATCAAGACTTTAAAAGCTTTACATGTCTGCAGCCACGCGCCATCGATGATCTGAGGTCATCAGTTGATTGGCTGGTGAATGGAGAGGGCGTTTCCTTTTAATTGGGGCCAATTTGTAGCGTGCGTGCCAAGTTCTAGGTTTTCACTATGTTTGACTTTTATCTGATAATCACATGGATCATCGTATAGTGAGATTGTTGCTTGATGTTACATGTTATTTCCTGTCTCGTGCGGAATGTTCATCAGCTCAATTCGCAAGTTTTTAATAGTCTTCAGATTTTCTGGCTGACAGCACATGCATGGTGGTCAGGGTTTGACCACCATTTGGAGCAGATAATGAGATTCAAAGACTTTCAACATATATATAGTTCTGAAACCAAATAATAACCTCCAAGACCATATCTGTTTTTGTGCAATGTCCAGCGTTGGACGGTGAAGTTTGGCCTTGCAAAAATACAGTGACAAACTATACTTCTGTGTTAAATCTTGACTTCACGATTTCTTCAAACTTCAACACGATCTGTGAGTTAGCCGTGCCCTGACTTAGATCAGCCCAGAGGGTGTCTCAGGGTTCGATCTGTGAGTTAGTCGTGCCCTGACTTAGATCAGCCCAGAGGGTGTTTCAGGGTTCGATCTGTGAGTTAGTGGTGCCCTGACTTAGATCAGCCCAGATGGTGTTTCAGGGTTCGATCTGTGATTTAGTCGTGCCCTGACTTAGATCAGCTCAGAGGTTGTTAAAGGGTTCGATCTGTGAGTTAGCTATGCCCTGACTTCGATCAGCCTAGAGGTTGTTTCAGGGTTCGATCTGTGAGTTAGCCATGCCCTGACTTAGATCAGCCTAGAGGTTGTTTCAGGGTTTGATCTGTGAGTTAGCCATGCCCTGACTTAGATCAGCCCAGGGGTTTTTTCAGGGTTCGATCTGTGAGTTAGCCATGCCCTTACTTAGATCAGCCAAGAGGTTTTTTCAGGGTTCAATCTGTGAGTTAGCCATGCCCTTACTTAGATCAGCCAAGAGGTTTTTTCAGGGTTCAATCTGTGAGTTAGCCATGCCCTTACTTAGATCAGCCAAGAGGTTTTTTCACGGTTCAATCTGTGAGTTAGCCATGCCCTGACTTAGATCAGCCCAGAGGTTTTTTCAGGGTTCGATCTGTAAGTTAGCCATGCCCTGACTTAGATCAACCCAGAGGTTGTTTCAGGGTTTGATCTGTGAGTTAGCCATTCCCCGACTTAAATCCGTCTGTTTCAGGGTTCGACTATAAAATTTGAAGTCTATTTTTTTAAATGTTCGATATTACGGATACCAGCTTGGTCTTTGAAGGTTCTGCTGAGCTATTCATGAAATAAAACAAATACATCTCTGTTATCAGATAAAAGGCCCTGTCCAAAGGAGGAACTTTCACCTCAAATTTGTGTGCAACGTTATCTACTTTGTCTTCTTTGCTAACGAAGACAACACTTGTTGAAAGCAATGAAAGTTTTGTGATGTTGCAGCAGGGGTGGGGTGGGGGTTGGCCAGGGCGGTAACCCCCCACTTCAGTATTGAATGATCAAAATTCTCACATCTTATTTCCTCTTGCATGTGAAAATGCTTAAAATTACAATACTAGGATTATACGCTTAGCATGCAATGAAAAGACCCACAACAAATTACAGTGAGGACACTCGAACCGTGAACACTTTGAGGTTTTTTCATACTTTTTTCCTCCTTTATCCCTTGTGTGAATCGATTGGAAATATGATTTATCTTGAACAGTAAGATTATTTGAGTTCAGTGCTTCATTTTCAGAAGGTTTGAAGCAGTAGAAAGTTCATAAAATAACAAATATAATAATATCAAGTGTTCATGGTTCGAGTGTCCTCACTGTAAGACTGGTTTTCACTTTTTAACACTGAGACACGAACGCAAGCACAAGCCTGGAGTATCAGTTTCGTTTTAGTGCTTGTGCTTGAGTCGTATTAAAAAACAGGCTTTACGCTCTATGAGTATAAGGTCGCTTTTCCCATCTCTTTATGTTGAACGGCGTGATTTTTGAAAGCATTAAATTTTACGAATGAGATCTTCAGACGATTTCGCGTGAGTTAACCTTTCAACATGACGCACTCGACACATTAGAAGTGTCCTTAGAAAGGATCGAACATCTTACTTTAACTTCCTCAGCGGATGAAAAACTAAAAACAAACGATATGAAAAGACATCATTCTACGATAAAAACTTATCTTTTCCTCCGCGGATATCAAAATGTTGTTCTTTTTCTCTCGTCTTATCAGTCTATTTATAAAAAAAAACCGCTATTAGTTTCTCTTTTCTAAAGAAACAAATTTAAAGTGGTGTGAATGAGTGATTTCAATTGAATATTTCTAAAACTTAATTCCTCGAGAATCAGTAAATACCAAGTTCAGATCTGCGTCCAGCGCTATTTATAATCTTAATTTTTAAAAAAGTTTTTTTAAAAGTTAAAATTAGAAGAAGAAGAAGAAGAAGAAGAAGAAGAAGAAGAAGAAGAAGAAGAAGAAGAAGAAGAAGAATCTCTAGTTGTTCTAGTTATTCTCAAAAGTTTGTTGTCAGAACGATGAGACCTGCACCGTTAGATAAAAAATTGTGAATTAGCTTGGAGTTATAACTGTTGTTTCTGGTTAATTTACCAAGGTTGAGAATGCAAAGCCATCGTTACAGCTTCAAAGATCCTGGGAGAGCTCGGGAGGGTTAGTCACGGCTTCCCTTATCCCTATTTCTCTCCCCGGCTAAAACCATTTTGCCTGGTATCCCTTATAATTACCGTCATAACCTTTAATACAACCTGAAAATGAACTGAGATGTTTAACAAGCGCAAAAATTCTATTCTGTTACACTGATATATCCTCACACTTTCTAGTCTTAATAGAAACATATTCCTCTTCAAAAATTTAATGAAAATTTGGCTGAGTTCCAATTTAATTTTCTTAATTGAAAAATATGTGGACTGCCGACGCCGTAGGGCGAACTTTATGGACGTTTTAAAAAAATAAAAAATTTCATTTATTAAAGAGCAATTTGTGTATATATATTATATATATAGCACGCACCTTGGTTTTTGATAACTTCGCCTTCTTTAGACTTCAGTGATACCAATTATAGCCAGTACTCATCATAATCCGATAAAACACTTAAGTTTAAATTCAAGACTGCTTCCTGTTGTGTTATCGCTTCCAAGGTAAGTTTTGTCGTTCTTTAATTTGTTGGTTGATTTGCCAACGGGTCTCAAGGTGTTTCGTATGACTACTAATGGTGAAAGAGAGAGCGCGCCATCGAGACTGCTAAACAGTTGAATTTGCTCCGAAAAGCCGTCACTTGAAAAGGCGCGCGATTCTTTTACCACGCCGCCTGATGGCGAATTGCAGTCACTCTTGCCAGAAACCATATCTTGTAATTAACCTTAACAATGCGATATTTTGTTATTATATGCTTCCGATGGAAATTAAATCATAACAATTAAGCGTAGTGAAGATAACGGCGCTTGTAGGATATCGATTCCGAAGGGAGATATCAAAACAAAACAGATCAAATCGTCCATAGTTGACAGTTTTCTATTCAAGTATCTGATCAGAGAAACAGGAAACTGTCTTCTATCTTTTGTAAATTTATTTTCGTTTGTTGATTCTCTTTAGAACTGAAGTTAAAAATAATAGTGGAAAAGGGGAGAGCAGAGCAGAGAGACCATGAATAAAGTGCTTTGTTGGGGCTCAATATTTAGCTTTCCATCGCTTAGTACCGCCAGTATTGGCAACAATAAGGCATTGCTTGAACCAGCCCCGTCGCACCCCCTTCCCTCTTCTGCGCAGTTGTCCACTCTACTCCCTTCATGTCCCGTACACACAGCGTCTCCCCGAAAAATACTTAGCATTCACAATTTTAACCAATCATTAAATCAATATTATAAGGAAAACTTTTCTTTGGTTTGGCATTTTGGTGCCCTACAACTCTGCACTGGCCCTCCGTGAACAAAATGCTGGATCTGCCCCTGGATAATATCACTTTCTCAATATGCCGTTCGTGTTTATTAGAAGATCATTACGATAGAGCTAGTTTGTCGGTCTGTCGTGTAGAGGATGATATGAGTAGGCTGAACACCGTGTAATAAAAAAGTGACCTATCAGGGGCGGACTCATCATTTTCTTCAGGGAGGGATGCTGCGTTGGAAGGACACCCACACGAGAAAAACACCGACCAAAAACAGAAAAAAAACTGATATCATCCAAATCCAAGAAAGAGAAAGTTATTAAATAAATTTGATACCTTCAAAAGCTGCAGTAAGGGCACGGAGTCGATCCGACTCAAGGATATGGGGTGCACCCCTTAGAATCTTCGAAAAAAGTAGCAGAAAGTCGACCCAGGGGGCTCTCATTCCTTGCACCCTTCCCCCTGAATCCGTCCCAGGTTATGTACGTGTAGGACGTTAGTCCTTCGTCGCAGCAACGACTAATTTACAGCAGTCAAATTTCGCATGTTAGTTTTTTTGTCTTCACCCGCTGATTATAATTCTTTGCTTGCCGCGCATGTGCATATGGCAAACTAAGCTGAGTTTACTACAGTTTTTTTCATTTTCTATTTTCTTAGGCTTTCAATCGCTGTTTAAAAAAGTACTTCTTCACAAAGTTAGGGGAAAAAAACCTCGATTTTGATTTTTACCACAAGTTTCCTCGTAAAATCACGTTGTACCAACGGCCAGGCTTTCAAAGCGCATCCCACATGGAAAGGAGCGATCATGGGTGCTTAGTTATCAGCGACAAAAATCGATATTTTGGGTTTGCTGGTCATAGCAAGGAGTTAATCATCTACGGTCTAGGGGCCGACTAACCTCTCCCTTAGGCTTCGGCCGAGCTTCCTGATCAGTCTGTAAATGTTCACCCCGGGATAGCGGTGTTGGGGTCGAAATCTCCAGCGTAACCGTAAGTCCATACGATGCTACAGCACTCGATGTCTGGAAGTATGGTCCTGGTTAATCAACCAATAAATATAAAAAAACGTCCCGATTTGCTGAAATTTCGAAAATATGATTAATCCAGCCAAGGTGGTAGTTTTTTTTTTTTTGTTTTTTTTCTGATTTAGAATCAGAACTGCTATTGGCATCATAAACAAGTTTTAATGAATTAATTTTACATTAACACTAGAAATCCATAGGCGTTGCTAGCGACTCTTAGACCAAGTCTCCTTGACCGAGTCCCAACCCAAACAAGTCAAAACAAGATGGCGGAACAGAAGATGGCGGAAGACAAGTAAAATACAGAGCGTAAAAATAGTTCTACACCATGAGACCACCACCATCTGTTACAGGAATATCACCTATTGAAGGTCCACCGGGGACTCGAGTCATTATCAGAGGAGAAAACTTGGGAATTAACTTGAAAGACTTCGTAGGTTGGTGTTGAATTTGATCCAATATTCTGAATGAATCTTTGACTAAAATATTTGAAGTAATCTTATTATTTCCTTATAAAATAAGCTGTTTTTTAACTATTATTCGTGCAAAAGAAACATTTATCTGCATGGACGTGTGATTTTTTGTTTTGCATATATTTTGAGCCTTAGCGTAAGCTTTATTGAATGAAAGCCTAGTATTCACATATTTGACAGCTTACATGTAGCCTGGTAGAGCCTGGTATATTGTAGACACAGCCTGTAAATTTACAGGATAATTTTTTTTTCGTATTTTTATAGAAAAACCCATAGATAATTTTTTTAAAACAGCAAAAAAAACTCGATCTAGGAAGTTTGAATCAAAGATTAAAGAATGCTGTAGAAACATGATATCCTAAAGCTTGTTGGAGAAATAACTTACAGCTCAAAGAATGCAAGTCAACCAGCCTGAATATTAACTTGATAATCTAGATTCCTATTCAATAACTTGTATTATTTTACACATTTTTTCTAGGATAAGACATTATTATTACTAGAAAATACACAGTAATAGAAAATATATAGGAAATTGTTAGTAAATTAAAACAGCCTTTCCCCCTGCTCTGTTCAGAAATGAAGCATGCAGGAATTGACGTAAGCACAAAAGAATTGTGAAGAGAAGCATGAGCTGTAGGTGAGAGTGCTTCTCACACTTCTTGTGTGCTATCAGTGCTTTCTAAGTGCTTTATACATGCATCAAGCATTCCGCGCTACTGCTCTAAGCACATTCTCAGGGGATTAAAAAGTGAGATAATATTTTGTAAAACATGTTATATTTTAGTTCTATTTTTCTTGTCAAACACAATTTTCATTAAATATTCAAGATCACATACCGTTAAGTGATATGTAAGCTATATAGTAATAAATAGTTATTTTAAAGCACAATGCTGATGCATTGTGCCATCACTCCCAATCCCCATCGCCTGCCACCCCCACTCGCCATGCACCCCCAAAAATCCTGGCTAAGTTGTTCTGCAATACTCTATGTTGAGTGATAATGTTGTAACAATGTTACAATTTCAATTCTAGGACTGACAATATGTGGAGCCAATTGTCTGTTATCGGCAGACTACAAGTCACCCAGTAAGATAATAACACGGACTGGCCAATCAAGACCTGGCAAAGGAGACGTCATTGTTACAACCAAGTCTGGTGGCGAGGGATCATGTACTGTACAGTTCAAGAGCCTGCCAGTCATTCCCGGTAATTATATAAAATTGAATAAAGTTGAAGCTCTCGCAAGTGACCACCTTGGGAAAGATGATGAGAATAGGCACTCTTGAGTAGTATATGATTAATGCAAATGGTTTTCAAAATCATGTTCGTAACTATAGAGCCGGTTACTAACAAGAACACTCATAAGCGGCAATGCAAACAAGGTTTCAAAATTATGGTGCCATCGTAGCTAGAGCTAGCACTTATGAGAGTGGTCGCAAGGGAGCTCTGACCATAGTTTATTAGGATTTGTATTGGAAAATGTCATGGATGTAAATTTCGTGTTTAATGCTGTTCTCCTATATTCTGCTGGACCCCCACTTTCAGGGCTTGAAATAGCGGCCTGCCAATGGCCAAAAGCCAGGCAAAATTTAAGGTTTGGCAGGCAAAAATAACGGTGAACTGCCAAATGGAAAATAAAAGTAATAGAAGGGCAGGCAAAATTTACTGGACTGGCAGGCTATAATTGTTTCCTATTTCAAGCCCTGACTTTTATTAATGTGTGTGTCATGAAGAAAAACAAAGAGACTGGTAAGAATTGTAATGATATAAAAAAAAATCTCATTTTCTTCTGTATTTTCTGCACATGCACTATTTTGTTTTTATTTCTGGCACACAAATTAGTTAGTGAGAAAAGTTGATCCAGTTCCAAATTAACCTTCTTACTAAAATCAAGGAGATACTTTCCACACGCTTCAACCCAGGAATGTTTGGGAGGGGTTCAAACATATACTTTGCAAATAATTGAGCTATTTGAATATAAAGAAACTAGCGGGCCCAGCCTCCATCCCCTTCCCTGGATCCACCACTGACTAGTGTACAGCAGTCAGTGATGGACCATGCCATAGCAGCACATGAAACCCATGTCACCATTGCAACCAAACTTTACAGAGTGGATCTAAGTATTGTTTTTGCTTTTTGTGTAACCAGATCCACTGAGGGCGTCGGCAGTCTGGATAGAAGAGGTTGACCCTGAAGAAATGGACACAGGATCAGGATCTGCTAGACCAGTGTCGCCACCACTCCACCAGGACCCCCTGGGGATTGCAATTGATGTGTTTGGGTAATACCTTGTTTCATAATGTCATTAGATCACACTAGACTAGTGTCTCCACCAGGACCCCCTGGGGATCACAATTGATGTGTTTGGGTAATACCTTGTTTCATAATGTCATTAGATCACACTAGACTAGTGTCTCCACCAGGACCCCCTGGGGATTACAATTGATGTGTTTGTGTAATACCTTGTTTCATATAATGTCACTAGACCACATTAGACTAGTGTCTCCACCAGGACCCCCAGGGGATTACAATTGATGTGTTTGTGTAATACCCTGTTTCATAATGTCATTAGATCACACTAGACTAGTGTCTCCACCAGGACCCCCTGGGGATCACAATTGATGTGTTTGTGTAATACCTTGTTTCATAATGTCATTAGATCACACTAGACTATAGTGTCTCCACCAGGACCCCCTGGGGATCACAATTGATGTGTTTGTGTAATACCTTGTTTCATAATGTCATTAGATCACACTAGACTAGTGTCTCCACCAGGACCCCCTGGGGATCACAATTGATGTGTTTGTGTAATAAGGGAATGGTTCATAAGTAGCGTGCATCCATCGTGAAATAGATGCACGCGGGAGGTTGCTAAGCACGAGAGAAGCTTAATGAGTCGCACGAGGCGTAGCCTCGTGCGACTCTAGCTTCTTGAGTGCTTAAGCAACCTCCCAAGTGCATCTATTTCACGATGGATGCACAGCTACTTATGTACCATTTCTTTTATAATATAGCTTTCAAATTTAAATAAGAAACTTAGTCAGCGTGCTACCCATGGGCAAATAGTTCATGGTAAATTAGCCAATCAGAGCGCGCGTACCATCTTAGCTATATTATAATACCTTGTTTCATAATGTCATTAGATCACACTTGACTAGTGTCTCCTCCAGGACCCCCTGGGGATCACAATTGATGTGTGTCTGCCCCTTCAGTTTCACAATTTTGTCATACATATCCAAAGTAAGGGCTATTTAACAATTAGTCCTAGAGTCCGAATGGTAGGCCGTGAGGGCAAGAGGTCTAATTGTTTTAGTAAAAACCTACTAATCGGTCCAATAAAAGGATGCAAAAAGTTTTGGATTTTGCTTTAAATATATTTTTTTGGGTTTTCAAAATCGGCGCTTTTTGCTACTAGAGGTCTATCCCTAATAGACCCCTAGTAGCTCGGCCAATCACAGGGCTCAATTGGTGATTGACCATTAGTAGGTTTTTTCTAATATAATTTATATTTTATGACAGAAATAGCAAATGTGTTCACTTACTGTGCTGTGTGTATAGCACATGGGAATCGGTAGGACACTCAGGAAGAGTTGAGTAGCATTTAGCTACATGTTTTGATTCTAACATTTTATTAATATGTTTATTGTAGTTACAGAGTACCAGAAGATCAGTTGGAAGATTTGTTCCCTGAAGGTAAGACCATAGTTAATGGAGTGGAATGGTTTGGAAACCTTTTGTTCAAGGCTTTTGTTTGGCTAGCGATGTTGAAACGTACCATCATGTGATATTGACCGTGCACAATGAACCAAAGCAAGTATGGTTGAAAATACTAGTTTCTGTACTATTTTCATGTACGAACATTTTGAAAGAGTAAAATTTTCATGCTAGGATTACAAAGAAGAGGATAAATAATTCTGCACAGATACAGTTAAGTTACTAGATGATAAATAAGAGAGCGTTCAAAAAGGTGATTCCATTTTCAGTAAACAGTTAACCTCTGTCATATAGGATTAATCAACAAATATCTCCTATTTAAGAATATTTTTGTGAAAAAAATGTCTATGTTCCCTAATTTACGATGAACAAACGCTGCAACTTTTCCTTCTCTGTGCACGGTCAACATCGTATAACAATAGAAAAAGTCGAACAAAAACCTATAACAATAGGTTTCCAAACCATTCCACTCCATTAACTATGGTAAGACTTTAACTTGTTTATTTCAATGCATAAACAAACAGTTCAGTATTTTGTTGATAAAAAACATGGCTTTCAAGTTCCAATGAATGACATGTTAAGATTAAAGGCCACTTCACCAAGGTCCTCGTCCATGGTCAAAACTCCAGGCCAAGTGACACTTGCTCCTTAAAACAAGTGTATGAGATCACTGGGGATCAAACTATGGACCTCTTGCTTAGCAGGCAACACACTAACTAACCAACCAAGCCACACTTGCTCCTTAAAACAAGTGTGTGAGGTCACTGAGGGTCAAACTATGGACCTCTTGCTTAGCAGGCAACACACTAACTAACCAACCAAGCCACACTTGCTCCTTAAAACAAGTGTATGAGATCACTGAGGATCAAACTATGGACCTCTTGCTTAGCAGGCAGCACACTAACCAACCAAGAAACACTTGCTCCTTAAAACAAGTGTGTGAGGTCACGGAGTATCAAACTATGGACCTCTTGCTTAGCAGCCAGCACACTAACCAACCAACCAAGCCACACTTGCTCCTTAAAACAAGTGTGTGAGGCCACTGAGGATCAAACTATGAACTTTTTTTCTAATTTTTAAAATGTTTAGGAAGTGGAAATGTCCTTGGTGAGAATTTCAATGCGGCTTGGTATTTGTTAGAGAAACATTGTGAAACAAGGTAAATAATATTCTACTCTAAAAACTATTAAATGAATGTTTCTGAAAATCAATAATTTTAAGTCATTCACTGGTTCCTAATTGTCAACTTAGAGGGGCACTTTGCATAGATACAACAGCTTGTTATCCTTCGCTGCACACGAAAATTCTTGTGTTTACGCAAAGTTGATGCAAATGAGCCAAATAAATTGAAATGCTTTAAGGCCCAGAAACATGGCAGCATCATTGCATGCAAGAAAATTACAGTATTAGTTATCAAGTGACAAAGTGTGATGCCATCAAATTCCAAATTGTGCAATTCAGTTTTGTTCATATTTGAAGAGAACATGACATTGCCTACATTTCTGCCAATTTTAAGGCTGATGTGAGCTATAGGAATAGAGATATCGGACGTTTAAGCTCCAAAAATCCCAACTTACACTGGAGCTAATCATGTGAACTCCAGCGCAAAATAAGAGAAAATGTATGGGGTCATTTTTGTTTCAACTTTCAACAGTACCTATATCTCATCTGTTTCTTGCTTTATTACTCTGAACATCCACACTATACCGGTCCACTATGCCATATTTTTACATACAATTTCTGATGATGTTGCAAAATCTTAAACCAAAGTTATTAAAAAAAAAAAAAATTTTGTGACGTCATTACTTTGGTACTCTATTTTAATTAACTCTGTTTCTATTGCAGCTTTGGTACTCTAAGTAATGGTTTGAATTACATTAAGAATGAAGAATCCAGACGAGCAGCAGGACCCTTGGCTTTTGTCAAGGAAAATTTAGGCACATTTTTGGATTCTCTTGACACGCTGAGATGTATCTTTTGAACTTATTTTCACCACCCCTTCCTTAGAGTGTTTTTATTTAAAACTTTCCATGGCATCCTAATCCCTTGCAGATCTTACAGTGTCAGTTTAGCTTAAATCCTCCTCCCCTCTCCTCCCCTCCCCAGTCTGGTGGATGTGTTAGTTGTAATGGTGGTGGTGATGGTAGCATGTTGGTGGTGGTACACACAAGGGAAGTTCCTTAAAAATGTAATAGTAGTGTTAGCAAGAATACACCCATGTTGACCCTTCTTTCCCTTGGATTATGGTGCTTTTCATGTTTCTGTGCTCTTAGCGACTCCAGATATCTTACATTTTGGTTTCCATTAAAAAAGAAGGAATGTCTGAAATCAGGAAAATTACATGCCTTAACTGTGTCAAAAGCTGTTCAAAAACAGATGTTGAAGGATGAGAGTGAATGTGAAGGAGGGTCGATTGCTGAGACTCTGGAAAGCATATTACAAGGTAAAGTTCTCTTTCAATCTATTCATCTTTAGTTAACTTATTTTTTACTATGTGGAGGGGCTTAAGTCTCTTTGTGTCAGGGAGTTTCAGTGAGTATTAGTTTGCTGTCAATGTCACGAATTCGGGGAATCAAGGGTGGGGCAGCATTAGTGCACTCGCCTCTCACCTTTGGGTTCTCAGCATCACAATCAAGTAAAGTTTGTTCTGTCTCTCCCTTGATTTAAGGGGTTTTCTCCAGGTTCTTCAATTTTCCACCCTCTGCAAAACCTAAAATGCTAAATTCCAATACTATCTGTCAGTTAGCCATGTCCTGACTTTGATCAGCCTTTGTTGTGGATGACATATACAGGGGCATAGCCAGGGAAGGGCCAAGGGCACCAGGGGTCCCCTATTCTCTCAGCCATGTTCTTCTATTTTGTTGCTTTTTTTTGGTCCACCATTTTTGGGGTTTTGCACCCACCCCCCCCCCCCCCCCCCCCCCCAGAAAAAAACCTGGATCCTCTCCTGTTCATGCAACTTACCCATGTTCTAAAATCAATCTTGGTTTGTTGTTTTTGGCAGGAGCAAGCAAGAATGCTGATGCTTTGTTTCAAGATGTTTTGAATCGTAAAGATGATGCTGATAGAACAAGAAATGCCTTGAATGTCCTGCAGCGTTTTCGGTTTCTGTTTAGCCTTCCTCACAGCATAGAAAGAAACATTAAACAGGTAAAAACTGTGCTGTTAGTTCAAATATACCACATCTGAAGCTATTTACACTTCTGGTTGACGTCACCGTCATAGATTTTGCAAATTGTAACATCCCTAATGTCACATAAACTATCTTCTGTCATCATTATTTTTGCGTCAATAGTAATCTGTTATTATTCTCTAGCTTACCGCTAATTATCATCTTGTTATTATTCTCTGTTACTATTTACTCCAGGGTGAATATGAGTTAGTTATCAGTGATTACAGCAGAGCAAAATCACTGTTTGCAGAGACTGATATCAAGATCTTCAAAAAAGGTTTGTGAAATGCAATAAATAATAATAATAATAATAATAATAATAATAATAATAATAATAATAATAATAGATAAATAAATGCTAATTCACTTGAGTGACCATGGCTCCATATCGAGGTTGGACTTGATGTGTTCATGCGTTTACTGTATTGTATCAACTGTATTGATTTATCTCTTAAATATTTCTATTCAACACTATTTTAGTTAATACTTTTCATTGGTTTATTGGTGTAATCTGTTCTCATAAATGTTTGCTTTATTGGTGTAGTTGTGCAAGAGGTGGAAACAAAGATAGAATCATTTAGGAATCAGCTCAAGAGTAAGCTGCAAGAATTTCCTTCACCACTTGAGGAACAGAAAAAAATTATAAGGTAGACTGAGCATTTTATTTAAGTAATAGATACAATATAAGTGACAATGTTGTATCTGATTGTATATCCCATACAACATTGTCACAAATATTGTATCTTTCTTGTCATATTTTTTCTTGATGAAGATACTGATTTCTGAAGAATAGATTTTAAAAGCAGTGTCATTTAAGAAAAGCAGTGTAATATTTCTAAGGAGCATGTGTACAATGTTTTCTGATGTCACGCATTATTTGGTACGGGCATCCCACATTGGATATTGTGTTTAGGTTAACAAAGCAAGGTTGCAGGGTTTTTGATCTAGTTGGTGGGACTGGCTTTTGAAAAGGCTCTGGGAAACCATTTGTTTACGGGAGAGGGTTATCAGCCCTCAGCCCAACCCCCAACCTGGAGGACCAGGGGATATCTCTATGACTGGTTCCTACCCTTCGACCTGATTGGCATGGGTGTCCCTGCCAGGAGCCTAAAGCTCCAGCTTGTCATAGCTCTAGGGGTTATTTGAACACACAAGCTGCACCACCACAATAAGGTGGTGACAGCCAGCGAGGAACTCAATGACAACTTATTAAAAATGGCTGTATTTTCTATGATTTTAGGTATCTTGTTGATCTAGAAAGTGGTGGTGATCCAGCATGGGAGTGCATTGTTAACCAGCATGCATGGCTGCTGAAGCTTCTCACAAGCTGCAAGAATGACCATCAGGCTAAAGGTACATGTACAATACTGATTCAGTTGAAGTTCAACTGCTGTGAATACAAATAGTGGATGAGCACCCCCCCCCCCCTCTCTCTCTCTCTCTCTCTCCCTCTCTCATTTATGGTATTTAGCACGTATTTCCTATGACTACAGATTCTAGTCCATTCTTACAAGTGGAAGGACCATCCGATTCTGATCATTTGGACTCACGACCATCTATTCCAGGTAAATACAGGGTCTGTGCTAATCCAGGGGGGCACCCAGAATAAAAAAGTAAAAAAAAAAACACAAAAAAAGACAATTAATTGCCAAAACATTATGCCCTCCCCCCCCCCCCCCCACACTGCCCCCTCCCTTCACTAGTGTGAATAATCCTTAAGCTCTTTGAAAAGTGCTTGAAAAACGCCCTTGTGAAAACATTATTTTTAAAAGTCTTTGATCACTCATTAAGTTCCTTCCTCAGTAAATAACATTTTCACGATTTTGTATACCACTGGAATAAGTAAAGATCTTTCTCCACCTTTTTCAGGCACATTTAGACCAGACTCGCCAGCTCTTGGTAAGAGCATGATTGCTCCTGTTAGCAAGACATCTACGTTAGAGCGACAATGTAAGTGTATCTGCTGCCTGCTAAGCAAGAGGTCCATAGTTTGATCCTAAAATTGGTATATTTGATTTGTTGCTACCCATTAAGTGACATGTATGTTTGTTGCCAACAGTCAGAAGCAGCCATGTCACTCCACAAAAAGTTCAGTTCGTAGAGGAATTATCCGACCTGGTTACCGAATGTCTCCCAGACCTCTGGAAGCTAGGTCAGGCATACCTAAGTCAGACATTACTTGGAGAGGTACGTTATGTAGCAATCAAATATACAAGATATATAAGACAACAATAGCAGCAGCAACAACAACAACAACAACAACAGCAGCAACAGCGAAAACAGCATTAGTACCACCAATAACAATAGTAAAACATCAGCAAAAACAACAATAACAATGAGAAGAAAGCAAATTATTTTTTGTAGGAATAAAAAAAAACATAAATCAATTGTACAAGAGGAATTTAATCATCCAAGTCTTGTTTACATTTTTATAGGATACAAGCACTTCTGGCAAACAGTTGCCGCCAAACCAAGAAAAGGAAATGCAGTTTCAGGTCTGGCTTATGAGCATTATTTCTGGGATATTTGTAGTCATCAACATCATCATCCATCATGATGTCCATAATCATTATCAACATCTTCATCCATCATGATGTCCATAATCATCATCAACATCATCATCCATCATGATGTCCATAATCATCATCAACATCATCATCCATCATGATGTCCATAATCATTATCAACATCATCATCCATCATGATGTCCATAATCATCATCAACATCATCATCCATCATGATGTCCATAATCATTATCAACATCTATCATGTCCATCATCATCATCCATTATCATGTCCATAATTATCATCATCATCATCATAATCTATCATGTCCATAATCATCATCATCATCTATCATGTCCATAATCATCATCCATTATCATGTCCGTAATCATCATCATCATCATCATAATCTATCATGTCCATAATCATCATCATCATCTATCATGTCCATAATCATCATCATCATCATCCACCATCATGTCCATAATTATCATCATAATCTATCATGTCCATAATCATCATCATCATCCATCATCATGTCCATAATCATCATCAACATCATCATCCATCATCATGTCCATATTCATCACAATCATTGAGACTTATGACAAAACTGTTATTCATTTTTCCTTGTCCCATTGTTTATATTCTCAGTCGATGATCCAGAAAGTGACGTCCCTCTACACAGACCTCGTAAATGCTGCTTTCCTGTTGACCCCAATGAATAACCAGAACACAGAAGAACTGGGGAAATGGTTCAGTAATATTGAAGGGCTTGCCGCCTGGTTACCATCATGTGTCAGAAATGTCAGGTAATACCATGATTGATATATATGCGCGATATAACGTTACAGGCCGCAATCACGACCCCGAAGACACTTTGTCATAAAATGACCTGTGGTGTATTAGTTAAGGAATAAAAAGTTTTCCGTGTATTATACTCTGATAAAGACAAGCGGGATGTGGATAGAACACGAGAGAAGCGTAGGAAACCACGACGCGTAGCATTCTAGGATGTGTGTTTAGAAATATCCTTAAGGGCATAATATGACACATATCTGAAGCTGAAAACGTTACGCCAAAAGGAAATGGGTCTATTGAACTTTCAAAACTGTCCCCGTGTTCCCTCCAAAGTATGATCCCGTGAATGGGCGCGATGGTATTAACGTTCTCGGCATACTCCCCTCATCTCTTAATTGTATATGTGACTCGATGGTATTATAACGTTCCATGGGTATTATTTATAGGTCTTGTCTGGTGTCACTATGTTCTCTCGGCCTACCCCCATCGTCTCTAAACTGTGTACGTGAGTTGGTTGATAATCTGAGGTTCTTGTGTGCTACTGAAGTGTTCACTGAAGCTACTGCAGGTATGGATGTCATTCCTTTTCTAATGCACTAGACGGACCAAAAGTGGATATACACCCCTTTCACGTGACGTCAAAGCAGCTCATTTTGGAGAACAAAACAAACAAATTTCAATCTCCTGAGAATTGGAACCTATTGTTTTGTCCTCCAAACTGAGCTGCATTCCGAAGTGAAGCAAGGGGTCTATAGATCAGATCAGAAAACGTACTCCATAGCCGGTGTGGAAAATTCACACCTTCCATATCCAATTGTACTGCAAGCCCATCTTTGAAACGCTAAGGCCACTGTTACGATACTGCGGAGTTGAAGAAAACTGTTGAGCCAATCACAGCACAATATATTATTTCGATCAGAATGCTCTAACATTGACGGCAACGTCATGGACACGTCACGACATCTCATTCTCATTTCATTCACCACTTTATATAAATATGTTGAGCCAATAATAGAAGAATAGATTACTGTACTTCGCAATAAATCAGAATGACGTAATATGAGCGACAACGACATGGGCACGGCACGGCACGTTGCTGTAATCTTATACCGATCTTGTTTTTTCCCTATTCGTTAGAAATCAAGACACTTCACTGTAACGAGCTGTGGACTCTTGAGAAAGATGAGAACATTGGTAGAATAACTAGCCTGGTGAGTTGAATGACGGGGCTTAATTAAAGGGTTTGCAGGCATTGTCGTTATCGTGTTCATGTACCACTCCTCGTCCTCCTCGTCCTCCTCCACCTCCTCGTCCTCCACCTTCTCCACCTCCTCGTCCTCCACCTCCTCCACCTCCTCCACCTCCTCCTCCTCCACCTCCTCCACCTCCTCCACCTCCTCCTTCCCCACCTCCTCCACCTCCTCCTTTTCCTCCACCTCCACCTCCTTATACTCTATGGTCTATAACTGTTGAATATGTGATTTATCTCAATCTAGCCATTGTTGTTTGAAAACATCGTGATGGAAACCCTTCATACATTAGAAGAGATCGCCAGTGAATCAATACCTGAAGACAACAAGGTACTGAAAAATAATGTCTTATATAGAGAAGTTTTCGTAGAATGGGAAACATTACGGCAATACAATACAATAAATTTATTTCAACAAATAAAAACAACAATTCCAATGCTTTTTTTTTTCATCTAGAGTCACGGCCGTGTCAAGGAAAAAGGCACAGAATTGTTCAAAGAGATGTTTTTGGTAAGGGTACAGTGTACTGTAGGCTTTGTAAGAAAAAATGAACAAACATCAATTCATCAAACCCTGAAACAACCTCTGGGCTGATCTAAGTCAGGGCGCGGTTAACTTACAGATCGAACCCTGAAGCAACCTCTGGGCTGATCTAAGTCAGGACGCAGCTAACTCACAGATTAGAATTTAGCGTATTGGGTTTTGCGAATGGAGGAAAAAACTAGAACCAAGGGAGAGACGTAATAAACTCTGCTCACATAATCGAACCCAAACTTTTTGTTTGGTCTTGAAAACGCCTCCTATTGAAATAAATATTTTTCATTCTTAGGCTTTTATTGAGTGTCTTCAGGACCTGGCTTTTCAAACTGAACAAGAACAAGACAAGATCTCAGTGTAAGTTACAGTGTAAGAGGTTGAGCAATGGGGACATCTTGTCGTGTAATATTATTGTACTGTAAGTTAATGAGCAAGCAGCGGCAGATCCAGGAACCCGAGAGAGGTTGCGTAAATATTCAGCGTTAGACAAATCTAATCGCTGACAATGCGAAACGAAACCCGAGGAGGATTGTAGGCATGCTGCTAAGAAAATTATCTAAATATGGTTTCCAGAAATGCTATTTTCTGTGTTATCGGGATATAAAAAGGTGTAAAAATGCATCGTAAACGAAAGGGGGAACCGCGAAACCATCGCCCCCCGCCCCTAAATCCGCCCCTGACAAGAATTGCTTTGCATGTGACTCTCTGGGGACAACCATTTTTGTCTGTTACAACCGAGAGCTTCAAGTTGCATAATATTGTCATCAATATTTTAACTTTTATGATTATACACTCTAGATCCAGCCAATCAGATGAAAGAATAGATCGCTCGACATACTCAGTTGATGATAACATTCCTGTAACTGTAAGTACTAAATATGGCATGACCATAACCCATGACTTGTAAAACCTTGATTTCATAGCAATGTTCTTTTCTCATTTATTATATCCATTTTGAAATCACTAGCAAATCCTGTAATCTGATTGGCTCTCAGTAGATTGATTGACTATTTTGAGTCCGAATCTTATCTTTTTGTCAGCCAATCACAATGCAACACTTGAAAAGGTTACCAATCAGATTACAGGATTGTATGTAATCAGCCAATCAGATTACAGCAAATAAGGAACATAAAATGTAGCTTTTTTCAAGTTTGACTGCAATTTTTTGTTACAAAAAGAAACAAAATGGATGATTTTAACAGCTACTTATTAGTAATACTTTTGTACTTATCACAAATTTAGTGTCTATCTAGTATGATTTCAAAATGGATATAATAAAATTGCACTCCACTTTCAATTACCATTATTTAAATTTGCCAACAATATAACAAAAGACCTGTTTGTTTCTGCCAATAGATCTCTGATTGGCATATTAATATCAATAGGTGACGTCAGCGCGAACATCGCTATAGGTGGAACTAATAATAATAAATAAAATAATAATGAATCACTTTTTTATAGTGGGATACAAATAGACCATTTTCGAGATGCACGAGCGCTTTCAAAAATATCGCAGGCGCAGGCATGAAAAAGCGGCATTTTCGGGCAAAATCGCGCGCACTATTGAAGCTGCCCGAAATGCCTCGAGATCGTGTCTGTGCCTGCGATATTTTTGAAAGCGCCCGTGCATCTCGAAAATGGTCTATTCAGTAACTTAATACTGGTTTCCAATAGAAGCCAGAAAATGAAAATCCGAAAAAATTGAGCGGAGCTACGGAAAGTCAAAGTGTTCCAGATTCCTAGATTTGCCCCAATTCAAAATGGCCGCCGAAAACCGTGAATTGGTCTATTTGGCCCACTATCACTCACACACACACTACCACTACTATTCTATGCATACAACTCACACGTTGATTTTTACGGAGAAAGAAAACCGGGGTACCCGGAGAAAACCCTCGTGGCAAGGGAGAGCAACAGATCTAAGTAATTTGCTTTGATTAATTGCTATTTTAATTTTTTTTATTATTATTAAAAATTTAAGATTTAAGTGTTGCCAACCTGAAATCTATTGGATGACCCAGCAAAGCAAAGTGACCAAACGCTATTATTAAAATGGTTGGCACATTACATCACAATGACAATGTTGATAAATATTACGTTCACCTATAGACCCCTTTCACGTGACGTCAAAGCAGCTCAATTTGGAGAACAAAACAAAAGAATTTCAATCTCCTGAGAATTGGAACCTATTCTTTTGTCCTCAAAATTGAGCTGCATTCCGATATGCTGCAAGGGGTCTATATGACTGTGTTTGGTTTTCAGGATGAAAGGTTGCTTATTGTTCTAAACAACTGTCGATACGTCAGAGAAAAGGTTCTTACCAAGCTAGTAGAAAGCTTCAAGAATCAGGAATACCCAATGAGTGATGAACTAACAAAGGTAAACCACGCAGAGGAAGCTTTCAGTTTATGTGGTTGTCCATTAAAGCAAATATTCAGAGTTTTCACATAATTTTCGCTCAAAATGGGATCCAAAACTTAACCTTCAAATACAACTTGCAGGGGGAAACAAAAACAAATTTAATTTTAGCGTATATTATACATCATCATCGTCATCAACATCATCATCAGCAGCATCATCATCACCATCATCAGCAGCAGCAGCATCCTCACCATCATCATCATCATCACCATCATCATTATCACCATCATCATCATCACCATCATCATTATCACCATCATCACCATCATCATTATCACCATCATCATCATCACCATCATCATTATCACCATCATCACCATCATCAACATCACCATCAACATCATCATCACCACCAGCACCATCATCATCATCATCATCATCATCCTGATCATCATAATTTTTTTGAATCAAGAAAAATACTGTTTTACATTTTAGACCTGAAGTAGGTTTTAGTTTTTTACTGATGATGTCAAGCTTTCTAATCTCTCATCTTGTGTTCTGCAGTCTTTACAGTCGAAGCTCACGCAGCTCGAGGAAAAGATATTCAATGCCTACATTGAACAAAAAGCAGATTCACTCGTAGGGAGTCTAGAACCTGGAATGACAGCAGGGGACTTTAGATGGTACGATTGCCTACCCCCTAATGGTAAGTAGGCGATATGTACGGTATGATGGTCAGTCAGTAGCAAATCACGGTATGATAGTTGATTGCGTGCTAGGACGTAGCATATCGCAGTGAAACTGTCGTTTAAATACTAATATTTCACGGGTGCATTTTTCAACAGATGTTCGTAACTATGTGAAGGAGATTATAATGAATCTTGTCCTGGTACATGCTCAGGTGTTCTCCGTATCCAGCGATCTCCTAGCCCTAGTCCTCTCTCGTCTCACGGATCTGTTGGCGGACGAGTTCAAGAGATTACTTCAAAAAGCCAGTGGTAGTAAAAGAAAGTTTATGTCTGCTGGGGCTGTTACGGTATGTGATTAAATATTTTACTTTTTATGCTTCATAAATATCTTCAAAATTTATCGTTACCCTGAAACAGTCTCTGGTCTGATCAAAGTCAGGACACGGCTAATTTACAGATCAAATTTGAACTTAGGGTGGACATTAAAAAAAATCCAATTTCGAATTCTCTCTTGCTCAGCTTTAGTCACAGTATCTTTGGACCACAGCACGCGGATTTACTGTTCACTGCTCGAGGCACACCATTTTCGTCTTGAAAGAAATAATTCTTAAAGAAATGACAGGTTGTTTAAAGTAGGAAAACATTCAAGCTGAGTTGACCTTCAAAACAAGCTCAAGGTCAACCAATCACAATCGAGGATTCGACATCGTATTTTGATTAGCATTTCCCATGATTCTGCCAAGAGAACCCATGAAATACGAGTTCTTCCTTCTTTAAATTGATAGTAAATGCTAGTCAAACTTATGACGGAATTTCATCTCAATCGACAAGAAAAGTCAGTCTACATTGTGATTAGTCCCTGCTTGGAGAATGCAAACCAAAAATAGTTGACTCATAATTCCTTATGGGAATGCAGTCGCCTCGGCTGGTCTTATCGGGGGAGGGGGGGGGGGGTCAATAGGGGTCGACAAATCCGCCGATCCGTGACATTTGTATGGAAAATCCGTCGATCCGCTGATATTTTGATATTATTATATGATTATCAATAAAATACCTATATTTCTTTATTTCAAAAATTTGATGTGAAAATATCATCACTATGGTAAAATACTTCTCATAGCAGAAAAAAGCTAGAAAAAGCTTTCTTTTCTTTTTCATTGATAATTATATAATATACAGAATATTACATGGGCGCTTGGAGATACAAATTTTATCTTCGCTGCGCTCACTCGTGAGAGATGTTTTAAACACTCAATGATGAAATATCCTCTATTTTCGTTCAAATCCTTATCTGATCATTTACGATCCTTGCTTCGTACAAATCCGTAATCCAAACCCTTTGCACGTTCAGAATCCATGATCCGGGCCCTCATATTCAATAGATCTGCGATCCACTTTGATTTCTGAATCCGCGAATCCTCTCATTTTTTCGTCGACACGCGAACATTTTCACTCCCTCCTTATCAATAACCAATGATCTTTTTCTTGGTAGGCTCATTTGGAAGCTACCGCCTTTGAACAAGCATTAATGGCGTACATCACTCAACATGCGAGGTAAGAGAACTGTTCTAGGAAGAATTTGGTTCAGCTTACATTAGTTGGTGGGGCTCATGCATAAAGTTTTCGATGCGAGATCCAAGTTTATATTTGTATTTATATTTGTATAGGGAGAAAAATCGGAGAAAAACCATTTTTTACCAAGATTTTTTTGTCAACTTACTTTTTCGGATTATCCAATTAGCCAGTAACAAAACGAGCGACTGGGTCCGAGTTTGAAAAACTAATTGAATTAATGTTCCAGATAAAATGACCGCGTCACATGATAGAGCAACATGCAACAAGCTTCCTGGCCAAGATTCAGGATGTTTGCCTTTATAGAAACAATGTTATGAGCATTCGAACACTGCCAAAATTACAGAGAAATGTATGGTGTCACTCCAAACGTCCAACCACACATACATTCTCTGTATTTTAGAAATTAAAAAAAATATCATAATTTCGTTTCAATTTCCCCCAAACTCCATCAAATTTTTCAAATCTTATTAATTTTGATGTGCTCTTTCTGGGGTTTGTTTGTAAATTAAATCAAATTTGAGAAACTCAGTTCCAGTCCCCTGCTCCTTTTGTTACCAGCCATGACAATTAACCAAAAGAAAATACGTCATCTTAGCATTGCCTGCATCCATCTACATCCATGCTTTCCAGGAGTCATAAGTTGGTATTATATTAACTTAACTGTACTTGCTTGCAGGACCTCCTTCACTCAGGCACTCGAGTTCGTTCCTCCGCTGACCAAGGATTCCGACAAAAAGTAAGTTCTGTGTGTGTGTGTGGTGGCATTTCTTGTTGTTGTTGTTGTTGTTGTTGTTGTTGTTGTTGTTGTTGTTGTTGTTGTTGTTGTTGTTGTTGTTGTTGTGCTGTTTTGTTTGTTTACAAACATAATCGATCTTAGGTATAATTTGATGCCATTACATAATTTTAGAGCGTTTGAAAGATTAAAATTAGATCAACAAAATCCATGGTTCTGACTCAGCCAAAGGCGAACCAGAGCTTTTCACTGGTCAACTGACGTTTCACGTTTGCCGTAAACGGGATTCTTAAACTCTCTAATTTGTGAACATTCCAAACGGGAAGAACCGTCGGATGCATCTTTGTATTTCAAACAGTAAACTAATATAATAATTATATTTGTGCACCATACATGAAGTACCATGCTATTAGGGTGACTGACTACTTTTGAACCCACGATGTGCGCGTGCACAAAAATCGCTCAAAACCGCATAAAAACCTTCAAAATGTTATTGAGGAACCATACACGTTTTGAACTTCAACAGGGCAAAAACCCCGAATTTTGCACGGGACTCTATATTTTTCTTTCAATTTCCTAAAACAACAGGTAAAAATTAATCTTTTGAGAAAGTTTGAGAAAAACGTAATTATTAGAACTTATAAAAAAAGCGTTTTATGTGATTTTGTTGTTGTAGTTTGAGTACGATTTTCCGTTGATTGAGCTAACAAGAAGCTGAATATTTAGCTTATTTTTAAAAACTTTCTTCAAATATTTTTAGTTAGTCTTCACAAAGAATGTTCAAAGTAGATGTCCTCAGAAAATTGCTTCCAGAGCTTCTTCAATTTTTGAGTTTTCAATTCTTGTGTGCAAAGCTTGATTTCCGCCATTTTTCTTTCGAAAACTTGTCAAGATGGTCATATTCAAAATTCATTATCTCGAAAACGAGCTCGGGACACCCCATTTTTCTTTTCATTTTTGGAATCAGCGTTAAATTCTGTGTGAAATATCTTTCTAAGAACATTTTATAATTATTCCTTGTTAAAGTAGTAAGTCACCTTAACCTCCTCATGAGATAAGATAACAGAAAAAAACTGGGGATAAGAAAACTTAGCCCTCTCCGATGTTAAATATGTGCCAACAGGTCTAATTCTCATGCCAAAATACGCTTTTCCTGCAGGTTGATCGACGCGTTGATGGCATCGTTTAAGAGAAAAATGGCGCTTCAACTGCAGTGTTTTCATGTTGATATGGAAGAAATCTAAACTATGAATCATAACTAACTTCGCGTCTGTACAGTACAATACCAATAAACATTATAGTAGTAAACATTCAAACCACGTCTTCTTCTGTACTGGTTTATGTGAAACCACCGCAAATCCATCAAACCATGGGCTATAACCCATGCAAAATGGTGAAAAATGACGAAACATTCTTCACTTTGACATTCATAACCTTGAGTGGCTGTTGTTCTGGACTGGCTGGCCTCGTCTTCATGTGGAAACATAAAGCGTTTTCCCCTTTTTTGGGGCCTGGCCAGTCCGGAGCGGTGGTTGCTTGAATTGGTCGCTGTATTTCGCTGTATCATCTTGACATTTTATGTTTTATTGTAAAATTCTGAAAATCACCCCAAATCCATCAAACCATGGGCTATAACCCATGTAAAATGGTGAAAAATGACTAAAAATTCATCATCTTGACAACACGTGTGTTATTGTAAATTTGTGAAAATCACCCCAAATCCATCCAAACCATGTGCTATAACCCATGCAAAATGGTAAAAAATGACGAAAAATTCATCACCTTGACGTTTTGTGTTTTATTGTAAAATTGTGAAAATCTCCCCAAATCCATCAAACCATGGGCTATAACCCATGTAAAATGGTGAAAAATGACGAAACATTCACACCTTGACATTTTGTGTTTTATTATAAAATTGTGAAAATCACCCCAAATCCATCCAAACTATGTGCTATAACCCATGCAAAATGGTGAAAAATGACGAAAAATTCATCACCTTGACGTTTTGTGTTTTATTGTAAAATTGTGAAAATCACCCCCAATCCATCAAACCATGGGCTATAACCCATGCCAAATGGTGAAAAATGACTAAAAATTCACACCTTGACAACACGTGTTTTACTGTAAAATTGTGAAAATCACCCCAAATCCATCCAAACCATGGGCTATAACCCATGCCAAATGGTGAAAAATGACTAAAAATTCACACCTTGACAACACGTGTTTTACTGTAAAATTGTGAAAATCACCCCAAATCCATCCAAACCATGGGCTATAACCCATGAAAAATGGTGAAAAATGACTAAAAATTCACACCTTGACAACACGTGTTTTACTGTAAAATTGTGAAAATCACCCCAAATCCATCAAACCATGGGCTATAACCCATGGAAAATGGTGAAAAATGACGAAAAATTCATCATCTTGACAACACGTGTTTTATTGTAAAATTGTGAAAATCACCCCCAATCCATCAAACCATGGGCTATAACCCATGCCAAATGGTGAAAAATGACTAAAAATTCACACCTTGACAACACGTGTTTTACTGTAAAATTGTGAAAATCACCCCAAATCCATCCAAACCATGGGCTATAACCCATGCCAAATGGTGAAAAATGACTAAAAATTCACACCTTGACAACACGTGTTTTACTGTAAAATTGTGAAAATCACCCCAAATCCATCCAAACCATGGGCTATAACCCATGCCAAATGGTGAAAAATGACTAAAAATTCACACCTTGACAACACGTGTTTTACTGTAAAATTGTGAAAATCACCCCAAATCCATCCAAACCATGGGCTATAACCCATGCCAAATGGTGAAAAATGACTAAAAATTCACACCTTGACAACACGTGTTTTACTGTAAAATTGTGAAAATCACCCCAAATCCATCCAAACCATGGGCTATAACCCATGGAAAATGGTGAAAAATGACTAAAAATTCACACCTTGACAACACGTGTTTTACTGTAAAATTGTGAAAATCACCCCAAATCCATCAAACCATGGGCTATAACCCATGGAAAATGGTGAAAAATGACGAAAAATTCATCATCTTGACAACACGTGTTTTATTGTAAAATTGTGAAAATCACCCAAAATAGTAGTTTAGACCCCCGTTATAGCGCCTAGAGGGGGAGGGGTGGTCAGCTGAAATCCTCTTAAGAATGTGAGGGAGGGGTGGTCTTGAAGAGGAAAAATACTTTAGAGGATGAAAGGAATGTAGGATAGAGGTTTATGTGATGTCATTAGAATAGTTAAAGACAAATAAAATAAATTACGATACGACAGTTCGATTAGTCCCAGTTGCAATCCGATAGTTAAGAGTAAAGACAAAAATTATTAGCGAACATGTCTTCTGGAAAAGCAATAAACCTAGGAGTCCGAGGATACGTTATTTTTGTGAAGGAGTTTCGAAATGAGAAGAAAATATATTTTCGCAAGCAAAAGAAAGATGTATCAAGTGGCAAAACTGTTCTTACCAATTCAGGAATGTCTTTGACGTTGGACGAATGGACAACACTAAAGTCGGCAATTAGAGCAATAGATATGGAATTGCAGAAGGTAACCAGCATGGAAGAGTCACCGGAGTCGGTGTCCAAAGACGAGTCACAATTCTTAACTCAGTCTCAGAATACCAATGTTCATCAGAAGCCTCCATTTTGCGGATCATTTGAAATCCTTCAGCACAATGGCAATGCGCAAAATTACGAGGAACAGGAAAAAGACTATTTACCTAGAACTTTCAACACTTCTGAATTAAACTCTATTTTTGAAGCTCTCTACTATAGCTTTTATTAAAAAGTAAAATAAAGTAATGAGATTGTTACTATGCAGATGTTTGGTCTCTTAGTAATCAATGTACATGTTCGATATAATTTCTAGCTAGCTCCAACAGGGCATATCAGTTGTGTTGACAGGCACCATTATTTGCACTTAAGCCGATTATTATCCCGGCTTAATAAGTCCACTACAGTTTGTCTGTGATAACTATTGTTCCTTGGTGTAGATTCTTATTCCATGTCTTCTGCTGTATCTTGTGTTTGTAACTCTTGGACAGCGAAGAAATTGTTCAAGAGAAATTTACGATGATCAATAGCAACCTGGGTTGCTTCCATCCAGTCGTAATCCCCCTTGTCTAGTAAATCTTGTCGGGTTCTCATTATTTTACGATAATAAGGATCTTTTTTAAACGCGTGAATCCATTTAAATTTTTCAAACAATACGTTTCTCAGTTCATTTCTAAATACGGATATCATCTTATTGTACGCATGCACTTTTGCCCATTCTTTAGATTCGCCTCTTTCCATGTATTCGTTTTCTAGAGCTTCTATTTCCGTTTCGTGACGATCCATGGCTTCGTTTATCAACGGTGACCAGCAGTCATCTGAAGGCTGGTTTTCATCATCATCATCCTCATCATCTTCAGTATCATTTGACTCTGATTCACTCGTATCTAGATCTTCCTCGACACTACTTGCAATTTCATCTTCGCTTGAAGTTTCTTCGTCGTATCTTGAATCATTTTCTTCGACAGCGTTCATTTTGCAAATTTGATCGTCTAAATGACGTCTTAGATTATAACTTCTGGAAAAGGTTTTGCCACAGTAATAGCACTGCTTAGATGACGACATGTGTCTCTTGTACTGAATGTTAAGTGAAATGATCTTCCTGGAAAGCTCCCCGCAATTTATGTCCTTCCTTCCTTCCTTCCTTTTAAAACTTCTCACAGACTCGTGCTCTGCTCCTGACCTGCTGATAACTGCTCCCTGGCAGTGCTCCTCACTTGCTCCTCATGATGACTGCTCCCCTGTAGTGCTCCTCACTTGCTCCTCACTGCTCCCTGGTATTGCTCCTTTGCTCGGCAAAGTGCTCTTAAGTGCTACCATCGTATCGTCAAACAAACCACAGGGAGCCCGGCTTTCCTTTCAATACAATACGTAATTGCTTTTTATGGGTTTCCTGTGGTTTGGGATTCGTTTACGGTTGACGGTTACACTACACAAGCTGTAATCAGATCTGTACTGTAAATTGATAGCCGATTAAATGGTTGGTAACGCACTCTCTATAAAGCATTCTTTATAGAAAGTGCGTTACATTCAAATAACACAGGCAACCCATAAAGAGCACGTTACCAACGATTATTGAATTACAGTACAGATCTGATTAGCCGATCTTAAACCACAGGAAACCCATAAAAAGCAATTACGTAAAGAATAATGAATGTTGAATGCGGCAAAGGAAAGCCGGGCTCCCTGTGAACAAACAGGAACAATTTTATATCCATATACTATGCATATGTAAATCTTGTACAACTATTGATGTTTATTTGCATATCTTACTATGCGCATGTTTATTCCAGTTTTTCCTTTTTTATTTTTTCCTTTCAATGAATGTCGTAAGGTTGTTAAGGTTAAAAAAAAAGAAAAAAAGACTTCCTTTTTGTCTGCGCGTTAAAATTAAATTTTCCATATAAACGTCACCGATAGGTTTCTCAAAACGCATCCCACATGGAAAGGATTGTCTACTTGAGATTAGTGCTCAGCGAAACAAGTGAATTATCGGGTCTGCTGTTCATAGCAAGGGGTTAATCATCTACGGTCTAGGGGCCGACTAACCTCTCCCTTAGGCTTCGGCCGAGCTTCCTGATCAGTCTGTAAATCCAGGGATAACGGTGTCGGGGTCGAAATCTCCGGCATAGCCGTAAATGCTTCGCGCTGCCATACTGAGCTTCAGCACTACGTTTGGAGGTATGGTCCTTAATTAATAAATAATGATAATTGATGGAAAAGAAAAAAAAAGAAAAAAAGAAAAAGTGCACAAAGAAATCTCGTTAGGAAATGAACAGTGAAAAATAGATCAATTTTGCAAAATGAACGCTGTCGAAGAAAATGATTCAAGATACGACGAAGAAACTTCAAGCGAAGATGAAATTGCAAGTAGTGTCGAGGAAGATCTAGATACGAGTGAATCAGAGTCAAATGATACTGAAGATGATGAGGATGATGATGATGAAAACCAGCCTTCAGATGACTGCTGGTCACCGTTGATAAACGAAGCCATGGATCGTCACGAAACGGAAATAGAAGCTCTAGAAAACGAATACATGGAAAGAGGCGAATCTAAAGAATGGGCAAAAGTGCATGCGTACAATAAGATGATATCCGTATTTAGAAATGAACTGAGAAACGTATTGTTTGAAAAATTTAAATGGATTCACGCGTTTAAAAAAGATCCTTATTATCGTAAAATAATGAGAACCCGACAAGATTTACTAGACAAGGGGGATTACGACTGGATGGAAGCAACCCAGGTTGCTATTGATCATCGTAAATTTCTCTTGAACAATTTCTTCGCTGTCCAAGAGTTACAAACACAAGATACAGCAGAAGACATGGAATAAGAATCTACACCAAGGAACAATAGTTATCACAGACAAACTGTAGTGGACTTATTAAGCCGGGATAATAATCGGCTTAAGTGCAAATAATGGTGCCTGTCAACACAACTGATATGCCCTGTTGGAGCTAGCTAGAAATTATATCGAACATGTACATTGATTACTAAGAGACCAAACATCTGCATAGTAACAATCTCATTACTTTATTTTACTTTTTAATAAAAGCTATAGTAGAGAGCTTCAAAAATAGAGTTTAATTCAGAAGTGTTGAAAGTTCTAGGTAAATAGTCTTTTTCCTGTTCCTCGTAATTTTGCGCATTGCCATTGTGCTGAAGGATTTCAAATGATCCGCAAAATGGAGGCTTCTGATGAACATTGGTATTCTGAGACTGAGTTAAGAATTGTGACTCGTCTTTGGACACCGACTCCGGTGACTCTTCCATGCTGGTTACCTTCTGCAATTCCATATCTATTGCTCTAATTGCCGGCTTTAGTGTTGTCCATTCGTCCAACGTCAAAGACATTCCTGAATTGGTAAGAACAGTTTTGCCACTTGATACATCTTTCTTTTGCTTGCGAAAATATATTTTCTTCTCATTTCGAAACTCCTTCACAAAAATAACGTATCCTCGGACTCCTAGGTTTATTGCTTTTCCAGAAGACATGTTCGCTAATAATTTTTGTCTTTACTCTTAACTATCGGATTGCAACTGGGACTAATCGAACTGTCGTATCGTAATTTATTTTATTTGTCTTTAACTATTCTAATGACATCACATAAACCTCTATCCTACATTCCTTTCATCCTCTAAAGTATTTTTCCTCTTCAAGACCACCCCTCCCTCACATTCTTAAGAGGATTTCAGCTGACCACCCCTCCCCCTCTAGGCGCTATGACGGGGGTCTAAACTACTCAAAATTCATCAAACCATGGGCTATAACCCATGCAAAGTGGAAAAAAATGACGAAAAATTCATCATCTTGACAACACGTGTTTTATTGTAAAATTGTGAAAATCACCCAAATCCATGCAAACCGTGGGCTATAACCAATGCAAAATGGTAAAAAATGACGAACAATTCACACCTTGACATTTTGTGTTTTATTATAAAATTGTGAAAATCACCCCAAATCCATCCAAACCATGGGCTATAACCCATGTAAAATGGTGAAAAATGACGAAACATTCACACCTTGACATTTTGTGTTTTATTATAAAATTGTGAAAATCACCCCAAATCCATCCAAACCATGGGCTATAACCCATGCAAAATGGTGAAAAATGACGAAAAATTCATCACCTTGACGTTTTCTGTTTTATTATAAAATTGTGAAAATCACCCCAAATCCATCAAACCATGGGCTATAACCCATGCAAAATGGCGAAAAATGACGAAAAATTCATCATTTGACAACTCGTGTTTTATTGTAAAATTGTGAAAATCACCCCAAATCCATCAAACCATGGGCTATAACCCATGCAAAATGGTGAAAAATGACGAAAAATGACGAAAAATTCATCTTGACATTTTGTGTTTTATTGTAAAATTGTGAAAATCACCCCAAATCCATCAATCCATGGGCTATAACCCATGCAAAATGGTGAAAAATGACGAAAAATGACGAAAAATTCATCTTGACATTTTGTGTTTTATTGTAAAATTGTGAAAATCACCCCCAATCCATCAATCCATGGGCTATAACCCATGCAAAATGGTGAAAAATGACGAAAGATGACGAAAAATTCATCTTGACATTTTGTGTTTTATTGTAAAATTGTGAAAATCACCCCAAATCCATCAAACCATGGGCTATAACCCATGTAAAATGGTGAAAAATGACGAAAAATGACGAAAAATTCATCATCTTGACATTTTGTGTTTTATTATAAATTGTGAAAATCACCCCAAATCCATCAAACCATGGGCTATAACCCATGTAAAATGGTGAAAAATGACGAAAAATGACGAAAAATTCATCATCCTGACGTTTTGTGTTTTATTGTAAAATTGTGAAAATCACCCCAAATCCATCAATCCATGGGCTATAACCCATGCAAAATGGCGAAAAATGACGAAAAATTTATCACCTTGACGTTTAGTGTTTTATTGTAAAATTGTGAAAATCACCCCAAATCCATCAAACCACGCGCTGTAACTCATGCAAAATGGTGAAAAATGGCCGAAAATTCATCATCTTGACAACACGTTTTTTTTTTTTGTAAAATTGTGAAAATGACCCAAAATCCATCAAACCATGGGCTATAACCCATGGAAAATGGTGAAAAATGACGAAACATTCACACCTTGACATTTTGTGTTTTATTATAAAATTGTGAAAATCACCCCAAATCCATCAAACCATGGGCTATAACCCATGGAAAATGGTGAAAAATGACGAAAAATTCATCACCTTGACATTTTGTGTTTTATCGTAAAATTGTGAAAATCACCCCAAATCCATCAAACCATGGGCTATAACCCATGGAAAATGGTGAAAAATGACGAAACATTCACACCTTGACAACACGTGTTTTACTGTAAAATTGTGAAAATCACCCCAAATCCATCAAACCATGGGCTATAACCCATGGAAAATGGTGAAAAATGACTAAAAATTCACACCTTGACATTTTGTGTTTTATTATAAAATTGTGAAAATCACCCCAAATCCATCAAACCATGGGCTATAACCCATGGAAAATGGTGAAAAATGATATAAATAAAAAAATAAATAAATAAATAAATAAATAAATAAATAAAAAAATAAATAAATAAATAAATAAATAAATAAATAAATAAATAAATAAATAAATAAATAAATAAATAAATAAATAAATAAATAAATAAATAAATAAATAAATAAATAAATAAATAAATAAATAAATAAATAAATAAATAAATAAATAAATAAATAAATAAATAAATAAATAAATAAATAAATAAATAAATAAATAAATAAATAAATAAATAAATAAATAAATAAATAAATAAATAAATAAATAAATAAATAAATAAATAAATAAATAAATAAATAAATAAATAAATAAATAAATAAATAAATAAATAAATAAATAAATAAATAAATAAATAAATAAATAAATAAATAAATAAATAAATAAATAAATAAATAAATAAATAAATAAATAAATAAATAAATAAATAAATAAATAAATAAATAAATAAATAAATAAATAAATAAATAAATAAATAAATAAATAAATAAATAAATAAATAAATAAATAAATAAATAAATAAATAAATAAATAAATAAATAAATAAATAAATAAATAAATAAATAAATAAATAAATAAATAAATAAATAAATAAATAAATAAATAAATAAATAAATAAATAAATAAATAAATAAATAAATAAATAAATAAATAAATAAATAAATAAATAAATAAATAAATAAATAAATAAATAAATAAATAAATAAATAAATAAATAAATAAATAAATAAATAAATAAATAAATAAATAAATAAATAAATAAATAAATAAATAAATAAATAAATAAATAAATAAATAAATAAATAAATAAATAAATAAATAAATAAATAAATAAATAAATAAATAAATAAATAAATAAATAAATAAATAAATAAATAAATAAATAAATAAATAAATAAATAAATAAATAAATAAATAAATAAATAAATAAATAAATAAATAAATAGATGTAGAAGTGAAGTATTATCTTCTTTTTTTTTTTAATTTAGTCTGATAATTAACCCCTTGTATATCAGCCTTATTTTCAAATTCCGAACAACGACCTCTTAGGAAACTTGATATATTTACATTTGCCAACAATTGTTCTCTATTGTCTGGAAAACCAATCACGTGATTTCCACGCTTCGAAGTTTTGACAAACAAGTAGCTATAAAAAGAAGCATTCGTCATTTCCAAGAAATTGGCTACTTTAGCAAGTAACTCGACTTTAACTGAAACCCGTTTGCTTTATTGAGAATGAAGTTTTTTAGTAGTTGTTAACATTAATCTAAGGTTTCTCGCCTATCTTCCATGGGGTGCGTATTCATGAGGTTCATTTTCGAGGAGTAGGGAATGCTATGAGAACGTTTCTGCCGGAACTGCTGAAGGTAGGTGGCGGAAACTTTGGCTCCTTTGCTTAAGGTTGAAGCATTTGATAAGTGTTGTTGAGACTATATGTAATAGTTTGCTCTGTGTGATAGTCAAAGTTGAGACTGAGATCTTGAATTTTGAAGCACGAAGTAGAATGTATATGTTAAACGTGCATTATAAAAGTTACACTGAAATAGCTTGTTTGTATTTAGTTTTGTCATCATTTGCCTTGAAACTTGTGCATTAACAGTCTAGTATCAACATCAAATTCACAGTAATACATTGTAAGATAATTCTTAAATTCATATTTTGAATAATTGCAATCAATCTTTACTCGACTACATCAATACTATCTATCGGAATCAAATTTAGTCTAGAAAAAAAGACGTACTTTATTAATCGAGCGTGAAAGTCAAGGGTTCCGAGAACAGATATTTTAATAAACTATAACTATAGTTATGGACTATTTTTAAGGAAAATAAAACGGTGCACGTGTCTATATACTGTGATATAAACACGCTGGGAGCTGTAGAGCAAGAGAGAAGTCGTAGAGAAACACGAGGCGCAGCCGAGTGTTTCTTTGACTTCTCTCTTGCTCTACAGCTCCCAGAGTGTTTATATCACAGTATATAGACACAAGCGGACGTTTTATATTGCTTTTATAAAATATTTTGAACTATTTTACGACAATAAGCTGATGACCCAACTTAGTATCAAAAACAAGGCTTCAGTGTACGCATGACAACAGTTTCATTGACAGCAACCAAATTCCTTAGTACAGAAATGGAATTTAACGAGGCAAAATCATTGAAAACTCTTTCAAAATCAAGGCGAGAAATATTCTGAAATGTTAATGAAACTACTGCAAAGTCGAAGATGTAGTGAAAATGAATCCTAGACGTGTTTTTATAAGATTAAACAGATGAGGTAAGGTTTGAACAGGAAATCTTTCAGCTCCTGGTGTACGCTTTGGCTACAAGGACTGTAAGTTTATTTATTTTACAAGTAATTTGGAAGCTTGGAGGAAAAACTGGGAAAAAGCTTTCTTTTCTGAGCTCTCGCTGTCTTTTTTTACTTCATCTACAACAGTGACAAGAGTGACATAAGCCTGCACACATTTCTAATAGTAAGGCCTTGTGAATTGTTTGGAGGCGAATTTTTTTCAGGTTAGTAAATTCATAGGATTTTTGAGCTTTACATTTTCTTCTTTTCTCAGTCCTTGATGCTCCTGATCGCTGCATTTAACATGTGATTCGATAAATAAGAAAGAGGGATTTGAATTTATCTGAAAACATCTGTTTTACGGGGGATTATTGAGATTTTTCAATGCAGTAGTAAATTTTTAGCAGCAAAGGTCGACTCTATCCTTGCCTTACCTTGTATTAGCTTTGCCGTAAAATATTCTCAGTTTTTTGTCAAGCTCTTCGTCGTTCATTAAGTAAGACTCAGTCAGAATACCGTTTTCTTTTTGCTAAGCTGTTAAAATCACCATAAGTTCTTTTAAAAATGACTTTTTTAAATATATCTTCTTGTTGTTGTTTTTGAAGCTGATGGTGGTTGTTTCGAACGCCGAGTTTTAACTTTTCGTAATTATGACTTTTACGCCAAACGCCGTTTAATATAAATAAAAATCAAGGCTTTCATGAATAAAACATAGGTTTAAATGTATTACTTTATCATAATAGCATAGTACTGATTTGCTTTCAAAAATGCACAATGTCCACTTAGCTTGTATTTAGCTGAGATTGCATAGGATTTCTCCCTCTGATAGCTGAGAAAATCTTACTTTTTTATAGTTATTTTGCACTGTCACTTATTTTTCGTTTAATGAATTGTTTCCTAGGAAATTAAAGTCTTCGGAACAAAATTACGGCTCTACTTTAACATTCAAATCATTTTCTTCCGTGATTTTTCGGGGTTTTTTTTCCTCAAAAGGCTGAGCGTGTCTCTGTCCTCTGATATAAACACGGTAGTCAGCCAATCAGAGCGCGCGTAGTATCTCAAATATTTTATAAATAGTTATAATTATAGTTATAACCCAACGATGAATTTTCGCGCGCTGTCATTGGTTCAAATGGGTCACGTGCAGGACGGGTATCAGGCGATATCCCCCGTCCGAAGTGATATTCGTCCAGCAGAAGGTAAAAACGTTAAAAAAGAAAAGAAAAAACCCGGAAAACAAAGAAACTCGGTTTTTACAAACAAGTGAGAGTAAAATACAAAGACTGGTTAAGAAAACTACGCCAGGAAACACGAAAAAAATCAACAAAATATACTGTAAATGTCTTCAATGGTAAGCGCCATGTTTCGTGAATGAAGTTTTTGGTTTGTTTTCGAAATTGTTTTTATAAACTACTAAAAACCAACAAAGAATTCGACAACAAATGTCAAACAATAGAATAATTTAATGTCAAATAGCTTTCATTTACCAAAATAATTGTTTTTATATGCAGCGTGGAGACGAGAGAGAATTATTTTTTGAAAACTTTGGAGATGATGAGTCGATGCAGTTTGCTGAATTCATTTCAGTGAAGTCGTTGGGTTATAAAATAAATAAACCCCCTCTGGCTCACTGGAATATCGGCTGATAATGTCCTTGGATGAGAAATGGTCCTCAAAATATCACATTTGCCCTCGAAGCTTCGCTTCTCGGCCAAATGTTCTTTTTTCGGACCATTTCTCATCCTCGGACATTATCAGCCGATATCCCAGCCGCCAGGAGGGGTTTATTTACTAATTATGGACTCCTGATACAGTCTATATTACTAGTCTGCGCAGCAATCCATTCTGGGACTGTTAACTCAATCAAATAATACCAAACAAAAGACCAACAAACCACGATGTCTTTTATTTGTTGAATGTATTGCTGCGGTAGACTAGTGATATAGACTATGAAAGAAGGATTGACGGATTTCTTTTTTGTTCATTATAAAACTATACCGACGGCCTATTTCCCAGCTCCTTTCCTTATTTGCTTGCTTCTTTCCATGCTTGTTTGTTTGCTTCCTTGCTTATATGCTTTTTAGCTTTCTTTCTTTACTCGTTGCTTGGTTGCTTGGTTGCTTGGTTGCTTGGTTGCTTGGTTGCTTGGTTGCTTGGTTGCTTGGTTGCTTGGTTGCTTGGTTGCTTGGTTGCTTGGTTGCTTGGTTGCTTGGTTGCTTGGTTGCTTGGTTGCTTGGTTGCTTGGTTGCTTGGTTGCTTGGTTGCTTGGTTGCTTGGTTGCTTGGTTGCTTGGTTGCTTGGTTGCTTGGTTGCTTGGTTGCTTGGTTGCTTGGTTGCTTGGTTGCTTGGTTGCTTGGTTGCTTGGTTGCTTGGTTGCTTGGTTGCTTGGTTGCTTGGTTGCTTGGTTGCTTGGTTGCTTGGTTGCTTGGTTGCTTGGTTGCTTGGTTGCTTGGTTGCTTGGTTGCTTGGTTGCTTGGTTGCTTGGTTGCTTTATTTTTCATCAATGACACCTTCAGGGCACTACTGAGTCTGAATTTTGAAAGATTCCCCGCTTTAATTCCTTTATTCTTGTGATAACTAGACCACCAAAACTGTTTCATCGCCTGTTATCTGCTGTTTGCTCGTAAAGGAATAAAGAATAAGTTATTTCAGTCTTGCTTTCTCCAAATGACCAAAACAATTGGATGAAGCGAGACCAAATAAAGCGTAAAACATAATAATATTTGGGTTGAGGTGCATAATTATTTCACCTATTATTAATCTCCTATTTCGATTACATAAAAATCAATCATATAATAGATGATTTTTGATTACACAGTGACTTGCAATGGAGTCGGGAGATATGAAACAAAGTTTTAATGATGCGGCTGTTCCTGAAGACAACGCTACTGAACATGATGTTGAACCAAAGACAATTATTGTAAAAGGAATTAATGAAATGACAACCACAGACACGATAAGATATTTCATCGAAGCCATGACGAAAGGGAAAGTACTTGGAGTAGCTAGATTTGGAAAAAGGAATGCTTTGGTAACGCTAGAAAACTTTTCTGGTAAGTAGATTGATATGACTATTTAATTCAGACAATAGTTTCACACAAGAGAGCATAAATAAGAGAGGGAAACTTCTAAATATCGCGCGCGCCATGTGAATTCCCGGCCGGGTGGGCTATTTTTAGCATCCAAAGTCGTTTGGTTTTTAATTTTTTCATGGCGGGGACGTGTGCGCGTGCGCGGGCGCTCAAAAACAGCATACTTTTCGTCGATTTTTCTAACTTTTTTCGACAAAATCTATTGGATAAAGCAAAAAGATCAGGATTGGCTATGTTCTGTTCTCTAATAAAACATGACTGAGGCTGTTGAACACTCATAAAGACACGAATTTTTTCCCCAAAAAAATTCTTTACATGTTTTCGCTACTTCCAGGTTTGGATGAAGCACACAATGTTTGACGCACTGGAGTAGGGTGAGGCGAAAATTGAATTTATGCGAATGATAAAAATAACCGGGAATTCACATTTCTTACCTTTAGGCTTGTCTTCAGCCTTGGGGAAAAGCTGACCAGATGTCAGCAGAATCAGAAAGAAAAAGCCATTACAAACACACCAGGAATCGAAAGAAGACTGCTCGTCGCTTCTCTTCTGTTGCTTTACTCTGACAATCCTAGATGTCAGCTGCAAATTGCAATTCATTTGGATAATGAACAGCTTACGATTATCCACTCGCCTCTCAGTTCAACCATTCTGGTCAGCGGTCTTACATCTGATACTTCTGCTGATGCACTGAAATTCATGTTCTTTCCCGAAGTTGGTGGAAAAGTTTCCCATGTCCTTTTGCATGAGGATAAAAGTCATGCCATCGTCACATTCGAAGATTCTAGTGGTAAGTCCGATCTGCAGCCATTTTAGCGAACTAATTCATGTCAGGCAGGCGCGCGAAAGAGTACGCTCCAGGACAGATACTGGGGAAGTGGCAGCCCTAGCTTACAATCGTTCTCAATAACAAGCACGAAATTGTAGAAATTGCCGTCGCGACAATCTAGGTTTTGGTGACATCAATCCAGGCATTTTGATGACCTTACACAAACACATTGATTGCCGTCCACTAAGACCTTATTTGTCGCGAAGTATGCGATGCCGCGCTTTTTCTTGGTAATAGCCCACTTTTGCTCAGTTTTCTTTCCTTCTTTCTTTTTCTTTCTTTCTTTCTTTCTTTCTTTCTTCCTTTCTTTCTTTCTTTCTTTCTTTCTTTCTTTCTTTCTTTCTTTCTTTCTTTCTTTCTTTCTTTCTTTCTTTCTTTCTTTCTTTCTTGCTTCCTTCCTTCCTCACTCTGCACTCACCCCTTCACTTTTCCTTTTGAAGTGATTAAGAAGATAATTGGAAATACCTGGAAACTGAATAATGCTGTATTGAAGGTGGACACCTACAATACCTTTCTGGAAAGAAGACCTTTTGAACGGGATGAGAATTATCCGATGGAGTTGCCACGTACTGCAACGCAATCAGAAAGCCTCCAACCCTGCAGTGACTATGGTAAAATTCAGGAATTCCTCAACGAAAGCCCTATTTTTTCTGAAACGTTTCTTTGTCAAAATAAAGGCTTTAGAAGTTACATATTGGAACAACGTAAAGATGAGCTGGAAAAGCTAAAAAGTGAGCTAAATGAGTATTGCGTTAAGATTGAAGCAGCACAAGCTGACGACGAACTCTTGATTTCTGGTACCGAAATAGGACTTGATTGTGTTCGAAAAGCTCTTCACCGTATGATAAGCTCCATAACTGTCAAAGAAATGACAATCCACCAATCAGGTTTGAAAAAAATATTTGCCAGTGACAAAGGAAACAGCCTTGTTGAAGCCATAGAGCAAGAATTCCACTGTTTAATAGAACACGAGTTTCTGCCTGGAATACCTGAAACTGACCAGGAAGATTTTGAAAGCAGCGAAGAGAGCTTTAAAGAGAGTGACGACGAGGAACATATATCTTCTCCTCCTCACCTTTATGTTTCGTCTGCCGGGACTAAACAAATCAGTTGTTACAATGTGGATATAACATGGAAAACAGGAAACATCGTGCTAGAAAATGTGAGTTGAAGTTATAACTTACGGCATTCGTTTGTAGGCTCATTGATGATATCGTTATTCAATCTATCCACGGGTAGCCCAAACAAGGTTCTCGTGTATAGACCTTCTGAATATACCTTGTTAATTTCATATGCAAATTGCCCATTTCAGAACACATAGGAAGCAAGGGTGGCTCTCTCCCTTGCTTAGAGGGTTTTTCTCCGGGTTCTCCGGTTTTCCTCCCTCCGTAAAAACCAACCCTAATTCGATCTGAGGTCAGACATGAGTCGTATGGCTTCGACTCGACCACGTTGGATTAAGGAACCAGCCGTGATTTGCTGTATATGTATATATTATAGGCTGACATCCTTGTGAGCTCAAATACTGGCCAGTTACACAACACTTTTCGGTCAGCAGTTGGACAAGAACTGCCAAGGGAAGACTCGATTGGATTTGGTGATATTCAAGTAACGCCAGGCTACAACCTTCCGTGCAAATATATAATCCACACAAGATGCCCAAGATGGGATGGCCCGAACGGACCTGCTGAAATGGTAAGTGTATCACACTAGCTCTCCTCCCCCCCCCCCCCCCTCTCTCTCTCTCTCTTATGATTATATCCCACAGGAGATAGCAACCGAAATCTTTAATTCTTTGATAACTTCTTGGTTCGACAACTGTGATGTGGTTTGGGACAGTTTCCCAAAGACATCAGCAGATTGAGACTACAAAAAATGCAAAATCGTGCAGCCCGCATCATAACGAAAAGTAGTTACGAAATTAGGTCTCACGATATTCTTTCTTCCCTTGAGTGGGAAAGTCTGCAGAGTAGACGGGAAAACATAAATTAAAGTTGTAACAATGTTCAAGTTCTTGAATTCCCTCGGCCCTCAAAATTTGAGAAAACTCTTTAAGTTTCAAGAAACAAATTATAATTTTCGTGGGAGGAAAAGGTGTTTTTAAAAAATTGCCAAAACTAAACACTGAATAACTTAAAAGATCTTTCTCTTACGATGGTGCAAGAGTATGGAATTCCTCACCTTCAAATATAAAAACATCTAGCCCTATTAGTGAGTTATTTTAAAGAGGTAGAAATCTTTCGTCTGTTGGGCTCTAACGTACTGGTTGAGATTATCATATAATTCTATATTTAGAAGATTTTGATTCTACTTGTACATATTGTATTATTCTTTCTCTTCTTTCTTTATTACATTTTTCAGTAGTTTTTAACTCATGAAAAACATGAGTTGTAAAATTGATGGGAATATTTTCTCCTAGCTGATGAAGCGACAATACACTGAATCTAATGGTAGAAGAATATCAAATAAGATCTTATCTTGCCTAGAATTAAATATTTCTGCATCCACTGTGCCTAAGTCATGATTTTTAAAAGTCCACTCAATATTTGTCATTTCAGGCATTGCGTTCTATCGTACAAAAATGTCTGCAGGAAGCATTACAACTGAATGCCACATCAATCGCATTTCCTATCATTGGCACAGGAGGACTGAGGTTTGACCAGTACACAGCATGTCGAATAATGATCACTGAAGTGATTAGTGTAACTTGTGGTTGGGGTCGAACGTCTTTAACAGATATCCGGTTCGTGGTGTTTGATAAAGATAAGTCACTTGCGAACGCAGTTGTATTCGAGTTTCTTGACGTGAGTGGCCAATCGTACCAAGAGGACGCGTCAGGCGCAGTGTTCATACCAAGACACAATAGTGCTACCTTTATTAATTGGCCTTTTAGTTACGTTTATAAAACCTACAGACATCTCACAAAACCAGTCCCATACAACATCCCATTTTCGTACGCACTTGGAAGCACAACGAACATGTATGGGAACGTGGAAGTGCATGTTCTGCATGGTGACCCCGAAAAGTTCGTTTACGAGAAGAGCGATGCCATTGTTAACTTCTTTTACATCTTTAAATTTAAAAGACATAATGAACTAACAAGGATCATTCGCCAAGCTGGTGGACCAGATTTGCGTGAAGAATGGGAGAATTTGAGTCAACAAACTCCATGTTCTGCATTGGTGACAGAATCAGGTTCTCTAAATGCTCAACGCATTATTCACATAAATGTAAGCGGAAATCCGGATGTACAAATCATTCAACGTTCTATCGAGGTATGCTTTGGAGTTGCAGATCAATCTGGTTGCCAATTCATTTCAATGCCGTTCAACGTAAAAGATTTCAATTTGCTGGATGGTGAACTGGCTCAAGTTACATTCAAGACCCTAGCTACCATGTGCCAAAGTTTTACGAACCTAAGACGCATTAGAATCGTGGTTTTCGATAAGGAAAAGGTTCCAGTTTTTCAACAAATGCAGCAGTATTACGGTTCAGAAGTTGTAAAACGTCCAAATGAGAGAATCCCCTCAGATCCTTCACATAGTTGGCCTTCTTCCGATACCACAGCTTCAAAAGCAACATTCCAGTTGATTGGAGAAAACAGTAGTGTTGAGAACGCCAAATCTGCACTAGAGAAGGGCATATCAGAATCGTATGAGGCAAGGCAAGTCGTAAGTGAATACGTATCCAATTTTGATGGCAAACAAAGGAGGATGCTGACCACAAAGGCCAGGGAACTTGATGTAACTATCAAGCGGCGTAGCAAAAAACCCAACGTCCTTGTAATCAAAGGTGACCGAGAAGACGTAGATGCCATTGATGCCACACTGAGGGAAGAAATAGACGAGATGATCCTTTATTACTCAATCAGATGGCAATATCAATTTCATGATGACGATGCACAGTATTTTGATAGGAAATCGAATTCAACCATCGAAAAGGCTAACGGTAGTGAGGAGGAATCTCGAGCAGCAGTAAGAGTTGAAGGCGAGGCATTTGACATTGATCTCGAACATTCCATTGGCATTGGTCAAGACACAGGACGTGAGATCTTCATAAAGCGTACTCCTCTGGAAGGTAAAGCTCATCTTGTCGTACTTATATTTTTCCTTGTAGGAATTCGAATTACGTTTCGTGCCAAAAGTGCCGCCAACTTTGACTAATTATTGACTGATTGTTATAGTGTTGGTAAATGTTGGGGCGAAGCATGCAGACATACGATAAATTCTCATTCCCACCAGCAAATCTTAAAAAGCGGTATGGAGGACAATTTTTAAAAAGTCTATGGTGAAAGACGGTAGTCTAAGAGTAGAATTAAAACAGCGGTGACTGCTCTTTGCATGCCAAATTGAGTTTATCTAATCTAATTAAAATTTGTGGGGCACGTGGCCCAGTTGCATTGACATCTTATATCAAAGAAAAAAGACTCGATCAGAAAATTGGGGGGAGGGGGCGGGCGGCCGCCTCTCCTCGCTAGGCCACTCTTGGGATGTATTCCAACCTGGAAACGCGTGATGTAAGAACCCTGTTGTTGTATATGATATTTGCAGAAGGTTTTTCCCCAAGTAAATTATATTCAACTGAATCTTGTTTTTCCTCATATTCCCTTAAAGGTTTCCCAATACCAGCAAAGTGGTCTCCAATGCCATTAGAAAATGGTAAAGAAAAGACTGTGCATCTGGTCACTCTTAGCACTGACAGCCATGAATACAAAAATGTGCTTAAAATTTTTGGCCGTGCCAGCGATCCCCGTTTCCCAGCATACTTTGAATTACCCGAGCTGTTTATTAAGTCATGTCGTCAGATCAAAATACAGCGAATCCAAAGCCCTCATTTGTACCAGCAATACATAGCCTATAAAAAGAAAATGGAGAAAGATAATGGAAGAAAGTTCAATGAACGTCGGTTATTCCATGGAACAATCGAGAGAAATGTCAAAGCCATTAATACACAGGGTTTTAACAGGACGTTTTGTGGCGCCAATGGTAGGTTGAATTTTACGTTTTCTTTTTCCATCTTACTTCACTATATTATCAAGCAGACTAGAGAAGAGAAGATGAAAGGAACAAACCAGAGTCAACTTATTGATTTAAAAGAAAAAGATGAAAGGAGTTCCAAGATATACGAAACAAAACTATTCACCTAAAATGCAAAGAATCCAGCGAGCAACATACCCAGCTTACTCTTAGGGATTAAGAGAAGTGTCAGCAAAAATCGAACAAAATCAAAATTTGCCGGCAACAGGCGAAAGTTCAATTTCGCTCATATTTTGGTATAATAGGTAGGCCTATATGCAAATAAACCATGGTATATTTGATTTTGTCTAAATATCGCTTAATTTCCCAACAAAGGACCGAACTAACGCAGAACATAAACACAACATCATCTACAAATTTACATGCCAACTGCAAGAATGCAACGCAACCTATGTCGGAGAAAAAATAGTAAAAGAACACACCTCTAGGGATAAAAGCTCAGCAATCCTCAGGCATACAGTATCAAGCAGCCATGATACCTAGTATCGTTGGTGGCGCCACTCAAAACCACAGATCTCCTTCTTCCTAATATAGGAAGAAATTAGTGGTCCACCAGGGTCTTATTTCAGAGTCTTCGCTTTGTAGGCTCATCTTATAGACCCCTTTCACGTGACGCCAAAGCAGCTCAATTTGAAGGACAAAACAAGGAAATTTCAACATCCTGAGAATTAGAAACTATTGTTGTGTCCTCCAATTGAGCTGCATTCCGACAAGGGGTCAATCTAATAAACACTTCCATTTTATCTACAGGAACTTTGCTGGGCAAAGGTGTTTACTTTGCTGAAAGTTCGATGTATTCAGCTGCGTTTACGAGGCCAAACCAGAACAACGAAAGACGTATTTATCTTGCTCGTGTTCTGACTGGACACTACAGAAGAGGTCATTCTGAAATGAAAGTCCCCCCTTCTAAATATCTTGGTTCACCCGAGGTGCAATACGATTCCGTGGCTAATACGGATGGTCCCAACCCCGACATTTTTGCAGTATTTCACGACTCTCAATGCTATCCTGAGTACTTGATTACCTTTGTAGTCTTGTAGTGTTTCATGACTCTCAGTGCTATCCCGGTCTGAGTACTTGATTACCTTTGTAGTCTTGTAGTGTTTCATGACTCTCAGTGCTATCTCGGTCTGAGTACTTGATTACCTTTGTAGTCTTGTAGTGTTTCATGACTCTCAGTGCCATCCCGGTCTGAGTACTTGATTACCTTTGTAGTCTTGTAGTGTTTCATGACTCTCAGTGCTATCTCGGTCTGAGTACTTGATTACCTTTGTAGTCTTGTAGTGTTTCATGACTCTCAGTGCCATCCCGGTCTGAGTACTTGATTACCTTTGTAGTCTTGTAGTGTTTCATGACTCTCAGTGCTATCCCGGTCTGAGTACTTGATTACATTTGTAGTTTTGTAGTGTTTCATGACTCAGAGTGCCATCCCGGTCCGAGTACTTGATTACATTTGTAGTTTTGTAGTGTTTCATGACTCTCAGTGCTATCCCGGTCTGAGTACTTGATTACATTTGTAGTTTTGTAGTGTTTCATGACTCAGAGTGCCATCCCTGTCTGAGTACTTGATTACATTTGAGTGCATTTCCTTGTACTGCTGAGTATAACTGGATTCTCGATATAGTGTAATGCATACGTCTTTGTATGTTTGTAGATTTGTAGTGTTTTATGACTCAGAGTGCTATCCTGAGTACTCGATTACATTTCAATACTAGTGCAGTTAGTAACCTACAAGACTACATAGTACTGGTTCTGATGCAACCATCTTTGCAGTGTAGTATCGATCATCACGACTCTGTTAGCAACAGAATTTTGTATGATAAGCATGTTTAGTTTTGTAACCGATACTGTTTTGACTTAGAGATCTACTTGTAGTTCCTGTTCAACGAACCTCTTTCGAATTAAAGATTAGCATATTTGAATATCACCTTGGTATAACACGTCGTTGGGTCCTCTCACACTTAATATCAAATCCTTGAATGACTGAATGGGGAGCCCTAACTTGCGAAGCAAAACAAAAATGAGACCTAACCAGCGATGAATACAATAAAGTTAGTGTTTTAGTGCGATTAGTGTGATTTTAGTATGATTATGGAGAGGCGATTATGCACAGGGAGCCCGGCTTTCCTTTGCCGCATTCAGTATTCATTATTCTTTACGTAATTGCTTTTTATGGGTTTCCTGTGGTTTAAGATCGGCTAAGCTGTAATCAGATCTTTACTGATTAAATTCAAATCAATAACCGTTGGTAACGTGCTCTTTATGGGTTGCCTGTTGTTTGAATGTAACGCACTTTCTATAAAGCATTCAATTTAATCGGCTATCAATTTACAGTACAGATCTGATTACAGCTTGTGTAACCGTCAACCGTAAACCAATCCCAAACCACAGGAAACCCATAAAAAGCAATTACGTAAAGAAAAATGAATATTGAATGCGGCAAAGGAAAGCCGGGCTCCCTGTGGATTATGGAGAGATTGTGATTATGGAGCAGTATCTCTTGATAAATCCCATTAATCTGTTGGGGTTATGTTTATAGAATTAAATTTAATACTTCAAGGGGTGGGTCAGGGAAAAATATTTTAATGCAGACAAAAAAAATCCCCCCCCCCCCCCCCCCCACTCACACACACACACATAAATAATGGCCGGTCCCTAAGCTTTGAATAAAAAGTATGAATTCATTACAGTGTACACGGTCATGTTAACTAGTTTACTTGGAGTGAGCCTTGGTGAATTCTTGCTTAGCTTGTTCCCTGAGGTCTTGACAACAGAATAAATCTACAGCAGTCATGGCCATTGCTTTAGCTGCAATCAGTGTCTTCTCATGTGCAACATCAGTACCCACTGCTGCAGTGAATGCATACGAATGATTGACAGCCATACTATCGATACTATAAATGGGATGTATGGAAGGCATCACGTGGGAGACGTTACCCATGTCTGTAGAACCCAGGACTTTCGCCTTTTGTTCTGCAAGAGAGGGGAACTGGACACCAAGAGTCTCGGCGTTCTTTTGATATAAACTGGCCATCGTTGGGTTGGATTCCAAGTTCGAGTAGTAAGTAGCACCAAACTCTATGTCAACAGTACAACCTGAAATGGGAATGTAATTTATTAGTTTCTTCCTTGATGTTCATAACAGACCCCTTGTACGTGTCGTCAAAGTAGCCCAATTTGAAGGACAAACCATCCTAAGAATTTCAATCTCCTGAGAATTAGAATCTATTTTTTTGCCCTCCAAATTGAGCTATACTTAGTAATTGGATAGTTTCCCTAAGCCAATCAAAACTCGTGTAAAACAATAGGAATTACCTTTCAACCAATCAGCGCGCAGCTTACGCTTGTCGGCTTTGTTTACTTTGTCCTGAATTCAAAATGGCGGATCGACGAAGAAGAAAATTGTTCCTTGTTAATCATTTGTTCCAATTCTTTCCTATGAAATCGGACAACATGTAGTCCTATTACCTATACTAACACTTTGGACAATTATTTACATGTCTCCATCATTGCTAGCTCAACTCCTTTCAAGATGGCGAAGGAAACTGTGAAGGGGACTATCAAATTAATGCAATGGAAAATCTTGCGGATTTATTAGAGGATAGAAACGTCGAAATCCTAGTTTTCATCAAAAATCAACCATTGTCCAAGGGATAAAAAGTGAAAGTCAAGTCATGCAGGATTTTGGTAAGAAAAAAGGACATCATCAACTGGGCGAGCGAAAAGTGGCGGGGCAGCAAACTAAAGTCCTACGGCCCAAAACGGCCTGATCAAAGCCCGGGCGCAAAATCATTAATTAGACATGTCCTCTTGTCGATTTTTGTCAGTAAAAACTATGAAAACTAAAACAAAAACAAAAAACCAAAAAATAAAATAAAATAAGATAAAAAAGAACATATAAACAGCACAAATTTCAAAATATGGCCCAACGTCTTTGGGGATTGTTTTGATTAAAAAACTAAAGAAATTCTTACGATATTTGCGGTGTTTGACGTAGCAAAAGATGTGAGACTCGCCACCTTGGATAAGATATTTTTCTCATTCAATTCACTTTGCAAGACAAAACGCTAAGACATTTCTTAGAACAAATATGAGATGACGTTGAACACTTCTACTAAAAGCCTCCGAAAACCAAAAAAAAAAATATCGCCTAAGGCTCGTGTATCAGATACAAAATAAAAATGTGCCTTGTAGGATAGATATTCCATGGTATATGTCTATTGTATATCAAGTATATATTGAATCCACTAGAAAATCAGTTCAATAGCCCGGCTTGATGGCATCATTTTATTACCACTGTACCAGAATGCTTTGCGAAGTTTCCTCGTTCGTTAAATTATTAAGAAGACTAAGACAATCAGTGCTAAAGACAACAGCGAACCAATTACCGTGCCGGAGGTTTTCCTAATATAAACTTGCCCCACCCAAAACCAACCAGAAAAAATAAATTAAATTTTGACTTGCTTTAATTTGTTTCTTACGGCAGCTTATAAATTAATCGATTTTCTGATTGATAAATTAGCTATGCAAAACTCTTTTGGTTGAAATAACTTGTAGTTTTTAGTTATTAATATAAAATATATTCTTATACAAGTCAAACTCTTCAGAGCTGTTAGAAAATATATAGAAAAAATAGTTTTTTTTACAACTTTTCCCCAGTTTCTTCTTAATGTTCTTCTTGTGCTAATTTACATTTTTCCTTACGACTAATCGTTCCAGTTTCTTTCCATAAGATCAGATCGTAAGTCAAACGTGGTCATTTTGATGCCATTGATTTTAGCTTCAATTTGATATTTCTCGATTTGTTCACATACAGCTTGTCTTCTGAACGGGCGCTTTCTGAGGTACTCGTGAAACAGAATGTCCTCTTCGAGACTTGAATAAGTCGAATCAGTAGAATGCTGTTCCTCTGTGACACTTTGGCTGGCGGTGCCTTCAACAAAGCCTAAAGAATCGTTGTCTGTTCCCTGGACAACGATAAAATTAACTTTATGATAAGTACGACACATTCTTATTGTGTTGTGTCGTACTTCGTCGGGGGAGTGAACTTCACTTGGTATGTCATCAAACTCCGTTTCTTCTTCTTCATCTTCCTCTTCTTCTTCATCGCTCTCATCTTGTTCTTCTTGCTTCTCGTGATAAAAACAGCGTACACTGTTTTCTTGGCTACTTACTTTTTCTTGTTTACCTTCGATAGAAAAATCATGTCGTGTTGCTTGGACAACTGGGGCTTGATAAGAAAAAAACGGAGTTTCAATCCTGCCTGTAACCACCTCTGTTATATTCTCCTCTTTGTGTTCAGCGTCATCAATGGCTGACAGAGAGTGTTCGTATCTTTTTGGGGGCGTTGTTGTTTTATCGTCTTCCATCGGTGTCTTCAGTGACATTCTGTTATGCAATTCATCGTTGTTTCCATCCAATGAAAAGTAACTAACTCCCAAAGTTTGGGATTTTTCCCCAACATCATTTCTCTTTGTTCTTCTGAATGCTTGGCTTCGTGTCAGCTTGACTTTTGGTCTTTGGGAGACGTTTACTTCAGTCTTTTCTTCACTAGGTAGTATTTCTTCAGTAGTTGACAGTCGCTTTGTGGTTTTTCCTATATCCTTCAGCGTTGTAGATGAAAGCTGACTAAACTGCTTTGAAAATTGCTTAGTCGAACAGTCCAAAATGGTGTCATCTTTGACAAGAATGTTTCTAGTCAAACCGCTATGTTTTGGTTTGGTCGGTGAGGAACTAGTTGTGGTGGATGGGAACGGTTCGAGACTTAGTTTCTTGTGTAACTTTGAACGCTGACGAGATGAGTTCTCCATGGCGATGAGTACCTAATTACGATCCAGAAGCAAAGCTGGCAGAGTAACCTAAAAATGACCCGATTTTGAAAGGGGGCCTGCTTTAAAAGACCACTAATATTGACGTCACTCAGGGAATGACGTTCATGAATGAATATCTAGAGCTTTTTCTTAACATACAATACAAACAGTGTGTTGTTTTGCTCTTCATTCGTTTTATTTTGTTTTCCTTTTTTTATCTTATGATTCTTTTTTTTTTTTTTTTTTAATTTTTATAACGTACTAATCTCTGCCTTCACATTGGCGGAACTTGCTGCCCTGTTCATATGATGCTGGTTTTTTTATCGCTGCAGAGGCGGATCCAGGATTTTACTAAGGGGGGTGCCGGGCTAACTCTAAAAAAATATTAAAAGGATAGGTCTAGGGTTGCGGACAACTCTTTAGGTCCAGGCAATGCAAAATTCATATCATACATTTATTATTTGTAAAAATAACTCGATATCTCGGACACCTCTAGTATATTAAGGACTTTCCCCCAGCCCTTGAATGTCTGTAAGATAGAGGTTCCACTGTACGTGCACCTATTTTTCCTGTTTCAAGCCCTGCAAAGAGGGGGGTGGCTAGCCACCCAATCCACCCCCCTCCCTGGATCCGCCCCTGCGCTGTGTAGTTCAAGCCCAGGGTAACTGCTTCTTGATTGAACCACATCAGTGATTTGAGTATGTTTGATATATTGTCCTCTACCTCGCAAAGATGATTTTTCGGCTCTGTTTCTCCGTCTCAACAAAAGGATTTAGGGGCCGGTATTTTCAGGATATTGGTAGGTAAGTGCTGGGGCGGATATAGGATTTTGCGCAGGGGTCACAAAATCAATAAGATGCACCTTTTGCTATACTAACTTATTCCAAGGTCCAAGTCTGAACCGGCATGGATACTGTCGACAGAATTAGGAAGCATGGAGAGGCTCCTGAATCTGCCACTGAATTTCACGAATGATAAAACGATTCAAATAGTGAGAGTTTTTGTTTAACATCTTTGAAGATGAAACTTTTTAATTTCTAATGTCTTAGGAAATCTTGCATAATTCTCAATAGCATAACACGGAACAACAAGATCTGGTTTGAAAAACGACAAAATTACGCCCAAAGTGAAAATAGCCAATTCTTCGAGAATGCGCAGATCATATTTCACGCGTAACCTTACGTGTAGTTGATTTGTCGAATAGTTTGAAAAACAAGCGGCGGCTCCAAATAAGGTACTAATATTCGACAAAAAGTGATCCGTCTTATTTTAAGACACCAAGCTGTGTGAGGAGGGGCAGGAGTTGAAGGATTTTGGAGATGAAAATTTAATGATTTTAAGTCCTGGCAATTAATTATTTGTAAAGGGCATTTTAAAGTACATCATTTACTTTCAGTTGTGACATTAAAATAAGGCTAAAACACTCTGATCCCTCGCTATTGAAATCCACTATGCATTTGCCTTTTTAAAAACAGTGGAAAAATAATAAATAAAAAATAAAATAAAAAATAAAAACGGTCTTTTAAGAATTTTCTTTCGTATGACGTCATTCACACCTTTTAATTAAGGACGCTCGAAATGGTTTTCCTTGAATGAGCCGCGCGCTCTTAAATGACGTAGCACTGAATCATTTGAAATGGTAGTAGTAGTAGTAGTACTAGTAGTAGTAGTAGTAGTAGTAGTAGTAGTAGTAGTAGTAGTAGTAGTAGTAGTAGTAGTAGTAGAAGTAGTAGTAGTAGAAGTAGTAGTAGAAGAAGTAGTAGTAGAAGTAGTAGTAGTAGTAGTAGTAGTAGCACTAGTAGTACTAGTAGTACTAGTAGTAGTAGTAGTAGTAGTAGTAGTAGTAGTAGTCGTAGTAGTAGTAGTAGTAGTAGTTAGTAGTAGTAGTAGTAGTAGTCGTCGTCGTCGTCGTAGTAGTAGTAGTAGTAGTAGTCGTCGTCGTCGTCGTCGTCGTCGTCGTCGTAGTAGTAGTAGTAGTAGTTAGTAGTAGTAGTAGTAGTAGTCGTCGTCGTCGTCGTCGTAGTAGTAGTAGTAGTAGTAGTCGTCGTCGTCGTCGTCGTCGTCGTCGTAGTAGTAGTAGTAGTAGTAGTAGTAGTCGTAGTAGTAGTAGTAGTAGTAGTTAGTAGTAGTAGTAGTAGTAGTAGTAGTCGTCGTCGTCGTCGTCGTCGTAGTAGTAGTAGTAGTAGTAGTAGTAGTAGTCGTAGTGTAACGGGGGGAGGGGGGATACATATGCCACAATACAATAATATATATTTTTATTTATTATTTATTTATTATGAGTTTTGGGGGTGAAAAACGGGCAGATTGCGATTACCAAATTCGCTTATTATTGTAAATTTCTAACAGCAAAAAAATCAAAACGAAACAACCTTACGAAGAAAAGAGAAGAATTCAAAACTACCTGTCCTTCAGGTTTTGCAACAAGGGATGGACCATTATTTTTTTTATCACTCTGAAAACATCACGTCAAACAAACAGAAAAATAAAGGGCAAAAGAAATAATAGTTTACTTTTCGTTAAGAAAAAGCTCTGGTTAATCAGTCATTATAGACGTCACCATAACGTCACCTCATTAAGTGACGTCGTCATTATTATTGGTCTTTAAAAGCAGGCCCCCTTTCAAAATCGGATCATTTTTAGGTGACTCTGCCAGCTTTGCTTCTGGATCGTAATTAGGTACTCATCGCCATGGAGAACTCATCTCGTCAGCGTTCAAAGTTACACAAGAAACTAAGTCTCGAATCGTTCCCATCTACCACAACTAGTTCCTCACCGACCAAACCAAAACAAAGCGGTTTGACTAGAAACATTCTTGTCAAAGATGACACCATTTTGGACTGTTCGACTATGAAATTTTCAAAGCAGTTCAGTCAGCTTTCATCTACAACACTGGAGGATATAGGAAAAACCACAAAGGGACTGTCAACTACTGAAGAAATACTACCTAGTGAAGAAAAGACTGAAGTAAACGTCTCCCAAAGACCAAAAGTCAAGCTGACACGAAGCCGAGCATTCAGAAGAACAAAGAGAAATAATATTGGGAAAAAATCCCAAACTTTGGGAGTTAGTCACTTTTCATTGGATGGAAACAACGATGAATTGCAGAACAGAATGTCACTGAAGACACCGATGGAAGACGATGAAGCAACAACCCCCCCAAAAAGATACGAACACTCTCTGTCAGCCATTGATGACGCTGAACACAAAGAGGAGAATATAACAGAGGTGGTTACAGGCAGGATTGAAACTCCGTTTTTTTCTTATCAAGCGCCTGTTGTCCAAGCAACCCGACATGATTTTTCTATTGAAGGTAAACAAGAAAAAGTAAGTAGCCAAGAAAACAGTGTACGCTGCTTTTATCACGAGAAGCAAGAAGAACAAGATGAAAGCGATGAAGAAGAAGAGGAAGATGAAGAAGAAGAAATGGAGTTTGATGACATACCGAGTGATGTCCACTCCCCCAAACAAGTACAGCACGACACAATAAGAATGTGTCGTACTTATCATAAAGTTAATTTTATCGTTGTCCAGGGAACAGACAACGATTCTTTAGGCTTTGTTGAAGGCACCGCCAGCCAAAATGTCACAGAGGAACAGCCTTTTACTGATTCGACTTATTCAAGTCTCGAAGAGGACATTCTGTTTCACGAGTACCTCAGAAAGCGCCCGTCCAGAAGACAAGCTGTATGTGAACAAATCGAGAAATATCAAATTGAAGCTAAAATCAATGGCATCAAAATGACCACGTTTGACTTACGATCTGATCTTATGGAAAGAAACTGGAACGATTAGTTGTAAGGAACAATGTAAATTAGCACAAGAAGAACATTAAGAATTTGATCCGAAAGGTTGTAAAAAAAATTGAAGCTAAAATCAATGGCATCAAAATGACCACGTTTGACTTACAATGAGATATTATCGAAAGAAATAGAAACGATGAGTTGTAAGAAACAATGTAAATTAAAACAACAGAAAAACGTTAAGGAGGTTTTCATTTCAGTTTTGAGGAAAAGTTCTGTGTCAAAAATAAACTATATTTAATATTATTTTCTATCAGCTCTGAAGAATTGCAATTGTATGAATAAAAAAAATACTTTATTTCAAAATCGATACTATGATTTCTTCCATCCTTGAGTTACATTTTTCATTCTAGGAATTACTGGCCCAGAGGATTTTACAGGTATATAATTTCAGTTAATGTTATGTAATAAAAATACTTTGTAATCAAAAGAGTTTTCAAGCTAATGAATTAATCAGAAAGTCGATATATCAAAAAGAATAATCAATTAATGTTTCCGATTCCCTTAGTTACCGTTGCTATGTCCCAAATTATTGTGATTAGAGCTGGACTATCTCGGAATCTAAAACTCTGATTTAGAATCAGAAATATGATTTCATTTCAAGGTTATACTGTCCTTTGAGAATACATGGAAGATCCATATAACCTTAGTGGTATCCTTGAAAACTGTTTCTTTTTTTTGGTTGATTGTGGGTGGGACAAGATTTTAATTTCACTGGGAAAACCGCTCGGGCGGAACCCGCTCCGTAATCTGCACCCGAAATTAACGAATGGTTTAACTATTCAAATAGTGACAGTTTTTGTTTGTTGAGATTTTTGCACTTCGTGTGTGAGAAACTTTGAAGATGAAAATCTTCAATTCTAAAATCTTACGAAATATTGCATAATAATTACGCCCAAAGTAAAAAGAGCCAATTGTTCGAGCATGCGCAGATCATATTTCACGTGTAACCTCAGTGTAGTTGATTTGTCGAAAAGTTTGACAAACCAGCGTCGGCTCCAAATAAGGTACTAATATTCGACGAAAAGTGATACGTCTTATTTTAAGACACCAAGTTGTGTGAGGAGGGGCAGGAGTTGAAGGTTTTGAAGATGAAAATTTAATGACTTTAAGCAGCAGCAGCAGCAGCAGCAGTACTAGTAGTAGTAGTAGTAGTAGTAGTAGTAGTAGTAGTAGTAATAATAGTGGTAGTAGTAGTAGTAGTAGTAGTAGTAGTAGTAGTAGTAGTAGTAGTAGTAGTAGTAGAAGTAGTAGTAGTAGTAGTAGTAGTAGTAGTAGTAGTAGTAGTAGTAGTAGTAGTAGTAGTAGTAGTAGTAGTAGTAGTAGTAGTAGTAGTATTAGTGTAACGGGGGGGGGGGGGGGGAGGGGGGATATATAATATGCCACAATACAAGGCAATAACACTATAACTGCTTTTTTTATTCTTATTTATTCTTATTTATTTAGGTTGAGTTTTGGCGGTGAAAAACGGGAAGATTGCGAATATCGAATTCGCTTATTATTGTAAATTTCCAACAGCAAAAAAATCAAAACGAAACAAAACAAAAAAAAACAACCTTACGAAGAAAAGAGAAGAATTTAAAACTACCTGTCCTTCAGGTTTTGCAACAAGGGATGGACCATTATTTTTGTTATCACTCTGAAAACATCACGTCAAACAAACAGAAAAATAAAGGGCAAAAGAAATAATAGTTTACTTTTCGTTAAGAAAAAGCTCTGGTTAATCAGTCATTATAGACGTCACCATAACGTCACCTCATTAAGTGACGTCGTCATTATTATTGGTCTTTAAAAGCAGGCCCCCTTTCAAAATCGGATCATTTTTAGGTGACTCTGCCAGCTTTGCTTCTGGATCGTAATTAGGTACTCATCGCCATGGAGAACTCATCTCGTCAGCGTTCAAAGTTACACAAGAAACTAAGTCTCGAATCGTTCCCATCTACCACAACTAGTTCCTCACCGACCAAAGCAAAACAAAGCGGTTTGACTAGAAACATTCTTGTCAAAGATGACACCATTTTGGACTGTTCGACTATGAAATTTTCAAAGCAGTTCAGTCAGCTTTCATCTACAACACTGGAGGATATAGGAAAAACCACAAAGGGACTGTCAACTACTGAAGAAATACTACCTGGTGAAGAAAAGACTGAAGTAAACGTCTCCCAAAGACCAAAAGTCAAGCTGACACGTAGCCAAGCATTCAGAAAAACAAAAAGAAATGATGTTGAGGAAAAATCCCAAACTTTGGGAGTTAGTCACTTTTCATTGGATGGAAACAACGATGAATTGCATAACAGAATGTCACTGAAGACACCGATGGAAGACGATGAAACAACAACCCCCGCAAAAAGATACGAACACTCTCTGTCAGCCATTGATGACGCTGAACACAAAGAGGAGAATATAACAGAGGTGGTTACAGGCAGGATTGAAACTCCGTTTTTTTCTTATCAAGCGCCTGTTGTCCAAGCAACCCGACATGATTTTTCTGTTGAAGGTAAACAAGAAAAAGTAAGTAGCCAAGAAAACAGTGTACGCTGCTTTTATCACGAGAAGCAAGAAGAACAACATGAAAGCGATGAAGAAGAAGAGGAAGATGAAGAAGAAGAAATGGAGTTTGATGACATACCAAGTGAAGTTCACTCCCCCAAACAAGTACGACACAACACAATAAGAATGTGTCGTACTTATCACAAAGTTAATTTTATCGTTGTCCAGGGAACAGACAACGATTCTTTAGGCTTTGTTGAAGGCATCGCAAGCCAAAGTGTCACAGAGGAACAGCCTTTTACTGATTCGACTTATTCAAGTCTCGAAGAGGACATTCTGTTTCACGAGTACCTCAGAAAGCGCCCGTCCAGAAGACAAGCTGTATGTGAACAAATCGAGAAATATCAAATTGAAGCTAAAATCAATGGCATCAAAATGACCACGTTTGACTTACGATCTGATCTTATGGAAAGAAACTGGAATGATTAGTTGTAAGGAACAATGTAAATTAGCACAAGAAGAACATTAAGAATTTGATCCGAAAGGTTGTAAAAAAATTGAAGCTAAAATCAATGGCATCATGACCACGTTTGACTTTACAATGTGATATTATCGAAAAAAATAGGAACGATGAGTTGTAAGAAACAATGTAAATTAAAACAACAGAAAAACGTTAAGGAGCTTTTCATTCATTTTTTTGAAAAAGAAATTGAGGAAAAGTTCCGTGTCAAAAATAAACTATATTTAATATTATTTTCTATCAGCTCTGAAGAATTGCTATTGTATGAATAAAAATGTACTTTATTTCAAAATCGATACTATGATTTCTTCCATCCTCGAGTTACATTTTTCATTCTAGGAATTACTGGCCCAGAGGATTTTACATGTATATAATTTCAGTTAATGTTATGTAATAAAAATACTTTGTAATCAAAAGAGTTTTCAAGCTAATGAATTAATCAGAAAGTCGATATATCAAAAAGAATAATCAATTAATGTTTCCGATTCCCTTAGTTACCGTTGCTATGTCCCAAATTATTGTGATTAGAGCTGGACTATCTCGGAATCTAAAACTCTGATTTAGAATCAGAAATATGATTTCATTTCAAGGTTATACTGTCCTTTGAGAATACATGGAAGATCCATATAACCTTAGTGGTATCCTTGAAAACTGTTTCTTTTTTTTGGTTGATTGTGGGTGGGACAAGATTTTAATTTCACTGGGAAAACCACTCGGGCGCAACCCGCTCCGTAATCTGCACCCGAAATTAACGAATGGTTTAAGTATTCAAATAGTGACAGTTTTTGTTTGTTGAAATCTTTGCACTTCGTGTGTAAGAAACTTTGAAGATGAAAATCTTCAATTCTAAAATCTTACGAAATATTGCATAATAATTACGCCCAAAGTAAAAAGAGCCAATTGTTCGAGCATGCGCAGATCATATTTCACGCGTAACCTCACGTGTAGTTGATTTGTCGAAAAGTTTGACAAACCAGCGTCGGCTCCAAATAAGGTACTAATATTCGACGAAAAGTGATCCGTCTTATTTTAAGACACCAAGTTGTGTGAGGAGGGGCAGGAGTTGAAGGTTTTGAAGATGAAAATTTAATGACTTTAAGCAGCAGCAGCAGCAGCAGCAGCAGCAGCAGCAGCAGCAGCAGCAGCAGCAGCAGCAGCAGCAGCAGCAGCAGTACTAGTAGTAGTAGTAGTAGTAGTAGTAGTAGTAGTAGTAATAATAATAGTGGTGGTAGTAGTAGTAGTAGTAGTAGTAGTAGTAGTAGTAGTAGTAGTAGTAGTAGTAGTAGTAGTAGTAGTAGTAGTAGTAGTAGTAGTAGTAGTAGTAGTAATGTAACGGGGGTGGGGGGGAGGGGGGATATATAATATGCCACAATACAAGGCAATAACACTATAACTGCTTTTTTTATTCTTATTTATTCTTATTTATTTAGATTGAGTTTTGGGGGTGAAAAACGGGAAGATTGCGAATATCGAATTTGCTTATTATTGTAAATTTCCAACAGCAAAAAAATCAAAACGAAACAAAACAAAAAAAAACAACCTTACGAAGAAAAGAGAAGAATTCAAAACTACCTGTCCTTCAGGTTTTGCAACAAGGGATGGACCATTATTTTTGTTATCACTCTGAAAACATCACGTCAACACAAACAGAACAATAAAGGGCAAAAGAAATAGTAGTTTACTTTTCGTTAAGAAAAAGCTCTGGTTAATCAGTCATTATAGACGTCACCATAAAGTCACCTCATTAAGTGACGTCGTCATTATTATTGGTCTTTAAAAGCATGCTCCCTTTCAAAATCGAGTCATTTTTAGGTGACTCTGCCAGCTTTGCTTCTGGATCGTAATTAGGTACTCATCGCCATGGAGAACTCATCTCGTCAGCGTTCAAAGTTACACAAGAAACTAAATCTCGAATCGTTGCCATCCACCACAACTAGTTCCTCACCGACCAAACTAAAACATAGCGGTTTGACTAGAAACATTCTTATCAAAGATGACACCATTTTGGACTGTTCGACTAGGAAACTTTCAAAGCAGTTTAGTCAGGCGCTTTCATCTACAACACTGAAGGATATAGGAAAAACCATAAAGGGACTGTCAACTGCTGAAGAAATACTACCTGGTGAAGAAAAGATTGAAGTAAACGTCTCCCAAAGACCAAAAGTCAAGCTGACACGTAGCCAAGCATTCAGAAGAACAAAGAGAAATGATATTTCATTGGATGGAAACAACGATGAATTGCATAACAGAATGTCACTGAAGACACCGATGGAAGACGATGAAGCAATAACCCTCCCAAAAAGATACGAACACTCTCTGTCAGCCATTGATGAAGCTGAACACAAAGAGGAGAATATAACAGAGGTGGTTACAGGCATGATTGAAACTCCGTTTTTTTCTTATCAAGCCCCAGTTGTCCAAGCAACACGACATGATTTTTCTATCGAAGGCAAACAAGAAAAAGTAAGTAGCCAAGAAAACAGTGTACGCTGCTTTTATCACGAGAAGCAAGAAGAACAAGATGAGAGCGGCGATGAAGAAGAAGAAGAGGAAGATGAAGAAGAAGAAGAAGAAATGGAGTTTGATGACATACCAAGTGAAGTTCACTCCCCCAAACAACTACAACACAACACAATAAGAATGTGTCGTACTTATCACAAAGTTAATTTTATCGTTGTCCAGGGAACAGACAACGATTCTTTAGGCTTTGTTGAAGGCATCGCAAGCCAAAGTGTCACAGAGGAACAGCCTTTTACTGATTCGACTTATTCAAGTCTCGAAGAGGACATTCTGTTTCACGAGTATCTCAGAAAGCGCCCGTCCAGAAGACAAGCTGTATGTGAGCAAATCGAGAAATATCAAATTGAAGCTAAAATCAATGGCATCAAAATGACCACGTTTGACTTACGATCTGATCTTATGGAAAGAAACTGGAACGATTAGTTGTAAGGAACAATGTAAATTAGCACAAGAAGAACATTAAGAATTTGATCCGAAAGGTTGTAAAAAAAATTGAAGCTAAAACCAATGGCATCAAGATGACCACATTTGACTTACAATGAGATATTATCGAAAGAAGTAGAAACGATGAGTTGTAAGAAACAACGTAAATTAAAACAACAGAAAAACGTTAAGGAGGTTTTCATTTCAGTTTTGAGGAAAAGTTCTGTGTCAAAAATAAACTATATTTAATATTATTTTCTATCAGCTCTGAAGAATTGCAATTGTATGAATAAAAAAAATACTTTATTTCGAAATCGATACTATGATTTCTTCCATCCTTGAGTTACATTTTTCATTCTAGGAATTACTGGCCCAGAGGATTTTACAGGTATATAATTTCAGTTAATGTTATGTAATAAAAATACTTATGTAATCAAAAGAGTTTTTAAAGCTAATTAATTAATCAAAAAGTCGATATATCAAAAAGAATAATCAATTAATGTTTCCGATCTCCTTAGTTACCGTTGCTATGTCCCAAATTATTGCGATTAGAGCTGGAATATCTAGGAAGCTAAAAATCAGAAATATGATTTCATTTAGTTCAAGGTTCTACTGTCCTTTGAGAATACATGGAAGATCCATATAACCTTAGTGGTATCCTTGAAAACTGTTTCCTTTTTTTGGTTGATTGTGGGTGGGACAAGATTTTAATTTCACTGGGAAAACCGCTCGGGCGGAACCCGCTCCGTAATCTGCACGCGAAATTAACGAATGGTTTAACTATTCAAATAGTGACAGTTTTTGTTTGTTGAGATTTTTGCACTTCGTGTGTAAGAAACTTTGAAGATGAAAATCTTCAATTCTAAAATCTTACGAAATATTGCATAATAATTACGCCCAAAGTAAAAAGAGCCAATTGTTCGAGCATGCGCAGATCATTTTTCACGTGTAACATCACGTGTAGTTGATCTGTCGAAAGGTTTGAAAAAGAAACGGCGGTTCCAAATAAGGTACTGATATTCGACAAAAAGTGATCCGTCTTATTTTAAGACACCGAGTTGTGTAAGGAGGGGCAGGAGTTGAAGGATTTGAAGATGAAAATTTAATGACTTTTAGTCTTGGCAATTTGTAAAGGGCATTTTAAAGTACATCACTTCCTTTCAGTTGTGACATTAAAATTAGGCTAAAACACTCTGTTCCCTCGCTATTGAAATCCACTATGTATTTGCCTTTTTATTAACAGTGGAAAAATAATCATAGATTAATTAAGTAAAAAAACACAAAACAATAAAAATAAAGAGAGTCTTTAGTTTTTTAAGAGTGTTCTTTCGTATGACGTCTTTCACACCTTTTAAGTTACCGAATCGTGTTTAAAAATCCACATTCAGGAATGCCATTCATGCAGTGTGTCGTTGCTTTCCGTGTTTATACTGACATCAAAGTGAACTTAGACTCGATTCCTTTCTATTTTGTTGTATTGGATATAAATGCGATCAAAATACCGAAGTACAATTCAATAAAATCTATGAAACAGGGAGTGGTATTGTTTAATTTTGATAGTCACACCTAGATTTCGATAAAATTGATGTTTATTGTTGATATTATTTGTTCTGTCACAGAAAGGGCAATAATTAAAACAAAAAAACAAAACTAGAGTCGTAAAAAGATATGAGTAAAACTTTCTTATAGTCTTTTCAGTTTTTCTCGTTTCTATGTGGCAATACTAATCATAGGAATGCCAGTATTGTTTTATCTTCATCTATTCTCACTTATAGTTGCGAAAGAATAACGAAAAAAAACTCAAAACCATTGCTCACGTGGCAAGAGCACTTGGGACGAAACTCTTTCGTAACATAACCAAAACAAAATCAGGCATAACACCTTACATAACGATATTCGCGACACATCAGAAGAAGTGCTTTGAAACACGTGTCGGGTTGGACTTGTCTTGTTGGCAGTCTCCTTATTTCTGACTACGTGTTGTAGTTAACTTTTATTCAGTTTTGGAAGAAATAGCGCTTTAGTACAAGTTCAAATACAAGTTTTAAACACAGTTTCTTGAAGGATCTGATGAAACATTTTGAAACAATTTAGCGGAAGTAAGACGCGGGTACGATTAACCGGAAGTTAAGTGTTTCCCGCGCTTTTTAGGGAGGTAATACAACGATTTCGACATTGTTTCACTCGTTCCATTTTCTAGACAAATGAAATCTGAAAATTTAGAATATTCTGAATATATAATTGAGGTGGGAAAGTAAGCCTAGTGCCTTCAGCGTTTGATTTGAATTCGTTCTTTAATACTAAATACATTGTATCTTACCAGAATTTATAAATCGAACCCTGAAACAAGCTCTGGGCTGATCTAAGTCAGGGCACGACTAACTCACAGATCAAACCCTGAAACAACCTCTGGGCTGATCTAAGTCAGGGCATGGCTAACTCACAGATCAAACCCTGAAACAACCCCTGGGCTGATCTAAGTCAGGGCATGGCTAACTCACAGATCAAACCCTGAAACAACCCCTGGGCTGATCTAAGTCAGGGCATGGCTAACTCACAGATCAAACCCTGAAAGAACTCCTGGGCTGATCTAAGTCAGGGCATGAGTAACTCACAGATCAAACCCTGAAACAACCTCTGGGCTGATCTAAGTCATGGCATGACTAACTCACAGATCAAACCCTGAAACAACCCCTGGGCTGATCTTAGTCAGGGCAGGGCTAACTCATAGATCAAACCCTGAAACAACCTCTGGGCTGATCTAAGTCAGGGCATGACTTACTCACAGATCAAACCCTGAAACAACCTCTGAACTGATCTAAGTCAGGGCATGACTTACTCACAGATCAAACCCTGAAACAACCCCTGGGCTGATCTTAGTCAGGGCAGGGCTAACTCACAGATCAAACCCTGAAACAACCTCTGAACTGATCTAAGTCTGCACTAACCTGTGGCTTTAGCAGCTCCTTCAAAGCATCCAATCAGCTTCTCCTTAAGCTCATCAATTTCTTCATCTGTTGGAGCTCTGAAGTAAAACTCTAGCTGAGTTCTATCTGGGATGATATTGGGTTTGACTCCACCCTCAAGGATCACACCATGTACTCGCCAGGTTGGTTTCATCTGCTGCCTCATTGCACTCACGCTATTGTATGCCATAACAGCAGCATCTAATGCATTAATGCCTTCCCAAGGGAATGCAGCTGCATGGGCGGCATACCCCTTGTAGGTCACAATGATTACTTCTCGAGCAAGAACAGATGGCATTGTACTGTCTGTGGGACAAGGATGAACCATCATGCAGAAATCAACCTCTTTGAAACAGCCATTCTTGATCATCAACACCTTTCCACCTCCTCCTTCTTCTGCCGGGGTCCCTAAGACACGAACTCTGCCAAGTTTGTTCTCAGTTGCAGCCAAGGCTGCTTTGATACCTGGAACAAATGACATGAAAATATTAAAATAATTAATAATTTGATAGCATAGGACTATGTAGCACCCTTGAAAGTGTGGAGGGGAGCTTAGAATGAAATATATTAGCAATTCCAAAGATTGAGAAAAAAAATTGGTTAAGATGGCATTGTAGTGCATTGTGGGACTGTTTGTAGGGACAGATTTCCAAGATGGTGTCTATTTCATCCCCTAAAACAGTCCCATGATGCACTACAATGCCAACTTGACCCAGTTTTGTCCTCAACCTGCGAATGGCTAATAGTAGACTAGTAATAGTGTATAAGACTTATCAAAAGTGGTGGGCTGAAACTTTTGACCCTGTTGAGCTGCTGTACTTTGTGGTGGTATTATAATGATAATAATAATAATTTATTAACTTATATTGTGCAAGAATCAACATTTCTGTTTTCTACTGTGCATCACAATCTAATGAGAAATAAATAAATAGCTAGTATTAAATAATTAAAATCATTAATAATTAAAATTTACAAATTATCATAAAAATGTCCTCCCCCCACCCAACATATTACTGATAACAAGTTTAAAAAATAACATTTTGTTAATATAAGCAAATCATGTAGGGGTTAAGGACCCCAGCTCCTTCCATAGTCTTTGGTTCATACATATCTACAGAAAAAATATACATTAAAATTCTGAAAATGAAAAATACTAGATAAAAGAATTTTTATTTTATTTGACTTAGCCTACTCTTTGCAGAAATAAAAATTAATATATTAACGCATCAGTGAAAGGTTCAGTAATGTTCTAAAATAAGAGAGGCTAGGAATCTATTACAGGTTTTCCCCAATTACCATAGATCCTAAAAACTAAAAATTCTAAAATCTATTATTCTGATGCGATCATATTTAATTAGGCAATCAGTTAGGCAATGTACATAAAAACCCACAAAGCACTCTGGGAAAGCGAGTTCCTAAGATGCAACATGGAATCAATGGAACTATCAGGAAAAAAAAAATACTTTGCCATTTCATCTGGTGAAATGAATCTGGTGAAATGATTACTTTTTTTCTGTTTACATGTAAGTAAAAACCACAGCATTAATATATAGTATTACCATGGTTTTGATGGATTTGAATTTAACCAAAATATAACATTCTTTATCGTTTTTACTTTTCTTGGTTGAATATCAACCCTAGTTTGCACATTTTCATCAGGTTTATTTTGCTTCTGCTATCCAAAAACCTTTGAAAAGCTATTGTTACTTGAAGTCAATGTTCCAAAATTTGATTTACCAACAGAAAAAATATAAATTATGAATACTCCCAGCTACAATAGATCTTTTTAGCTTCGTTGTTTGTTGTGCCCATTTCAGACCACGTGATGCCACTCTTGGGAGTTGATTCTTTCATGTGTAAATATTTTAATAAAAGAACATTTCTCAAGGGAATGTCATGTGGTCTGAAATGGGCAATTTGCATACGAAGCTGAAAAGGTCTATTGTTATCATTAAGCCTGCATAGCAGGCCCTTGCAAGGGGAGGAGTTCCCTCCTCTTCCACAGTCCACCTCCCCTCACGAGGGCCTGCTATGCAGGCTACTGTAAACACACCAATAGACTATTTCTGAATTCACTTGAGTTACTAAACAGCAATGGCTCAAAGTCAATGTTTAACTTGATAAGATGCAGCAAATAACACATCACATCCAACATCAAATTGGGGCCACTGTTTCATGATCACCCATGACCAGCAAATTTGGGTAAGGTCTATATTTACATCTAAAGGTGCCGAAACATGGTTCAACATTGTGCACAATATTGCAGGCAATGTTGCTGAAGTAGAATTGTTTTCCACTCCATGAACCATGTGCCTGTAGCTTAAGTGTTGTGATACAATGAAAACCAATGAGATACACTGAAGTAATTTATTTTAGTGTTGCAGTGGGAAACAATACAATAAATTTGAAGATAAACTATAATTATAACTACATCTCGAGATCAAATAATTTACTTGAGGACAATGGGAAACCATTTTGGTGTCATGAAACATCATATACCATTTATAGTTACTTGCTGCAAGTGTGTAGCACATTTTTCTCACACATACAAAACTGCTCTGTGTGTTGCTAATGATGAATTAATGCTGCAAATCAGTACCACACTGTATCTTTCCGCTGCATATGCAATCTGCTGCAATTTGAAGAGTGTTGGGTATATGGGGAGGGGAGGCAAGAATGTGTCATTTAAACTATCTTCCTCAATGAAACTGTGAGTTTTACTTGCAACATATTTATTGCATTAAAATCATGTCAAAGTTTTAGGCAACTCGTAGCAGAAAATCATTTTTTGCTGAAGCCCCCTTGCCTCAGTTAGGAAAACTTATGAAAAATAGTGATTAGAATCAGAATACCCCCACTCTCTCCCAAATCAAAAATTATGAGCGTTCTGTTAGCATGTCACGTATAAGAAAATAATAAGCTTACAGGTCCCATGACAATTCCTCACCACTACCCCCAAGGGTGCATAAAATTTTTTTTAACAGTCTTATTGAGTACTTTCAGTTACCTATAGCAGCAGCCACCCCGGACTCAGCTATCAGATTATGTCCACAAGCATGTCCTACTTCTGGTAGAGCATCGTATTCACAGATCACACCAATACAAGGACCATTGTTGCCGCCACTTCCAGCACTAAATGCCGTCTCCAATGTCCATTTACGTGTCACTTCGAATCCTTCGCTCCCTAGAAAATCTGTTAGAACTTTGTGAGCAAATGATTCTTTAAAACCTAGCTCAGGTTTTTCCCATATCTGTCTATTCACTTGTTGGAGAGCTTGAGCGTGATTATCTATGGCTTCGCAGGCAATTTTCTTCAAGGCTGATGCATCCGCCATTTTGCAAGATGGTCCAACTTACTGGTTCCCTGTGTTATATTTACTAGGTTGGGACTGGAGACTAGCATGTGGGGTTTGGTCGGAAAAGTTTTTTCCATATTTGAATTTTTCTCATTTTCTAGTTTCATTTTCTTTAACATAATTAAAGAAGAAAAAAATTATTGCGTCCCACAAAAATTTGTCAGAGTTTTCGTTCAAGAAAGACTGCTCTAAAGAGGGTGCTCAGCTGAGTTGGAACCAGCCTCCATATCCCCCCTTTTGATCCCCCTTGCATCCCCCCCCCCCAAATAGTTACACCCTCCAGGCAACGCTAAAAATTTATCCACACCCCCAAACATGCCCCCCTCGATTTTGATTTTAAAAAAATTTCAACCCCCCCCCCCCCTCCCCGATGTCAATGATAAAAAATTTTCAGATCCCCCTTAATTTCACCTGCCCCCCTGTCATGCATTATGAACGCAGTCTTATAAACAAATACATATACGAGAGGGTGTGGATTGACAGTTTAATAAGTACTACTATTAATAAAATGTCGAGTCCTTTGTCCCATTATTTATCATAGTGTGCGTCATCAAGTTAACGAATTGCAGATATCAGAGTTACGCTGCATTGCCTTCAAATTTTTCAAGTCGAGGCATTTGGGTTAACAATACAGTATAAATACCATCTACTGTCTTTCATTCCCCACTGTACTCTGAAGATGACCTCCGCTCAGGTTGTCGAAACGTCAGTCTCTACCAACAACAGTCTTTCTCAAGATTACACTCACCCGGACGATCACATTACTCACTCCACTACTACACCTGGGTTCAAACCATTTACTCTAATCATACAGTATAAAACCTGACCGAAATGTCACGACTTGAAACAATTGTGTGAAAGCTAATACGGAGTAACTCTGGTATCTGCTATTGCGGTTTGAAGAGTTTTATCAATCGATTAAAAATTAGCTCCAGATCGCTTACACAGACACAGAAAATGAATAAAAAAACACTTGCAAAAATTTGTGAGCCAAATACAAAAATTACTTTGCATATTCTTCCGGCTCGATTTTGAGTAATAACAAAACTTTGCCATTTATTTTGAACAGGACACCTCAACACCGCAATCAATCATATCGTTTCATCGGATACTGCACGTTTAATAACGTAAACAAAACAAAAAACCTACAAAATATAACCGAAAACTCCGCATCACTGCGCGAAAAAAAGACTAACATCGCAACACCCAATGTACCCCTTACAATGTAAAAGGCCTATTCCAAGCTAGAAAGGGGGTTCACGGGCACCTAATTGTGACCACCCCCTAAATCAGCCACTGAGCCCACATTTCTTTGCAATAAGGTATAAGAGTACATTGCTTCGGCTTCCTGCGTGACAATGCGCACCGCGCGCGACCAACCATGCACGAAATAGATAATCAGCCAATCAGCAGAAAGAAAAGAATCCATAAAATTAGTTATAAAACTAAAGTAATGGTAAGATAATGTTGACAACAATAAACATGAAGTTATTTTTTTCTGTAATTGCCAACTGAATGACTTTTAAGAAAGAGAAGCGCGCGAAGAAAGATGGATCCAAATGACAGCGCGCCAACTTTTGACGTCATATCGTGATAAATAGGAGGACATACCACGATAAACTATCGGAAACTTGTTTTTTACCATAAAAAAGTCAAATAAAAGATCCAAAAACGAAGAAAAAGTTTGAAAGAAAAAAAACCGTTTCAAGCGCGCTAGCTACGTGCGCCAGCGATTCGTCATTTTAACGGTATGTTCTATTATCTACCAGAGCTCTCGACCAATCAGCGCGCGAGAAATTTCACAATTATGATAAAAAGCACATATTAGATATTCACAAATTATTATCAATTCCCTAGAAGGGGCCTTACCGGAGCTGTAATGACTTTAACTACAGTGTCAACAAGGGATCCCAAGAACCCAAAGAACCCTCCATCATCCTGCATATCTTCTAGCTCCTTATAAGCTCTATTTACGTCGTTGTTCAGGCGTTCAATTTCTGCAAGCATTTTACGATTTTTTTCTTCCCATTTTTCTGCCTCTTGTTGGATCTTTTCGCTATTTTTCTTTGCCTCGTCAACCTCTTTGACCATTTTCTCTTTTTCCTTATCGAAATCTTCTTGTGCTTTTATCCTTTTTTTCTCTTCCTCTATTCGTTTCTTTGTCTCTTCTTCAAGCTTTCGTTGTTTCTTTTCTAACTCTTCCTTCATATTTGCAATTCTCTGAAGTTCCGATTTCGTCGCGTTGACGTAGTCCTTCAATGCACATTCTTGTTCATATTTAAGAAACCCGACGTCTAAGAACTGTTTAATAGAAGTGGAATTACCACCAATTTGAGGCTGTACAATCTCCTTGTATCGTCTGTCACAGAGATGCTTCTCAACCATCAAGTACACGTTGCCAAAATCAAGCCATTTTTTAGAATTCATCGTTTCTGTTAGTTTTATCGCGAGCTCTGCAAGCGTAGGTCCATCCATCATCCCTCCGCTCAAAGTCCTCTTGATAGGGAACTTCTCAAGGTCGTTTGCTAGTTGGTTAATAGACATCATGTATTCAGCATTCTGGGACAACTGGTTAAAGTTTTTGAAGACTTTGCGGTTTTGCAGAGCTTCTATCGTACTTACTTCGATGTGGTCACTAGGAAAATGCTTACTAATGGCTTTTCTCTTGTCGTCTGACCCATCTTTCCAAGTTCGCGATATAAGTGCATCCTTCACGTAGTCCTCCATTATCATGCCGTCTGGGGTGTCAAGAGCTCCTCGTAGAACCACTCTCAACCAAGGGAAATACTTGATGGCTTCATCTTTGAAAATTTGCTCGCTCAAGCGAGAAACTCGGTACAGAAAGTCTATAGCATGAGTCTTGACAGCATCTTTCATGAAAAAAGTCATACCAGATGACATCAAGGCTGTGAATATACTAAGATGATCAGTCACCGCATCATTTCCGAGATCCGTACCCTCCACGTCCAACAACACTCGTTCCATTCCGTCCTTTCCGTGAACGACAGAGATCCAAACACCTCGAGTCACTGGTACAAACGTAGAACCTGTCTCGAAAATTTCTTTGAAGTCCTTCGCTTTGGCTTTATTCCAGAGATGGTGGACCATGTTCAAAGATGTGGACTTCCCGACTCGTGCATCTCCAACGGCTGAAGTGACTTGAATCGGCGAATTCAAGCTGTTGATTAAGGCTACGCCAGTCGAATGGAGTTCGAATTTCTTCGTCGTTTCGTTATAACTCAAGAGTGGAACGGCTTTGTAACTGGGTAAGCAATGCAACAAAGGAGAGGAAAATACAAGAAGCAATGCAAGCAAAATCATAGTGCTTTGGATAAAGCTCATGCCGGTCACAATGCTGATAAAAATGAGTATGAATGACTCGTATTATGAAGATTTAAAGACGATTTTCTCCCTAATTTTTTTGCTCGTGTCGCTCTTGGATTGGTCCATATCTAGGGAAAGTCCCAGTTATAAAACCAATCAGTCTGCAGGGAATTTTAGTTGCTATTCTCGGAATCGGCCATCCACGTTACCCAGGTCAAAGTCCAGCCATTTTCTTGGAAAAATAAGGTTCCCCGAACGCTTTGATGACCTTGTCATGCCACCCACGCGTGGGTCCGGGAATTTTCCCGGACGGTGGCGTTACTTCTTAGCGTTCTTTCGTCTTTCGAAAAAAGAATAATATAATGATATAAAATAAAAAAAACAAGAACATATTTTAGGGGCAGATATCGATTTAAGTATAAAACAGGGGATATTTTTCGAAGTAACAATATTTCTCGAAGAGACAATATTTGTATAATGATCATCCTGAGCTATACAGCTCAGGAACAAACACTAATCACCCAATCAGTCAAGATTTCAACTAATCCCTGACTTCAACTTTAATCCCCCCACACTGGGCTGTGACCAAAACGCGGGCTGCGGACTGCGGACTGCGGACTGCGGGCTGCGGACTCTGTCAGGATATATACATTTTAAATGTGAACAGAAATAGAAAACAGAAATGAGGAAAAGCAAAAAATAGAAATGCCTATGATCAGATAATCTTTTCGGGTAAACCCTGCGCGGAGAACTCAAAATTTCTAAACACAACATCAATTTGAGCTGTCTTACATCATTCATCACATCAGCATTGTGATTTGGATTCAGTATTACGACAAACAAGACGAAAGATACGAGGAGCGCTCTGGCAACGTGTATTTTCATGTCAACAAAGATTGCATAAAAAGGCAGCAGCCATATTTTCAAGCGTCATTTGTAAAAGTGTCCGATGAAATTAGAAATAGTCTTTTACCAATGCATACCTTTTTTTTGCAAGAGTTTGGGTTAAATCTTTAAACGGTAGTTTTCGATTATTTTCGGTTCATTATTATATATCATCATTTTTCTGTACATGTACGCGGTTTGATTTCACGTAAAATGCTATATCGCTGGCTTCCTTGAAGCATCAGACATCAGTATTGTGGGTCTATACAGATAAAAAAAGTATTAAAGAATATGTATGAATATGCGCAGGGTTTACCCGAAAAGATTATCTGATCATAGGCATTTCTATTTTTTGCTTTTCCTCATTTCTGTTTTCTATTTCTGTTCACATTTAAAATGTATATATCCTGACAGAGTCCGCAGCCCGCAGCCCGCAGCCCGCAGTCCGCAGTCCGCAGTCCGCGTTTTGGTCACAGCCCCCCACATTGCATGGCCAGACATTTTTGGATTTACCCTTCTGGTTCTATGATCGAGTTAAGAAGGAAGATCCTAACGGTGTGGAAATCAGGCTGATGTAACATTTCCATAGAAATATATCGAATAATAAATAATACAATAGATAGAAAGAATACAATATCATACATAAGAATATATTCCATCATATCATCCTAGTACCACGTATAGGTTCAAGAGGACTTTAATAAATATTTGATCCCAGAAGAAATAAAATAACGAAGACTTATTCGATTTTTTTTTTTTTTTTTTGACTTGCTTTGTACGAATTTTAATTTCTCCAGGTAGGCTAAATATACTGTAGCCGCCCTGACTTTGATCCCCAGATATTCTTCCAGGGTTTGATAAATATTTGATAGTTTTGAATATATATCTTTTTATTATTGGGTAGTGTTTTTTTTTAAAGCAAGTAACGATTCTCGGAACTAAAATCATGACTCAGCTCATTTTCTCAGTGATTCTAAGAAATCCCGCCTGGAGAAATCCTTCACAAAATTCCCCGTGACCAAAATAAAGCGATTACAGAATATTATACATGGATCAGGTGACAATGGCGGACACTTATAAACACCGGCTTTTTTCTTAACAACATCATCTCCACAGTACGTACAACAACGATGACTGTGACAAGAGAAGGAAGAGCTATTTTCTGCTTAATTTCTGCCTTTTTTCTCGTTCTTTTGCCGCTTCAATGCAGAGGACAAGAATCAAAACAATTACTCAAGTATGACAATTTGACCAAGAAATTCCTCCTCGACTCGGACGCGTTGGCAGAGCTATCATCTCTCAAGGCTCCGATAAAAATCATCGCTGCAATCGGGGACGCAAGAGTTGGGAAGTCAACAAGTCTTAATATGATGCGACACTTCTGGAAAGGTGAAAGCCGACAAGATATCGAGGCGGTTTTCAAAACTAGCAACGAAATGGCAGCGTGTACGCGTGGAGTCTGGGTTTCCGTTCTTCCCGATGATGCCGGGTCTGTTGTCTTTCTGGACGTCGAAGGATCAAACCTTGGTGACGACGCAAAAACCAATCAGTTTAGCATCTTTGCTACTTTACTTTCTTCAAGTTTGATGCTTTTTGCAGAGGAAGCTGTAACGAATCACAACCGGGATTTCCTGTTTCGCGTGACGCGACTTACTGAAGAGATATGGCGTGACCAAATGCGTGACGCTGCAGTTAATCATTTCCCAAGCCTCCGTGTTGTACTGCGACAGTCTCTAGACCCTCCAGAGGGAGTTACCCTTGAACAGTTTATCGTGAGCTCTATGTATGGTGTTAAGGACGAAAAGAGCGAAATTTTGAGGAAATATTTCTCGAATGATAAGTTGGCTGTCAGTACTATTTCGTACAACAAAGAATTGAAGAAAAGCGGACGGGAACTCGAGGCTCTGAATGACAATGCGTACAGGAAAGATGTCATGTCTCTTGTCAAAAACATGATGACAAACATGCCTTTCAAAGAAACAATCAATGGAGCGACGATGAATGGAAAAATGATCCAAGAACTGGCGAAGAAACTCGTGGAAGCATTGAACAAGAACTCTTGGGTTCTTTTCTCGGATACTTATACTATGATGGAAAAGACTTTGTGTGATAATGCAATGGACAGTTTGATTACGCCCATGCAACACATAGTTGATTATCATTCGATAGTTGCTAAAAGGCGCGATGTTATGAAAGAATTTTCTGGACAATGTGTACTTGAAGCTGAGAAAAGAAGAGCAGAAGGCTGGATTGACGATGTGATTGATGGCAAACAGAAGGCTGAAGCGAAAGAAAGACAAATGAAAGAGCAACAAAGACTTAAAGAAGAAGAAGAAAGAAGGCAGCGAGAAATAGAAGCAGAGCGTCAAAGAGAGGAAGAAAGACAAAGACAGAGGATGGAACAGGAAAGACGAAATAGAGAAGCAGCGGAGAGAAGAAAAAGGGAGGAAGAAGAAAGGGCTCGAAAAGCCGAGGAATCTCGCCGACAAGCACAAAGGAATCTAGAAGAAATAGAAAGAGCAAAGAGAAAAGCTAAAAAGAAGAAAAACGATGTTGTGAAGGTTCTTGGAGTAATAGCTGGAGTTGCTGCTATATTTAGTGACGAACGCCTCAAGCAAAACATCACTACAATTCCTGGCTCTGAGTACGAGAGGATTGGACTTCGTGGAGCCACGTGGGTATGGAATGAAAAGGCTGAAGCCCTGGGCATGCGTGGTGAAGGACAAGGAGTTATTGCTCAAGAAGTGGAGAAAGTCTATCCCCAGGCAGTGATGGAAGGGAGTGAGGGATTCAAGCGAGTGTACTACTCGTTTTTGGAAAACCTTTTGGACAAAAACTAGAGACATTGCATAGATAAATTTTGCTTTAGAGACTCAGTACAAACTTACTTGAATAACAAGCTTTGGATAACAAGCTTTCGACTCAAGCTAGAGTCTGATTACGAAAGCTTGTTTTCCAAGTAAGCTTGTACTGTCTCAAAAGTTAAACTTATGAACAACGGTACAGAAGAGTGTATGCACTAGAGACATTGTGTTTGGTGAACATGCTGAAAGTTAACAAAAAGTACAGAAAGTAAATCAATGGAAAAGAATAATACCAAATTAATTGTTTCTTAGGGCTATGAAGTGGTATTAGATTGGTTTCACGGCAGAAATATTGATTGGGAAAACAATTATTTTTCATTTAGAAAGTGAAATATCTCTTGTCATGCGAAAACATTGCTTTTTTTTCTGGTCCACAACATAGCTGTCATGAAACCACTCTATATTAGTGATTTATTTTTTTTCAAATTATCAAGCTTTTGTACGTTGATGTTGTTGTAATTCGTAACTCTCATTCAATCACGGTTTTTATTCGCGATTCTCAATATTATTGGCGCGAACATGAAAACGAGGCTAAGCACGGTTGATTTCGAATTCAAAATGGCGGCGGAACATTGTTGTGTGCCGTTGTGCACAAACAATCGCAAAAAAAAACGATCAATATTGTCATTTCATCACTTTCCGAAAGACAAAAAAGTAAGGTCACAATGGCTTCACAAGATTAGAAGAGACGAAGGGATATATTTCAAGGTAAGTTGTATTGGAAAACAACAAAAACTTGACTTGTTTTCGTATGAAGCTTATAGTTATGTTGAGTTTCGGTGAGCATCAATTCTTTTTCAATGCTTTAGATCAGAAGAATTTCCACGAACTTCTCAATTACTAACTCAAAAAGCTGACGTTATTCTTTTATTTTTTTCAGGTTACTCAATCAACTTATGTTTGCTCGGCACATTTTCAAAGCGGAGATTTTAAATGGACTCCGAATCGTAAATGTCTAATGAGTGTTGTCACTTGAGACATATACAAACAGAGTTTTCATATATTGTAGAAAATGACATATGACGTTCAAAATTTAAGTCTACACTGTGGAATATATATCCAGTAAGTGATATCACCATAATAATTATCATACAACACTTATGTATAACAATTACTTTATTATTGATATAGTAATATATATAGCTCTAGTCTTACACTATATGTGCTTACAGCTGATGTAAGCATGTCAATCTAGAGAAAATACTCAAAGTAAAATGTGTCCAACTTCCTTTGTATATCTTGCCATTTGTTGCTGTCAAAATTAATTGTGACTAGTGCACTATCACTCTCACACCAAACAAAAAAATCACACCAAGTCAAACCTGTTACAGCTAACTGCATTAAAACTTGGAAGTAATAGATATGGTTGTCTTTTAACTGAAATTTATTAGAATCATCCTTCACTAAGTAAGGCACTTCTAAAGCTGAATTGACAGAAGCTGGGCATTTTATTTCTAGAAGGCCAAAAGGATTTGTTCTGGTGGGGTTGTAGACCTTCCTGTCAGGAGATGCAGCCAGCCATGGGCACCAAGGGTTTATGACAATTCCACAAGGTAGGATGTTGACAGTATCATTCATTATCTGATTTTAAATGTTTCAAAATTAAGTTATGCCCATTTTAAAATTTGTCAAAATAAAAATCCCTTACTTCACTATAAGCTTTGGCTGCCATTGGCTCACATGTAATGCCTCGCCTCATAGCCTCAGTCTGTCTATGTCGTGTTGTTTTGTATCTCTCAACAAGAGTATCAAAATCTGAAAATTCAGTATTGCTGTTCAATATATTTATAATTGAATAGGAAACATGCTACAATTCAAACTTAAATTTGTATTAGTCAATAAACATTTTCAAAATAAATAAAGGAAAATTTCTTACTTCTTAAGCGCTTATAAATCTCTCCAGCTTTTGAAGCAGTGATCCGGTGATATCTAAGCTGGTGCCATTTTGGATTGGAAGACTGTAGTCTAGTACTTTCCTCCAGTTGTGCTGATGTCTCAATGCTCACCTCTATACCAGAATGACTTATTGATTGGGATTGTGTAAGTACAATGTTGTAGGTTGGATTCATGACATTTTTAACAGGTAAGACAGGATAATTTGGTGCATTATATATGTTAATGATATAGTCAGCGTGTAATTTTTGCTGATAACTTATTGGACTACCTTTAGGAAAGAGCCCAAATTTTGTGTTGATTGTAGGAGTGAGATCTGAGGTAGCTGTGCATGTTAAAAGAAGAGATGTGGGGAAAACAGACTGAATATCCTGGAGCAAATCCTCAACCGGGGGGAGTTGATCTCTGATTGGATTGTAAAGTTTAGATTTTATGGCTTTTGTTTCCTTTGTTGGATCCTTCCTGTTGTAGCCATGCACCTCAACTTGGTCTATTTCTGTGCCCCTTATAGTGGTGCCGCGAGGTGCATGCCATGTCTGGGGTAGTGATGTCTTTGCCACATCTACTGGTATTGTTTTGATCTGTTGCAAAATTATTTTGAACAATATTTGTTACCATAGTTGGAAAAAATGAAAACAATACTTCTTGAAAAAGATGACTTTGTGTATAGCCTTGTATATATTTTGTTAGTAGTACTTATATTGTTGGTTGTTATAATAAAAAAAATGTCAAAAAATTGTTTAATATTGTCATTGTTATGGAAATCAAAAGAAAACAGACACTACATTTTCATTCACATCTCCATGACACATCTCCTGGTACTATTTTATACTCTCAATTGTTTTAAAAAATGAATTCTATAACTTAAAAAATGTGTTTTTTAAATTATTACCTCTTGCATTTTATATGATGCTAACTGGTATAATAAACCAGTTATATGGCCACAGCATCCACTTTTACCAATAGCACATGTACATTCGGCCTCAAGTATGTCTACTTTTTGGGCTAATTTTGATATAACAACCTATGATTTGAATGATTCCTTAGAACAAACGATCACATTTTGACAAATACTCTAACAGGTTTATCTTACTTTCATAGAGTGCGGAGATTCATTTCTTTTCATAGAGTGAAAGCACTTGCCTCTAACAGCTATCCTATCACTACCTGGTAAAACTGGAACAGAAAAACGTTTTTAAACAAACTCGATAATACTGGCTAACTACATGTACGCTTCGGTGTGAAATCTCTCGATCAAACGCTGTGGTAAACACTTACTTTTAACTCCGTGTACGAATTTTTCACAGAAATATTTATACCCTTTATGGATCTCTTTGTTCCCTGAACATTTCACACTGTTTTTTAAATATTCCTCTACAAAGGTGAACGAGAAAAACGGCAAAACACTGAGGTCGCGCGTTTCAGCTTGAGACTCCGCCATTTTGAATTCGAAATCAACCGTTCTTAGCCTCGTTTTCATGTTCGCGCCAATAATATTGAGAATCGCGAATAAGCTAATAATAAACAGAAAAATGTGAATCTAAATTTCTATTTAAATCAATTGATTTTCTAGATTAGGCGTAACAATAGTCATATATTAAATTTGTAATTTTTAGAATTAAAATCGTTTTGTGAATACTTAAAATAATAATGAGTATGAAAGCAAACAATGAATGGAGGAATGGAAGGATGAATGGATGGATGATGAATGGATGGATGGATGGATGGATGGATGGATGAATGAATGAATGAATGAATGATGAATGGATGGATGGATGGATGGATGAATGGATGATGAATGGATGGATGGATGGAATGGAGGAAGGAAGGAAGGAAGGAAGGAAGGAAGGAAGGAAGGAAGGAAGGAAGGAAGGAAGGAAGGAAGGAAGGAAGGAAGGAAGGAAGGAATACTGTAGTACTGTAGCTGTACCCTATATTACCATAACCGTACGTTTCCCACTCCTATGAAAACCGCTCTACGGGATGCCGTACCATGTACGAGCTGTAAGACAGAACCGTACTTTTCCCACTCCTATAAAACATGCTCTATTTCACTGTCACAAAATTGATTACTTAAACTAACAATGTCTTGGTCAATGTTTACAGTGAAACTCGTTGAATTCTTGCTTAGCTTGTTCCCTGAGGTCTTGACAACAGAATAAATCTACAGCAGTCATGGCCATTGCTTTAGCTGCAATCAGTGTCTTGTCATGTGCAACATCAGTACCCACTGCTGCAGTGAATGCATACGAATGATTGACAGCCATACTATCAATACTATATAAGGGATGTATGGAAGGAATTACGTGGGAGACGTTACCCATGTCTGTAGAACCCAGGACTTTCTCCTTTTGTTCTGCAAGAGAGGGGAACTGGACACCAAGAGTCTCGGCATTCTTTTGATATAAACTGGCCATCGTTGGGTTGGATTCCAAGTTCGAGTATCCTGCTGTTTTACTTATTTCAAAAGTGCACCCTGTTTCATGAATAGCAAAAAATATATCAATATTAAAACTATAAAATAATATCAGGATTAGGTAGACTTTATTAGTAAAACACATAACAGTAACTCTACTAAGTTGCTGATAAACTAGTAGCCTCCTCTGCCACTAGTTTATTAACCTCTTCTGCAGCCGTTACCCAGGGGAATGGGGGGGGGGGGGGGGGTACTCCCCATAATTGACTATACGGGGATGCTCCACCCGAAAGGGGTACGGTATAGAAAAGGGGTTGCAATTTGTAAATTTTGGTGTAAAAGGGGTAGATTTTCTTCAAAAGTATATGAAAGGGGTACCTTTTCAGGCAAAAAAGTGTATAAAAGGGGTACTTTTTTGCTGAAAGTATATCAAAGGGTAAGGGGTCGAGAGTCCGGGCAGAGCATCCCCGTATAAAATGAACCGAAGTACCCCCCCCCCCCCCCGGAGCCGTTATTCCTATCGGTCCACCAGCTCCACCGTCCACAAACGCTTGTGTAGAGAGGAGCTGGTGGACCGATACGAAAAACGGCTACAGAGGAGTCTAATAAACTAGTGGCCCTTAAAACTATATGAAATTTAAAACCTATAATTACGATATATAATAAAAAAGATAACTTTAAAATATCCTAAAATATGATAAAAGCTATTTAAAACTGATACCTGTTATTAATTAAGTTAATAAAAATAATAGATTTTGATTAAAGGACCTCCCCCCCCCCCCTCCCCCGAACCTGCCTGAGCTACACCAGTAGATTGGGGCTGGACTTGACAAGATAAACACACCTTACATTATTTTCGGGGGGCAGATCCAGGATTTTACAAGGGGGGGGGGGGGGGGGGGAGTTGAATGATCTTATTCAAAGCTCCTTCAAGGTGTTTTTTTTCTCCATCAGAGTTCAGAAATGGTAATTTTCTAAGCCCAGTGTTTGTCGATACCTTAGGATATATATATATGTTTTAAATTACGGTAGATGCAAGATGCAATCAGATTTTTTGTTTTATTTTCTTTCTTATATTTAATATGATTGTAAATATCTCAAGTCCAACACAGACCAGGAACCACTGCCTATGGCTACCAATCAATCCAGGAAAAGTCCATTACACAATAATTAACATATAAGTAATTTAAATAATGAAATATTATTACTAATTTAAGATAATATGGTATATGTCAAACAAATAACAAATTATTGTGGTAGAAGACTCCTGAAGACTGAACAATCTCTTTTCAGAAAATGAATACATTTTACAGTGCGAATCGCAAAAACGTGGGCACCTAGAAATATTCCAGGAATGTTCTATTGTTCTTTGGCCAATCAGAAATGACTCTCTAACCACAAGATGATGGAAAGATCAGGGACCGCGGAGCACAATTTTGATTGGGGGGGGGGGGGTAATAATTTTGATTGGGGGGGCTAATTACCACCAAATACTGGAAGACCTAGGGGGTTTGGGGGCATGCTCCCATTATTGGGGGGGCTATAGCCCCCCAGCCCCCCCTGCTCCGCAGTCCCTGAAGATAAGAATAACGTTTCTGATTGGTTAAGAAACATTATTGAAATATTTCTAGGTGCCCACGGTTTTTAGATTTGCACTGTAATTTTTTCTACATGGACAACATCTCACCTGTAGCTGTAGCAGCACCCTCGAAGCACTGTAGTACTTTCTCAATCAATTGTTTTAATTCCTTTTTATTGGGTGCTCTCGCAGTATAGTGTAGTCTAGATCTGTCTGGGATGATATTGGGTTTAACTCCACCCTCAAGGATCACACCATGTACTCGCCAGGTTGGTTTCATCTGCTGCCTCATGGCACTCACACTATTGTATGCCATGACAGCAGCATCTAATGCATTAATGCCTTCCCAGGGGAATGCTGCTGCATGAGCCGCATACCCCTTGTAAGTTACATAGAAACTTTGATTGGCCAACACTAACGGCACAGTACAATCAGATGGAGTAGGATGAACCATCATGCAGAAATCCACATCTTTGAAACATTCGTTCTTGAGCATCAATAGCTTCCCTCCCCCTTGCTCCTCTGCCGGGGTTCCTATCACAAGCACCTTACCAAGCTGGTTACCATGGTTACCAGATGTTTCTAAAGCTGCTTTAATACCTGCAACATCAGGAATAGTTTTCATATGAGAGCAGAAATGGTGGGACTGTGGGACGTACTGGTCTGAGGATAGGGAAATAAGAGTCATTGGGAGTTCTTATATAATTCATTTCACAATATATATCTCAATGCACTTTACATGTGACCAGTGGAGGACTTTACAAGCTGCATATTAAGGCACTATTAGCAGTGATGCAGCTTACAATCATGAGTAAATTGTTAGTACATTAGTGTTATGTCTAAAAAAATGGGATACTAAGGCTGTTGAACCAGGAGACAATCCCCTACTCTTACACAAATAATTCAACAGGTTCTTTTATGTCCCCCATCTTGCAGGTTAAGGAAGGGTTGGGAGACAGGGCCTATGGTTTTATGTCCTTATCTGAGAAGTTGCAGTGACAAAGGCAGCAGTACCTTTTCCTCAGTTATTTTAAGACTCTGAGTGTTGGTCTGGCTGGGGCCTTGAACTGCAACCTCCTGCACAACAGACCTGATGCTCTTACCAACTGACCTAATATTAAGGAAAGTACCACTCTGTCATCTTTTAAAACGACAGTTCGTTCGCATTACAAGTCACTTCTTCATTCAGCTTTTGATCCTGACCGAATAAGAACCTTTAAAACTATTTGCTCTAAATGCAGATCTGTTTCCCCGGCAACAGTCTGTTGTCGATAAATTATTATTATCACTATTGTTTTATTCATATTATGTGTCATATTTTGTTGTTAATTATGTATCTGTTTGTTTATTGTTAGTATTGCATATGTTTATGTAAGTATGGGGCATGTTCATATGGACCACGAGTCTCTTCGTGCTCTGTTAAAGCTATTAAATAAAAATAAATAAAAAAATAAAAAAACTGGGTGGCGGTGAGTTGGAGTGCCTCCTTTTTTTGTGAAAACAATAAACTTTACAGGGATCCTGACTCTCCAAATTTCATTTTTCACTGAATTCTTTAGAGGACACAAGGGAGAATCCATGGGGTAGTCGCTGCGTGTGTGCACCCCCCTGGACTGACTTTGTACCCCTTTGCAACTTGCAAGATATACAAGGTTTGATCTTTGTTTTGGTTCGGCATTTTTGGGGCATGTGTTTCTACAATGCTGCATTTGCTGGCTCAAATGTTCCCTGACTTTTGGCATATTTTTATAATTTCTTGACCAAAAAAATTCCCTGACAGTTCCATGCTTTTGAAAAATCATAGATTCCCTTGACTTTTACAGGTGAGTGGGAACCCTGCTTTAGCTAGTAAATCTTCAACAAAGTTCTTATGTAGTGTTCACAGGAAAAAAACCCAGGGAACCCACGGATAAGAACTACGTTGTCACTGGGTTGATAGTTTATTTATAAATGAAATCATTTTTGGAAGAATTCGACTTTTAAATATTAAAGACCTGAAGCTGCCAGATTGTATTATATATGACAGTAAACTAAAAAAAAAATATTTTCCCAAACAATTACAAAACATAAGCTTAAGCTCACCTATAGCAGCAGCCACCCCAGACTCAGCTATCAGATTATGTCCACAAGCATGTCCTACTTCTGGAAGAGCATCGTATTCACAGATCACACCAATACAAGGACCATTGTTGCCGCCACTTCCAGCACTAAATGCCGTCTCCAATGTCCATTTACGTGTCACTTCGAATCCTTCGCTCTCTAGAAAATCTGTTAGAACTTCGTGAGCAAATGATTCTTTGAAACTTAGCTCAGGTTTTTCCCATATCTGTCTATTCACTTGTTGGAGGGCTTGAGCGTGATTATCTATGGCTTCGCATGCAATTTTCTTCAAGGCTGATGCATCCGCCATTTTGAAAATATTTTTTGTTTGTATTGTGGGTTTCCTGTGCTTTTCATAAGATGGAGACTGGGTCGGGACTCCTTGGCACCACGGAATGAGGCTGGCTGGGCAAGACATTCGGATTCTATTCGGATCATTATATGATTAATATCTGATATATGGTTTAGTTGAAGTCACCTGATGTTGATGTGGGATAATTTTGAGGCTTATCATAAAGGATGAGTGAAGAGAAATAAACAAATGAATGATAATAAATGAAGCTAGGAACGTGTCTCTCCCTTCCCCCTCCCATTTCCCTTTTTCTTCCCTCCCCCTCCCCTGTGGACGTTAACCATTTTAGAAAAGATTGTACCTTTGCTATCCGTGACCCTCTAATCAAAGACAAAAAAAAGAAAGAGAGACAGACAGACAGACAGACTGAACTAACGAAAGAATGAACAAACGAAAATGTAATGAAATCAAATGAAATTCTTTTTTTCTGGTCCAGTATCCTAGAAATGGTGCGTTCTGATAGGCTGTTGTAGCGGGTAATATCTCTGCCCACGCGCGGTATCCTGATGTCATCCGTGCACAAATAGGATTCCTAAACCACAACAACAAAAACATCACAAGTGGAAAAGTAAATGGGATAAAAATAAAGAAGTCATTTAACGTCCTAAAGTTTGTCCAGATAGGGAAAACTGTCACAGCTCTTGCATGGTCTTTACTAATTAATATTTGTAAATTCATTTATTATTTTATTATTAAACTTTACAAAATAGGAGATATGATATTATTATCATTATTGTTATTATTATTATTATTATTATTATTACTATTATTATTATTATTATTATTATTATTATTATTATTATTATTATGTGGCAGTAGTAGATTGAGCCTTAGCACTACCCGTATTAGCAGAAGTCTCTCTTCATCACTTGTGCTCATAAACTCTAGGTTAGGGAGCAGCATGCGCAGGTGGCAACAACATCTCTCCATACAGCAGTAATATTTATCAAGATATCATTAATTTTATATATACTTGTGTGCTTATATATTGAATATATCCATCCTTCACTGTTCACAGCAGATTTGGAATTCTTGCTTAGCTTGTTCCCTGAGGTCTTGACAGCAGAATAAATCTACAGCAGTCATGGCCATTGCTTTAGCTGCAATCAGTGTCTTGTCATGTGCAACATCAGTACCCACTGCTGCAGTGAATGCATACGAATGATTGACAGCCATACTATCGATACTATATAAGGGATGTATGGATGGGATCACGTGGGACACGTTACCCATGTCGGTAGAACCCAGGACTTTCGTCTTTTGTTCTGCAAGAGAGGGGAACTGGACACCAAGTGTCTCGGCGTTCTTTTGATATAAACTGGCCATCGTTGGGTTGGATTTTAAGTTCAAGGCATAGTCTGGATTTGCTGTTTCTATTTCTACAGAACATCCTGGAAAAAGTGGGAAATAACAAATGAAAAGTGTAATGTTATTACACGTTACTTGTCATGATATCTTAAAAAAAAACAAAAAACAATTTATTATTTTTCAAAAATGCGGGGAGAGTTTCCCCAATTCCCCCGATCCAGGGGCTCATTAGCCTGCGTCACATCCGGACAAATACCCCGGACTTAACCAAAGTATTTGTCCGGCGCGGCTAAGGGCTTATGTGACGCAGGCTAAGGGCTTATGTATACATGTTTATAAAGCGTTCGAATGTGCGCCCTTTACCCCCTCAAACTATCAGTGCTCCTTATTACGGGTATTTAAAGCTCAGTAAAGCTACACAGAACAGAGAAGTCGAAACAGAGGACATCTTTAATTGTGGACCTCTAGCTTCGAAGACCGCTCACTAACCAACTGACCGAACTGATGTATGCCTGCTCCTCAGTCAAGTGTTGACACGCTAATTGAGAGTACTTTGACAACGAATTCAAGCAAAGAAAGGTCATAACAAGATGGAATTTTCCCAGAGTTTGTCTTCAGGTATTTCCTGCATATTTTCTTCTGTGCTGACATTATTTACATGTAGATATACTACATTTTAAGCTTGGTAAGCAACATGCATCAAGAATCATGCAACAAAACCTTCACCAACCTTTTTTGAAACAGCTCAGCGTATATTTACCGAGATGTAGTCAAGGTGAATAATTGTCTTAGGATAATTATAGACTTGAATATCAGAGAAAATACAAAGTTCAGGATTAGAAAAAAAATATTTTAGTATTACTCCCGTTCTGGCAAACTCTGGCAAACCTCATAATCACTGCTCGAGCAGTAAATATTGAACAGAAAATCTATATTCTAAAGTCTAAAATTGAACTAAATCTGATTATATTAAAATGTCTAACTCACCTGTAGCTTTTGCTGCTCCCTCCATGCAGCAGGATACTTTATTTTGGACCTGTACAATTTCCTTTTTATTGGGAGCCCTCACAGTATACTGTAGTCTAGATCTGTCTGGGATGATATTGGGTTTAACTCCACCCTCAAGGATCACACCATGTACTCGCCAGGATGGTTTCATCTGCTGCCTCATGGCACTCACACTATTGTATGCCATAACAGCAGCATCTAATGCATTAATGCCTTCCCAGGGGAATGCTGCTGCATGGGCGGCATACCCCTTGTAGGTTGCAAAAATGTCTCCGCAGGCCAACACTGAAGGCATGGTAGAATCGAATGGAGTAGGGTGAACCATCATGCAGAAATCCACATCCTTGAAGCAGCCGTTCTTGAGCATTATAATTTTTCCATCACCTTCTTCTTCTGCTGGGGTTCCAAGGACAAGAAGTTTGCCAAGTTTGTTATCAGTTGCGGCAAGTGCAGCCTTAATGCCTGGGAAGAATTTCAATATTCAAATCACGTCAAATGATCAGTTTAGGCAAGAGACCATGTCCTTCATGGTCTCTTGGTTTAGGCAAATGACACAGGTAGCCCAAATTTAGCTAGCTAAAATTAAATAGAAATAATATAAAATTTTAATCATCATCGATACTAAAATAAAATAACTGGCCTATTTAAATCTCGATGCCAGATGCCAGAAGGTTTGTCTGATCGAAAAAAATATTTGGCAGTTGGCAAATTTTTTAGCTGCTAGCGTCTTCACGTCTAGCGTCCGTTTTGAATACAAAACCTTTACTAAAAACACCAGTAATTACAGATGCATGCAAAGTCTATGCCATCTGTTAAAAAATAACCGAGGTAGCTTATATCCGGGATGAAAAAAGGAAAGTTTGGATTGAAGAGAAAACGGTTTCATTTCCCCCCAGTTAATCTCCTGTGAGTTATAAACGCTTTGGAAAATATGGTAGGCAAGCTTACAGTCAAAACAGTTCAAGCGTACCCCCCTTAGCCTACGCAGACGCTCTTAGGGTCGTCACGCAATAGTTCTCTCCCCACGAGTGGGGAGAGATACGTTGCGTGACGACGTGACGACCCTAAGAACGGCTGTAAAGGAGGCTAACCCCTCTAGGCTCCACTATTGATGTCATTATTCGAATATTGAGTTGATTTACTTTGAATTTTCATTAATAAATGGAAGACTCCAAACTTCACATTCATTTCACAACTAAAATCTAAGGGATGCAGGGCCTTTCAGGCGAGTTTTTCTACCTTGGCATGGCAATTGTTGAAGAATCGAATCAAAACTGAAGTAGATAATCTATTTTCAAGTTTGGAGTCAAAGTGAATATTGGACTCAATATTCGAATAATAAATTTATTCATGGATTGTAGGGGGTACGCTTGAGCCGTTTTGACTGTAATTCTGGAAGGATCAGTTTACGTTAGTTAGCACATTAGTGACGGGGGGGGGGGGGGGGGGGCTCCCATGTATACAAGGGTGGCATTTTTATTAGCATCTTTTTTGAACGCCAAAGGTACCAAATAACGAAATTTAACCCCTAAAAGGTACGACGATCATCCCCACCCCTTTTACATCGGAGTACCCCCCCCCCGGATTAGTCGGCTTATATTTCTAACCTATAGCAGCAGCCACCCCAGACTCAGCTATCAGATTATGTCCACAAGCATGTCCTACTTCTGGTAGAGCATCGTATTCACAGATCACACCAATACAAGGACCATTGTTGCCGCCACTTCCAGCTGTAAATGCCGTCTCCAATGTCCATTTACGTGTCACTTCGAATCCTTCGCTCTCTAGAAAATCTGTTAGAACTTTGTGAGCAAATGATTCTTTGAAACTTAGCTCAGGTTTTCCCCATATCTGTCTATTCACTTGTTGGAGGGCTTGAGCGTGATTATCTATGGCTTCGCATGCAATTTTCTTCAAGGCTGATGCATCCGCCATTTTGAAAATATTTTTTGTTTGTATTGTGGGTTTCCTGTGCTTTTCATAAGATGGAGACTGGGTCGGGACTCCTCGGCACCACGGAATGAGGCTGGACAAGACATTCGGATCATTATGATTTAAAATAAAATATTAAAATATCTGATACTTGGTTTAGTTGAAGTCACCTGATCTTGATGTGGGATAATTTTGAGGCTTATCATAAAGGATGAGTGAAGAGAAATAAACAAATGAATGAAAATAAATGAAGCTAGGAACGTGTCTCTCCCTTCCCCCTCCCATTTCCTTTTTTTCTTCCCTCCCCCCTCCCCTGTGGACGTTAGTCATCTTAGAAAAGATTGTACCTTTGCTATCCGTGACCCTCTAATCAAAGACAAAAAAAAAAAGAAAGAGAGACAGACAGACAGACAGACTGAACTAACGAAAGAATGAACAAACGAAAATGTAATGAAATCAAATGAATTCTTTTTTTCTGGTCCAGTATCCTAAAAATGGTGCGTTCTGATAGGCTGTTGTAGGGGGTAATATCTCTGCCCACGCGCGGTATCCTGATATGTCATCCGTGCACTAATAGGATTTCTAAACCACAACAACAACAATAACAACAACAACAAAAACATTACAAGTGGAAAAGTAAATGGGATAAAAATAAAGAAGTCGTATAACGTCCTAAAGTTTGTCCAGATAGGGAAAAACTGTCACAGCTCTTGCATGGTCTTTACTAATTAATATTTGTAAATTCATTTATTATTTTATTATTAAACTTTACAAAATAGGATATAAGATATTATTATTATTATTATTATTGTTATTATTACTATTATTAATATCATTATTATTATTACTATTATTATTATTATTATTATTATTATTATTATTATTATTATTATTATTATTATTATGTGGCAGTAGTAGATTGAGCCTTAGCACTACCAGTATTAGCAGGAGTCTCTCTTCTTCACTTGTGCTCATAAACTCTAGGTTAGGGAGCAGCATGCGCAGGTGGCAACAACATCTCTCCAGACAGCAGTACTATTCATCAAGATATCATTAATTGTATATATACTTGTGTGCTTATATATTGAAGATATCCATCATTCACTGTTCACAGCAGATTTGGAATTCTTGCTTAGCTTGTTCCCTGAGGTCTTGACAACAGAATAAATCTACAGCAGTCATGGCCATTGCTTTAGCTGCAATCAGTGTCTTGTCATGTGCAACATCAGTACCCACTGCTGCAGTGAATGCATACGAATGATTGACAGCCATACTATCGATACTATATAAGGGATGTATGGATGGGATCACGTGGGACACGTTACCCATGTCGGTAGAACCCAGGACTTTCGTCTTTTGTTCTGCAAGAGAGGGGAACTGGACACCAAGAGTCTCGGCATTCTTTTGATATAAACTTGCCATCGTTGGGCTGGACAACAGATCGTCATAGTCTGGGTATCTTTTTTCTATTTTTACAGTGCATCCTGGAAAAGTGGGAAAAAAATCTACCTTAAGCCAATGAGGAGGAAGCAAGGAAGCTTAGATATATCTGAGGGACCAGTCATTAATTACAGGGAGGCACAAATTTTGTGTAGCCCCTCCCCCTAAAGTGCCTTTTGTCTCTCTTAGCCCCATCCTTTGTGGAGCATAAAAAATACCGCCCCTATCTAATAGTAGCAGCCCCCCCCCCCCCCCCGCTTCCCGTAAATAATGACTGGTCATAATCACTGATTATATAAAATGTCTAACTCACCTGTAGCTTTTGCTGCTCCCTCCATGCAGCAGGACACTTTATTTTCAATCTGTGCAAGTTCTTTTTTATTTGGAGCTCTCATAGAATACTGTAAACTAGATCTGTCTGGGATGATATTGGGTTTAACTCCACCCTCAAGGATCACACCATGTACTCGCCAGGATGGTTTCATCTGCTGCCTCATGGCACTTACACTATTGTATGCCATAACAGCAGCATCTAATGCATTAATGCCTTCCCAGGGGAATGCTGCTGTATGGGCGGCATACCCCTTGTAGGTTGCAAAAATGTCTCCGCTGGCCAACACTAACGGCATGGTAGAATCGAATGGAGTAGGGTGAACCATCATGCAGAAATCCACATCCTTGAAGCAGCCATTATTGAGCATTGTAATTTTTCCTTCACCTCCTTCTTCTGCTGGGGTTCCGAGGACAAGAAGTTTGCCAAGTTTGTTATCAGTTGCAGCAAGTGCAGCGTTAATACCTGGGAAGGGGAGGGGAGGGGAACTAAATATGACTTCAATACTTGAAGAAAAATTGCGTTAACTAGCAGATTAGTGGGCTTATATTTCTAACCTATAGCAGCAGCCACCCCAGACTCAGCTATCAGATTATGTCCACAAGCATGTCCTACTTCTGGTAGAGCATCGTATTCACAGATCACACCAATACAAGGACCATTGTTGCCGCCACTTCCAGCACTAAATGCCGTCTCCAATGTCCATTTACGTGTCACTTCGAATCCTTCGCTCTCTAGAAAATCTGTTAGAATTTTGTGAGCAAAAATTTCCTTATTAGCTAGCTCAGGTTTTTCCCATATCTGTCTATTCACTTGTCGGAGAGCTTTAGCGTGATTATCTATGGTTTCGCAGGCAATTTTCTTCAAGGCTGATGCATCCGCCATTTTGATTTATATGGCCTTCGTTTATGCACAAAGAAGTTACTAAATTCTTAAGCTTCTTCTATGTATTGAACTGCAGAGCAGAAACACTTAAAAGTGCTGGTAAAACATGCTCATTGTTATCGAGTATTGTTGACTGATGATGTCGGCCAAGAATGGATTGATAGGGTTCCTGAGTTTTACATCTGAACTGTCACGCTATAAAAATGTCACGTTGCCAACAGACGTGACAGACAGACACAGCGATATGAAGCTTTTTATAATATAGAGGCTTTGCACCATCACGTGATGGCAGCCAAGACAGGAGGCAGGAACAATTGAATCTGGTCTAATATGATTTACATGAGAAAGAATTCAGTTTTGAGGGTGAAAGACTATTGTTGTGCCTCCTGTCATAGCTGTAATCATGTGATGGTGCAAAGCCTCTATACAGATGAAAAGAAGTGTGAGGAGGACAGAAATCGTCCATTTTCTATCTTGTTGGAAATCTAACTTAGTTTAGATTTCCATGACAAATATTTATTATTAGAACAAAAGACCATTTAGCAGAGCATTTATGTTGACCTTTAACAACACTTCTCTTTCAATAGATCTTAATAGGATTTCTCAGTTCATGTAAACAAGAAAGTTCTTCTCTAATTATGAACAGTCCCAAAACATATACTTTATGATTTCAGCTGTTTAGAACTTGACCTTGAAGTACAGCTGCTTCAGAAACCAGTTTAGTTGGACTTGCGTAGAAGAACTTATTCAACATATACTTAGGTTTTAGCATCCTTTGTTATAAGTTGTTTACTCTAGATTTTCTAGTCAAGAATCCATCTTTTACTTTAAGATAAGTTATTATTTTCTATAACGCAGTTTACTTTAACTTAAAAGTACAAGCGACAGTCATCGACGCTTTGTACAAGAATTACCTTTTCCAAAGAGTTTATTAAGTTTTAGTCCTTGAGTAAATATTGCTCATATTCTTTCGTCACAGAACTTTTACTGGAAACTTGTCATAAACCGGTTTCCATAATTTATGCTAAAGATTCATATAAATATAGGTTAGTTTAGATAGTTTAGACAGAAGAGAAAAGAAGACAGACAGTTAGTCAAGTCGTGAGTTAGATGCAGAACAGTCTTGTAACTAGGACTTGAAGCGTCAATAAAGATCCAGTACCAGCTCTAACCAGCGTCTCCCCTAGCGTCACGACATTTGGTGCAGAACCCGGACAGAGAAGGTAAACCAGTATGTATCATTGTTGTTAGAAACACTATGTAAGCGCATCAGATTCTTTGTTCCTTTATCCTTATGTATCTCCCCTTTTGTTCTTCCAAATCCCTTTCTTTCTTCCTCTTATGTTCTATACATGTCCTTGTGTTTGTGGTGGGATTATTTTAACTCGTGTCTTAACAAAAACTAAGTGTCGTAAAACATCTTTTCACCGTGTATCTAAGATCGGGGCGTAGCGTTGCTCCTACTAAGAAATCTTGTTCAAACCCAATTCATACTAAGAAACAACAAGCAATTAACATGTCAGAAGCGGAAAAACATACCAAAGAACTTATAGAAACATTAAAGCAGTCTTTCGAAAAACTAGAAACGACTTTCAAAGAACAAACCACTAAAACCCATAACGAGCTTTTGTCGGTAAATTCAACATTGAAAGAAAATGCCAAAACAGGTGCAAACCCCAAGGGAACATCGGGTCTCGGTAGGAGTCCAGTTTTTTCGGGTGACGAGACAGAAGCACTAGAATTCCTAGAGCAGTTCAATGCTTATGCTGATTTTTACATGTGGGATGAAAAACATAGGCTTGCAGCTTTTCCGATAAGTTTAACTGATAGTGCGAGAACTTGGTTTTTTACGCTTGATAAGAAATATTCTACCTATAAGGAGTTGAGTGACCTCTTTAGGGAGCGTTATCTTTCTAAAAGCGATGACTGGGTTTTAAGGCAACAACTTAGTTTTAGGAAACAAATGCCTAGCGAGAATGTAGCTGACTTTAGTGCTGATATTCTTAAGAGATGTCAGAGACTTGGTATTCCAAAGAAGGAACAATTACATTTCTTTATTCAGGGATTAACTCCCGAGATTAGAAATTATGTCATTCTTTCTCAGCCCAAAACTATGGAAGAGGCAGTCGCAACTGCTAAAATTAGATCCACCATAAAGACTGATACCGTTGCTAGCGTAACTTTACAAGAAATACAGAGTTTAAAACAGGATATGATGGGAGCGGTAGCCAAATTGACAGAACAAAAGGCAGCGCAAGTTGCAGCTTTTGATCAACAAAAATCCGCACCTAAGAATAGCGAACCGTTGACGGCTGATCAGGTTAGGGATATTATAAGAAGTGAGGCAAGGCGAAATAATAGTTATCCTAGGCCAAACAGTAATAATAATCTGCGTTTCAACACTCGAGGAGATTTCGGTAGGGCCACCAGAACTACAGATGGGACAGTTATCTGTTTCAAATGTAACAGAGTAGGCCACTATGCTAGAGTTTGCCCACAGAACAATGGGCGTAACCCTAATTTCTCTTCGTTCAGACAGAACGGTAATTTTCAGGCCTCAAGGTCTCAAAATCATTTCTCAAGGGGTTTCCAACAGGGAAACGGCCGAGGGATTCGACAAGGGGGAATCGGATCCCAGAGGTTTTAAATAAGGTAACTTCCACGAATTTTCCAGCTAAGTGTATTAACAGTAAAGAACTTCCAGTAACTTCAGGTGTAAACGGCTCTAAAGCCCGTTCATTAATTAAGAGTATCCCAGGTTTACAAATTTTAAAAGGAGCTGTAATAAGAAGCTCAAAGCCAAAGAAGGCAGTAATTGATGAAAACAAACAGCTTTCCCAAGGTCGGAAAGACGATAATGAAAGACTTCATGAAAAGTTCACACCCGTAGTTACTGTTTGTCGATCCACAAACACCTCAGTTAGTCATTCTTTAGGAAATGAATACAACGTGCCCTCAACGTGTATAAATAGACCTAAGAATGACAATGATGAAACACATTTTAATTCAACACGCCCAAAGCGTCCGTCAAAGCCAACAATTTCTAATTCTGACACAAAGCCACCTAGACCTCGTATAAAACCCCAGCAGTGTCCCATAGATATACCCAGTTGTACAGTTGAACCTGAGACAGCAAAAACACCCTTAGTTCACGAACAGGTAAGCCCTTTTCTTTACTTTAAAAAAAAGACAGTAAGGGTAGTACCATTTATTTACGGCGTTTTACGGATTTGTGTTAAGCGTTTCCATGATTCCATTACAATAGTCCTACGAGTAATTAAGGCTATTAGAGATTTTGGCCGCATGCTTAATCGAACAATTCATCACGCTAATTTAGGCTTAGAACAGGCTCTACAGTCGTCAATTCCAGAGTTAAACGAAGCACTTGAGCTCAATGAATCCACTTCACGTAACACTTATGATTTAGATGATATATGTCCAGTTAAATTTCTTGATGGGTCCTCAAGTTTAGAAATTTTGGGAACGATTTATGGACACCAATATTCCTTTTTGGTAGATACAGGTGCTACTTTATCCTTGATACATTCGAGAGTACTAAAACAATTGCCCAGACTTCAAAAGGCACTGGACACGGAAAGCCGTGGTCCGTCCCTTCGAGCCGCAAATGGCCTAGGTATTAACGTTATAGGACAAGTCAATGTTCCACTTTCTATTAAGGGTCGGGAATATCCACTCAAACTACTAGTAGCAGCCGATATTACTTATGACGTGATTCTTGGTAGGGATTTCTTAACACAATATGAAGCACAAATTGATATGAAAAATCACGTTTTTCACTTAAAAGAGATTGACGAAAGTGAGATAAACATTGAACAAAAGCCAGAATCAGAGTATACAGTACACATTAGAGATACAGTAGAGTTACCACCTAGGTCTGAGACAGTATTGCCCGCTAGTTTGCGATTTGTATTTGATCCAGGGATAGTAGATTTAATGCATTGTAACCCGTAACAATCTAATCCTTGTTTCATGCCCTAATTCTAAAATTGTAATCAAATCTGACGCGCGCTTAACAAGTGTTTTAACCAGCACGGTACTTTGGTTTGTCCTGATTCTGTTACACGACGCTCTCAAGATGTTTCTTGGCTTGGACTACCTTGGACTCCAGGCTCTGCAGTCACATTCCCGCGTTCACATTCACTGACTACTTGTCCACCCACTGATCATTTGTACCACCTTGGAGGACGATACTTCTTGTCCACTCAGAAACAAACCATTTCAGTCAACAACCAACCGTTCAACATGTCCCCATTAGCTGTTTACCACATTCCGTGTAACCACACTTCTGATCAATTATCCACTGGTTTTGGCACATGTCCACAACACGTAACTATCAGTCTTCCCGTATTCCGTCGAAAAACTGTAAAGTACGTTCCTTGGATGCCGACTGATACCAACAACAACACCATCAACCTCCACTACGAATCCTTAAAGATTCCACCCCCACTAAAGTTCAATCGGACAGTTCTCAACGCTTTAGACCAGACCTTCCACAGACTTGATGGCGATTTAGCTGATAAACTGAAAATCATCCGGAAAGATATCAAAAGTCTCCATGAAGTCAACGTCAGTCCCTTAGCACTTATACTCGCATCTATAGCGTTTGCTATTTCCTCTATTCACACGATCATATTCATTGTACTTTGCTGTTACCATCACCGTCGCAGACAACACCAACCAAACCTGAATTTAGTTCACTATGTTCAGACCAAACCACAAGCCAAACCAAAGACAGAAACTCTAAGACCACTACCAGAAATACCTGAAGAAGAAATTCCCATGAATGAAATTTGTCCTGATTGTGGAGATCACGATCATGATTCCACCCTGATGACACATGATTCTCATACTCAAACACTTTGAATTCAACGATTCATGAAGACTACCTACCACATGCACTTCAACGATTTACGCATAGATCTCAACTATTTATGAAGATTTACAGACGGATCTCAACGATTCACGAAGATCCAAGAAACGGACAGAACTAGGAAAAGTAGAATGAACTTTGACAGTTTACTGTCAACATATTTAATCAAATATTTAATCATATACTATACTTCATATTTCTAGAACGGCACTAACGTCTTTTTGTTTATCGAGATTTACTTACAATGGACGTTACAAACTTCTAGAAGTAATTCATATATTCTATTATTCTTATATTATTTAGGGTTTATTTAGGGTTTACTTAAGATTTTATTCGGTGTAGGGTTTATTCAAATATTTACGACTTTCAAGTTTAAACAAACAAAAAAAATTATTCTATTGGCAATATATTTAATCGCATTTATCAACCATTCTAGCTTAGATTACTAATGCTATGATTTTCCACGTATTTACTCGCATTTATTCAACTTGAGCATTACAAAAAAGAGCTATCTACACATTTCACTTTACTTCTCGCGGAGCTCGAATCTTGATCGGGGGGTATTGTGAGGAGGACAGAAATCGTCCATTTTCTATCTTGTTGGAAATCTAACTTAGTTTAGATTTCCATGACAAATATTTATTATTAGAACAAAAGACCATTTAGCAGAGCATTTATGTTGACCTTTAACAACACTTCTCTTTCAATAGATCTTAATAGGATTTCTCAGTTCATGTAAACAAGAAAGTTCTTCTCTAATTATGAACAGTCCCAAAACATATACTTTATGATTTCAGCTGTTTAGAACTTGACCTTGAAGTACAGCTGCTTCAGAAACCAGTTTAGTTGGACTTGCGTAGAAGAACTTATTCAACATATACTTAGGTTTTAGCATCCTTTGTTATAAGTTGTTTACTCTAGATTTTCTAGTCAAGAATCCATCTTTTACTTTAAGATAAGTTATTATTTTCTATAACGCAGTTTACTTTAACTTAAAAGTACAAGCGACAGTCATCGACGCTTTGTACAAGAATTACCTTTTCCAAAGAGTTTATTAAGTTTTAGTCCTTGAGTAAATATTGCTCATATTCTTTCGTCACAGAACTTTTACTGGAAACTTGTCATAAACCGGTTTCCATAATTTATGCTAAAGATTCATATAAATATAGGTTAGTTTAGATAGTTTAGACAGAAGAGAAAAGAAGACAGACAGTTAGTCAAGTCGTGAGTTAGATGCAGAACAGTCTTGTAACTAGGACTTGAAGCGTCAATAAAGATCCAGTACCAGCTCTAACCAGCGTCTCCCCTAGCGTCACGACAGAAGCGGGGGGAGGGGTGTTGGTCATTTTGAAATTGTTTGAGAATATTGTCAGTATTTGGAGAGCTGTATTTTTCAAGATTATAGATTGATGTTATTATGCATGCAGAGTGATTACATCCCCCTTAGATCAAAGTGATATTTTATTGAGAAATTTTTCAACCTTGCATGTACAATTTGTGCACCATTTCCCTCTTTTTACAATTAAATAAATAGCTTATTTTTGATGACCATGTTACTATTAATTCGCCCACAAAACCCAGGCTGTTTAGGGGAAGGGGGCTGCAGAGCAAAAGGAATTACACTGCCTCATCCCCCCAGGACATTCTTCCCCAGAGACCCAAGTCTCTGTGAAGCAGGTATTGAAATATATGCTACAATCTTATTACAACTGATACCATGGTATAATTTATGCACGACTGTAATGTTTTGTCCCTCTACCCAAGGGAGGGTTAATATTAACATCAAATCTCATACCCCAACGACTTTTTCCTTTCTATCTGAATGAATGAAGAACAGTCACTCAGAAGAAAAAAGAGAAAGCTGATTGGAGTAGAATGAGGTCCTCAATTGCAAAAATTTTGCATATTTCAATAGGCCACATTCAATATCTTAAAATAGATCCAGACTTGATTGTGTGGCTTTAGTTAATGGTAGTTCATGTATGGTACAAACACATGGATCACCAAATATAACACCCCCTGCAGCATGTTGGAATGCAGCTCAATATTTGGAGGCCAAAACAAAAGAATTTTACACTCCTGTTTGCTCTCCAAAATGGTCAGTGGCTGCATCCGATGTGCTGCAAGGGGGTCTATTGAATCTACAGCACTATAATCTACCAATCCTCTTGAGGTTTAATGCATTTTTCAACATTATAGTTTTAATATCTCGAATGTGGCCTATTATGGGTCAATAAAAACTTTAAACTCTTCTATAAATAATAATATAATCCTAATATCTTGTGGTCATGGTTATGTTTGACACTAGTGTAATTATTACAGTGCAAATCGAAAAACTGTTGGCATCTAGAAATATTCCAGGAATGTTCTATTGTTCTTTGGCCAATCAGAAATGACTCTCTGACCACGAGATGATGGAAAGATAAGAATAACTCTTCTGATTGGTTAAGAAACATTCTTGAAATATTTCTAGGTGCCCACGGTTTTTAGATTCGCACTGTAATATCCAAGCACTGTTAAAATGCTAGCAGCAATTCAATATTGTTTTGTCATTAAGAGCTTTAGATACATGATGCATGCAATACCACAGGAAGCCCAAACTCTTTATGTGTGTGCCTACGTATGTGAAATATAAAATCCTTTAAAATCCAATGGTCTTGTTCAGCTGCAGAACCATGAGCTGTCTGGAAATACATGCTGACATAGATTTCTTAAACATTTTAATTTTGATGTTAGAGTGGTTTTTGTATGAGTGGGAAACATAAGAATACAGACTTACAGCATGTACATGGTACGACATGCCGTAACATTGAAATGGCTTCTGATAAGATGGCTATCGTATGAGTGGGAAACATAAGGTACTGACTTACAGCACGTACTGCCATAACATTGAAATGACTTCCTTTTGTCTTCCAGTAATTTATTCAATCACAGCGTGTATACAGCTATGGTACGATAGAGTACGGCTAATAGGTACGGCTATGATTTTGACATACCATTTCCCACTAATACAGAAACCATTCTATGTTATGATAGGCTTATATCTGTCAGGAATATTTGTGAGGGTACAGATCTCTTAATGCTTTCTTTGCCTCGTCAACACCATTGTCTGCAGCCATTTGCAACAAAGGTTCAATTTCACTACAAGAGACAGAAAAAAAATATGCATTTAGATATTTGTGCTCTGAAGATGTTGTAACTTAATAGGTAACCACCATCATAAAGATAACCAATCACAAGAAAGAATGGGAATGAAGGTTTGCCTTGAGCCAATCAGGAGCAAGCAATTCAAGAAAGACAAGAGTCTTCTTAAGAGTCAGTTTATAATATATGAATATATGGATTGGCTGCTATGCGCATTTGGGAGTGAGGGGGAGGAACTAAATAAAAGGGGTCATTTTATATGTATAGCAAGGCTGCAAATAAGCATTGGTCATTGGACGAATGTCCAGTAAGAATAATGAACACATGACTTCTCTGGACATTTGACCAGCTACAGTTGTGCTTGACAGGTCAAATATTCCTCTGGTAGGACAAATGAACTGCCTATCAAAAAAAATTGCAGCGTTGGAATAGCCATAAATATTCTGCAGTTCTGATGGGGGGAGGGGGGGGGGGCACACATTATGCATACAAATCATGTAACTCCATATGTATTTTTATGGTATTACTTACTGTTCCTCAACATCAGTCTTATATCCTTGAATATGCCCTGCGACAAGATTGTATGCACCATGTGGATGTTCATTCTTTGCTGCTTCTCTGTTTATAAAATAAAAGTATATAATTGTTATTATGTCCAGTTTTCAACTACCCTTCTATTGTGTTCTAGCTTTTTTACTGAATTTTAGCAGTTTTTAATATTACGTGAACTTGCTAAGCTTCTAGCTCCATGGTAAAATGTGTTTTTTGCTGCAATCAATCAAAAATAATCAGTTGATATTTTACCATTTTTTGACTGGTGGCAGTAAAAAATATATTCCAATAGGCAACCCCTGCCAAAACTACTGAGTTCACATAATACTGAAAATTTCTGTTACTAACATATACTACACTTCTCAGTTGAGCTTGGAATGACCAAGGTTTAATTTGGTCACAAAGTTATGTTGTTGAAAAGTGCATGTTGTTAGGGGTAATGCCAAAAGCATTCAATAGGAATCAAGCAAGATCAAGTGGTGCAATTAAGCACGTGAATTTTTCCCACAATATAAGGTTCAATACTTTTGATGTTGCCCCTGACAACATGCACTTTTAACAATGACAAAACTTCATGACAAAACTTTGGTTGTTCCAAGCTCAACTGAGAAGCATAGTATCATCCTTTTTCTATTTCAGAATCTGCATAATTTACTGTACACTGGTACATTACCTGAACCAGTACATTGCTTTTTCTTCATCTTTACCTGTGCCATGTCCTAAAAAGACATTAAAAAGTCATTGTTAATTGAATTAAAATTATCAAAAACAATTCATGAACTGATTCGTATCTAACCATGCAGGTGAGCATCAGCATGCCAGCACACTCTAATGTAAATTATTTGTTATAAAATGTTATTAAGCATGTGGGGGTTGGCAGAACACAAGAGAAGTGTTAGGAGAAAGACGATGCCAGTAGCAGAGTGCTCCTCAACACTTCTCAAGTGTTCTGCCAATCCTCAAGTGCACCTTCGGCCTCAAGTATATTAGTCAATGACCTTTACCTTGACCCTATTTAATGGCTGTGGATTCACTTTTTTAATTCCTAATAGATCTGACTGGAGTCTCTTCTCTCCCCCTCCCCCCCCCCCCCCCCCCAGGACTGGATTCAGTTTAAAAATTCATACCTTTGAGATATTTATGGCCAAGATGATGCTGAGCATGGGAACTTCCAGCATAAGCATAAGCATGGACGACATGGAAATGAAGGTGGTCAATATAGTAGTACATGTACAAGAAGAACAGTAGGACTCCTATGACAACTGACACCTATAGGTACAGATGCATGAAAACAATACCTGTATCAATATTATTATTATCATTTTATTTATTTTGACAATTTGCCCACAGGCTGGTAATGTACAATAGGACACAGGGTCCCCTTTAATTTGAGGTACATTGCACCAATTCTTCCCAACCCCTAAAAATTCCGGGGGGGGGGGAATACTTCGGGTCATTTCATACGGGGATGCTCCACCCGGACTCTCGACCCCTTACCCTTTGATATACCAAATTTAAGCAAATAGTTACCCCTTTTATCTACTTTTTTGCCTGAAAAGGTACCCCTTTCATATACTTTTGAAGAAAAGCTGCCAAAATTCACAAATTCCCAACCCTTTTCTATACCTGTGGCCTGAAAAACGTACGTATTTTACGAATTGGGCTTCAATTGGGCATGCACGATTTGATGGTGTTGGGCCGATGAATCGGGTCTACAAATTGCAACGTGTATTACCTGCTTTATATCCCTTGCCCCCGGCAGAAGGTAGGGGAGGAGGGCATGAGTTGATAGGTAAACAATGGTTAATAGAAAATGACAAACCTTTTTTGGGGGCAATTTGAATTTTTTGAAGAAATTTAGAAACAGAAAATTAGAAAATTAGTAAGATAAACTCCTTTAAAGTTAATAATAATCTTTGTTGTCAAGCATTTCATTTTGATATCACCTTATTAAATATTAAACAAGGCTATCAGCTTCATCATGCGCGCTTCTAAGTGCAGTACAGTGCTGTATGGTTCCATCGGTCAAAACACCCAGAAAAAGTTTAGTTATCTTAAAAAATCTACAAAAAAAAACCCTCATTATGAATCAAGCAGACCTAAACAATAATGTTTTGGGTATTTGCACGCCTGATAGTAGCGGAGATTTTCCAATATGCTAAACATATGCCGTTCGAATCGAATGGTATGAGCTTTAATAAAATTTAAATTGTCGTCTCGCACAAGAAAGCGGATTATTTCGTCCGTTATTAATTCTAAAAATCCATCTTTGCCTTTGAATTTGTAGCTATATATCATATATCTCGTGGTAGATAAAGGAAAACTTGTCTGATAAGAGTAAATATAAACCTAAAGGTGAATTTGAAGTCAAGGAAGAAAGATAAACAGAGCGATGTCTCACCTCGATCGACGTAACCCACCACGGATCGGCTTTTTTCCTTCGAGCTAAGTACACTTTAGGTCCATAGGGAAGTCTTGGATCGTAATCTGGTTGACCAGGAGCCCAGGAAGGGACTTCCCGAGTTCTTTTTCGGACTTCTTCGCTTTCTCCTTTCGACGCCATATTCACTACAACCTCTCTTGATGCATTCATCGTACAGACTAGAACTCTTTATCTAACAACGCATTTGATTGGCTAGCTCGATGAAGTAACCAATCAAGTAAGTCGTTTTATAGATCAAGAAACAGGTGCATCGAGAAAACTCGGAAGCTAAATGGAAAAAACGTCAATGAAAATTTCCTAATACCAATACTCTATGGCTTGCGGTTTAGTTAATGCAACCTTGATCTAATGAATAGAACTGTAGGTTTTATTTTGAGGTTAAAAGTGTGTTCGACGTGCTTCTTTGCACATTTTTACTTATTATTTATTTACGACTTGGCCTTCGGTACGGTGGCAGCTTTGCACTGGTTGAGAGTTCTCATTGTATCCGACTGCACAATGAAATTCTCTTATTACTAAATTGATATTGTGATTTTGTTCCTTGTAATAACCTTTGTAAGTCTGTGACGCAGAGAATTTTCCTTGAGGTTTGAATTCAGTGCTCTGTTTTAGCTCGTTACTATGGAAACAGAACCGAAACACAGAAACCAAACCTACAAAAAATTCTTAATGAAATAAACCCAAAAGTAGATATGTATATGTGTTAAAATACCATTACTCAGATATTTTTTTTTTTTATTTATTTCAAATTTCGTCATATACAGAGTAATATGTAACTGGTTAAATTCACTAAACACGACTACTTACTGTATTAACATCGTTCGTTGTTATAGCAACGGTAGAACTAAATGCTCCCATTTAAAAATTATCGTTTTAGTTTATTTTCATGATCACGAGCTTTTGTTTCATTTTTACACGAGATTTCAGTGTTTCTGTAGTGCATGTGTAATATAGATATCTTAATTTTTTGGACAGCTTTTTGTTTAAAGGATGTCACTTATGTAGTCCAGCTCACAATAGAAATACAAGATGTAGAAGATGAGGTCACACCACTGATTCGAAATTATTTACTTTACGAGCAAAACGACATTTTACTTCAAAGATAATTAAGAATTTGTGCCATCTCAGTTTCCTCTTTCTCGCGGATGCCTGAAAAATCAGTTTTGGTCACATCTGTTTTAGTCACATCTGTTTTAGTCACATCTGTTTTAGAATGTGTTGAGAATGAAGACAAAAATTAAAATTCGTAGGTAACTATAGCAATCTTTTGTTTGTGTACTGCAAGTAGAGATATTTTCTACACTCAGTTTTTTCGTGGTTTTGACTTTTCAAACGCTTTGCTTGGATTCCATATGACGTCATCTCCGCCATATTGAATACATCTTAAGCTTTTTTTGTGTCATTCAAAATGGTGGGCATGCGTTCATTCTTTCATTTGATTCGCTCGCGAATAATTTAATCACGGGAAGTCGAAGTTATTTGCAGTAAAGACAGACTCGTATTTTTTTGTCCCAAAAATCAGAATAACGGATATGCGAGCTATGTGGGAAATAACAGTTCCCTTGGGAAAAAAAAATTGTAATGTGAAAGTTAAGTCGAAAAATTCTGATACAGAATACTGATTTTGATGAATCTTTAGGTAATGCAGTGGCTGAGAAATATATCATTGTCGACCTCAGTTAAGAGGAGCGAATCGAATAAAAGCCCAAAACTTCCTCCCCTTAAGAAAAAGTAATGATATGCACAACCGGAAGTGATGTGTTTGAAATCACGTGCACACCAGGGCGCGCTTTCATTGGTTGCGTGTCAGACATATGACATCTACTTATACACAATTGATTGGTTTAATGTTATTCTATACGTGCTCGTTTTCTAGCTATAGCGTCCTCTACTGCTTTCAGTTCTCTTAAAAGCTCTTCGCGTCGCGAGGTATTGGATGCATGGCTTGACTTTGCGTCAGGTGTTTCGATTGGTTCGCGCGGCGATTGTTTGATCGGTATGTTTTCGGGAAGTGTTCGTTTAGTATTCGCTGCAGCACTATCTGCGGATCGTTTAAGAGGTCTGGATTCCATTTTCTTATCGTCCGCTCTTTTTGACGAAGATTCATCAATATTGCGCTTATTTGATTGGGTTTCCACATGTCTTGGAGTGAGTACGCTATCAGCGGCTCGTTTGATTGGTTTACTAGCAGCTTGGGAGGATGTGACGTCATCCTTTGGACTGGAATGCCGCTGAGAAGTCTCGGGCTCTCGAGCCCAACGTTTTTTCTCGGGATCTTTAGAGTTGGTGCCACTGCTACTACTGCTTGCTTCTGCTTGCCTGGGGGGAGAGTGTTGGGGCTGTCTCGATGAGGAGGACTGGGTACTAGACGGCGCCTTTCCTGCAGACTAGAGATAACAAAATATATTGTTAAAATGATCATAACCTCGCTTTCATGTGACGCCTAGACCCCCTTTTGGATGCAACAACTAAGAAGAACGTTTTCTTACAGTGTAAAGATTATATAGATTGCTATTAAAAAATGTTATCAAAATGTAACGAACGGGAGAGAGAGGCCTCAAGCATGATGACGTTTTCCAGGTGTCCGGAGCACGCACGAACCGTCCAATCACAGCGCGCTTCGATGCTTAGCCAAGCGGTCCTTGCTCCAAGTCTCTTCCCAATACAAAAACACGCGTTTCAAAGAATTTAGAGAAAAAAAGTTGAAGTATACGTGTTGTTTAAAAAATTAGATTAAATCTTTGCGATCCATCTCCTCAAATTCTGTGAGATATGACTTTTAAGACTCGGGCGAGGGCCGCTTGAATTACAACAACAATCCTTTTCGCGCTTAGTTTTTCGTACAGCTGGTTATGCCTACACTTCCAGAATCCCTTTCGGTAGCATTGTTTTTTGTGCTAATTTTCACTATTGTCTTGGTATTCTCAAACATTTGAACATAAAGAGATTTTGAAAAGGATTGTTGTAGTTTAGGTATGAAACGTCATGGGGTTAGGGGTCTATTCATGTCATTAAAGGAAATTTCGTAATTACGGCAACGGACCGCGTCTTGCCGCGACCGTGTCAGTGCCGTGATTTTCAAAATCATACGAAATCTGCTCTAGCCAATAGTATTACGATACGCATGCATTGTACCTCACACACCACGGTCAATAAATATAATTGGCTGTTGTATACCACGTTATACCTTATTAAGAGTGAGTTTAATATCTTTATGTCCTGTATATCGAACACTACCACTGGTCATCCATGCTGACTGAGACTGCTTCCGTCTCTCTGCTGACCATGAATCATTACTTGGTATATTGGAACTCCTCGAACTACTCTTAGCCTGTGCATTGTTACTGCTGCCATCGCTACTGTTTCTACTGTTGTCGCTGTGTGTACTGCGCCGATAGTGATCACGTGAGGACATGGGTCTGCTGCTCATTGTGTTATCCTGGTTATGACTGCGATGTAGAAGAAACGTGAATAATATTAATTTAAGAAAATTGCACAAAAAGTTGTGCGCGCAGGCTCTTAAATTTGCGCATCTCAAAGAGCACGTATTGATTTGTCCTCGGAAAGCGCGCGTCGTAAAATCTCACGACAAGAAAGAAAGAAAGACTGAGAGAAGGGAGGGGGAGGGGGAGGTTGAGAGGAAAGGAGGCGCGAGGAAAGGGAAGGGCAGGACAGGGCAAGGGAAAAAAGAAAAGGCGCAACAAAAAAGCGTATCAAATATTATTGTTGCCACGAGCACCTCACCTTTGCTGAGAAGCCTCTTCCAAAGCTCTTCTTTGATCGGCATCCTAAAAACACCGTAAAATATATAGTCAAAAACATTGAAAAATGGTGCTGTACACACAAGATAAATAATTAACCGTAAACTGATTATCGTTTCTACACTGTAGCCGCGTACCCGTCTGCCTGGTGGTGTTCTTGATCGACGTCTACGATCTCGATCTTTCCTTGGACCACCGCGACCGCCGCCAGCACCTCGACTAAAAAATAAGAGAATTAAAACAACGTACTTCACTCGCAGCTACCCATTTCCTGTCCTTGACTCTGGTGGATAATTTTATGACCCCTCCCCCCCCCCCCCCCCCCCAAATGCATAAAAAGAAACCTTGAATAGTAAAGGTATAACTATCTTTTACGTTGAAAACAGCTCCAAACGTTTGTGTTTTCCGATGATTCAACACTTTGATTGACGTCTACTAAAACCATATTTTGTCGCGACAGGAAATTGTACGATTTTGTGCATGCTATTGAGAGCGACTGTAAACATTTGCGTAGCGTCGGTTAGCAACGGTAACTACGCCGCCATGACAGGAGGCATGTAAACCATGACAAAGTATAGTAACGAACGCGATTAGAAAAGTTTTTTGTGTTGTTGGATGTGGAAAACGCTCTGAAAGAGACACAAATGTCAGATTTTTTAACGTCCCTAAGCAGATCAAGCATTAAAGCTAAAAAAAAAATAAAAAAAAAATAAACGAAATCCTGGGGATATTTTATTCCAGCATACCCATAAGCATCTTGCCACGAGTCTCTGTGCCTTCGGTCCCATCCCATCATGTGTGAAGACTGTCTGTACTTGTGTTCCACGTCATAACGGTCTTTCCTGTATCTACCACCACGATCATTTTGTGCCCCAGAAGATCCCCGTGGGGCCTGAGTCGAAGGAGAGCGTGGAGGTGGCGGTGGGGATGGTCGGTGTGGAGATAAGTTGGGAGAGCGAGGTCTGTCTGAGTCGGATTCCGAGTCTGAATGCGAGTCAGATTCAGAGCCCGAGGGTGACATGGTTTGATTCCTACTGGAAGCTTTGTTGCTGCTTGTCTTGGACGCCTGAAATGGAATGAATAAAAATAATTCAGCATTTTCCTTCGGTTTACGGGTCACAGACAAAGAATTCAATCGAGGGTTCTTGGTTCTTCTATTTTTTCTATCCATAGTGTACTCCAGTATTTAATATATATGTAGTTTTGTAATAAATTAATTAATATATTGTAACTTATAACAATTTGTAATTATATTATTTTATTTTATCTTTAATTTGAGGGCCGTAAGTTAGAAAACTGTAAATGGTTATTATGTATCCCTCCGTATATAAAGTTATTGTATTGCATTGTATTGGTTCACAACGATATGGGCCTTTCTCGTGCGAGCGTTTTACCACCGCGCCATCCAGAAATATTTGACTTTTTTCGTGCAGCCTCGCATCAAATTGCTTTATACAGGTATGAAAAATGGGGTTTCTTGTTGAATAAAAATGGCTGCCGCGTTTGAAAATGGTCCCCTTGCACTAATTCCCAATGTTGGTTGGTTGGGGGGGGGGGGGGGTGGGTTGTCAAAACAAAAGAAATCCCTTCTGTTGAGGATTGAAAACTTATTTGATGTTAATGTTTTTCATGTTTTTTTACCCCCAGGTTGGGAATTAGTGCAATGGGTCTATTATAAGAAAGGAATGTTTCCCTTACGTATCGATCTTTCCTCGAGCTACCACGACTAGATGTACTCGATCGGTCACTCTCTGATGAAGGTGTTTCTGAGCGTGACATTGACCTGGATGACGTCCCTGATGGTGTTTGTGAAGGACTGCGACTAGGAGATCTGCTGACAGACCGTGACGACGAGCGTGACTCTGATCCCGTAGTTGAAAGAGTGCGTGACCTTGATCTTGAAGAACGTGACGAACCAGATGACGATGATGAAGATCTACTTCTACTGCGTGACGAGTATGATGACGTAGTTGAACGTCTACGAGGAGAGCGTCGTTTTGGTGACGTGGCTCGTTGCCATGGATCATGCCAAACGTCGTTAGCCAATCGATTATTAGAAATACTAAGATAACTTTTTCCTTTCGACTTTTCCCCCTCTCCAGCCTCTTCTTGATTGGACTCATTTTCGCTTTCCTTCGAGGCTTTTTTCTTTGGTTTTTCTTTAGAATTCGGCTCGATATCTTTAGTGCTTGATACAGAGGGTTCTTTTGATCTTCTTTCAGATGATGAAACTTCTTTATCTTTCTTTTCTTTCTTCTGGTCGTCAGTCTTGGATTTCCTGGGGCGATCTTTGTCTCGTCTCTTGTCAGTATCCTGTTCTCTGTCACTAGCTTTTGAGCTGTCTTTCTCATCCCGACGACGATCGTATTTGCTTCTGTGTACAAAACAACACCATATTATATTACATCAATAAACTGAATGTAGTCTTGGTTTTTAAAGGGGCACTTGGAGGAAATCGATGAAAATTGGAAATGACTTGAAACTTGGTTAAACCTATCTATATGGCTCTCATAGTATCCAAGCAACATATTTTCTTTACAGTTAAAAGTCGTGGGTAAAAATTGTTCATTTTTTTCAGCATCTAATTTGTGAGTAAATGACGTCATTTACTCAACCCTATTGTTTTGGTTTTTAAACCAAAATTTCTCTACTGCAAGTGGCTCCCAGGCTAAGATTTTCACAAATCTGGTTTTCCTGATCATAATTGAGTAATATTATTCTCAAATATTTGAATTATTCGTTCTTTCGAAAATGGGGGCGTTTTCATCCAAGTGCCCCTTTATACGGCAATATGCGTAATGGATAAGTTGCGAGCCTTAATGTGAGCGACTGAAGAAGACTGCCGTTGGGCCTTTGACAACTTCAAGTCGACTGAAAAATGAGCCAGCTCAACTAGAAACCGTGGACAGCTGTTTCGGCCTGTATTGGGCCTCGTCAGCACGGTGTGTCTAGTGAACTGGCAAGATCCCACGAAAATTAGTAGATGAGAGTTAAGGCACTAGGCCATGTGGGATAGGCTCAGAGATAATAATATGCGTAATGGATAAGTTGCGAGCCTTAAGCGTCTTTTTATACGGCAAGGTGGTTGGGGTTAAAACAACGCAATCTGACTGGTACTGTTCAACAGCTAGAATATTCAGTCTGCCTCATCAATGCGCCATGTTGTATTTTTATTTGTGTGATAAAAATCGAACTGTCTTTCAGCTATTGTACTACGAACCGCGCTCGTTCAGTCTCATAGCAAAGCACACCATCCTTAAAGAAATCATGCTTATTCGTTTGTCTCACAAATGAGGGTCATTTGTAGAGGACCGCGACGTTTTAACTGCAGGGTGCTAGTCTTCATCAGGCGATCAAAGCAGTTCAATTTGGAGGACAAAACAAAAGAATTTCAATCTCCTGAGAATAGGAACTTATTGTTTTATCCTCCAAATTGAGCTACATTCCGACGTGCTGCAAGGGAACTATATAACAGACGCACCATCAATCTTGAGACAAATGAATAATTATCATTTCTTCATTACATTTCCATATAATAATCATTTTTCATTCTATTGACATGTGTGGTGGGGGAGGGGGCCTTATCACGGTCACGATCACAGTTAGATAAATAGTTGTATGGTTTGATAGGCACTATCTTATGACAACTAATACCTTTCTGGCGATGAAGAAGGCGATCGTCTTGATCTTCTCTTTTTCTTGTCTCTATCCTAAGATGACAGACAACAATTCAAAGATAATAACTACTGGAATCTTCTCAATAATGGTTAGCTAATCTCTCTTTTATTCATTACCCATTCATTCAGTCCTCATCTTTTTTGCTTCAATCTCTCATTTTTCCTCACTCCATTCCTCCCATTCATTCACCCATTTACTCCCATTCATTCACTTACCTTATCATAATACCGTGATGATTCTGTACTATCTCTCCATCTGGATGACATCGACCTTCTATCATCATCATCTTTTTTACTTCAATTTCTCATGTTTTCTCTCTCCATCCCTCCCATTCATTTACCCACCCATCCCATCCATTTTTTCACTTACCTTATTATAATACCGTGATGATTCTGTACTATCTCTCCATCTGGATGACCTCGACCCTCTATCATCATCATCTTTTTTGCTTCGATCTCTTGTTTCTTGTCTCTTTGCCTGGTTCTCCTTGTTGCCCTCTTCATCCTCGGCATCAACGCTGATGCTCAGTAACATACGCTTCTGTTCAAAATCTGTGTCTTCTTTTTTACGAAGTAATGCAGCTTTCTTATTCTGGGAATGTAATATGGAAGGAAGTTCGTTAACAATGGTATTGAACTGAGTGGAAAGGCCATGCTTACCCAAAGGCCAGGAAATATTTTCCCTGTTACCATTGTGTTAAAAGACCCCTTTTACGTGACGTCAAAGTAGATCAATTTAGAGCACAAAACAAACGAATTCAATCTCCTGAGAATTGAAAACCTATTTTTTGTCCTCAAAATAGAGCTGCATTCCAACATGCTGCACCAAGGGGTCTATACTGTACATATACTGTTACTGAAACCTCTCAACAACAGCCACCTCTCAACAACAGCCACCTCTCTACAACAGCCACCTCTCTACAACAGCCACCTCTCTACAACAGCCACCTCTCTACAACAGCCAAATTTGTTTGTCCTGACTGTGGCCATTGTGTAGAGGTTTGACCGCTTTCTTTAAGCTAAAACTGACCTCTTTAGCAAGTCTTATGCCTCTTTCCCATGCTGTCTCTTTTTCTGGGATAACAGCTTTTACATCCACAGTAGTTTCAGGCTGGACCAACAGATCATCTTCATCCTGATAGATGTAAAGTAACACTTATAAAAATCATATAATCAATGCAAAATGCACTGTAGTTGTTGTATGGTGCAAGTGTGGCTTGGTTGGTTAGTGTGCTGTCTGCTAAGCAAGAGGTCCATAGTTTGATCCTCAGTGACCTCACACACTTGTTTTAAGGAGCAAGTGTTGCTTGGTTGGTAAGAGGTTCATTACTGTGCTTCAGTGACAATCCTTACCTCAGGGTGAAGATCAGTAGTAGCTACTTGTAATCCAGGTGTGGGAGCAGCATCAGTGATCATTGGGAAGGGAGGAGGTGGTGGTCTGACGTATGGCACAGGGTACTGACCAGGATGGGGTAACATATGATATGCACCTATGAATAAAAAGTATTTTTGCTTTTTGTACCTTCAATTTTTATCAAACCCTGAAACAACCTCTGGGCTGATCTAAGTCAGGGCATGGCTAACTCACAGATAGAACCCTGAAACAACCTCTGGGCTGATCTAAGTCAGGGCACGGCTAACTCACAGATCGAACCCTGAAACAACCTTTAGGCTGATCTAAGTCAGGCATGGCAAACTCACAGATCGAACCCTGAAACAACCTTTAGGCTGATCTAAGTCAGGGCATGGCCGACAACAAACCTCTGGGCTATTTCATAAGTGGAAAATGTAATGTTCGTAGATTATTGTACTGAGAGGAAGCACGGAGGCTTCCTTTAACATGTTTCATATTGACTGTTTATCTCAAATGAATAAATCAGAGGATAATTGTTTGAACCTGACAATGATTCTACAATAGTGTATACCTTTGTCATTAACACCTGGATGAAGAAACCTACAAGATACGCCCCAAGTACAGCTGCCTATACATAACAAAATAGTAAGAACATTAATTTTAGTGATTAACAGAATGCCATTGACGCTGGTGCATCCATCAATATACAACTGACGTACACAGTACTTCTTTCTCTAGCACTCTTGGAATGGAATTTCAAAGATTTAAATTTAAACCTAAAATACGTACTTATTTCAATGAAGTTAGTCTGCAACTGAAAAGCTACAAAGCTGAGACTGACAAGGATTATCGGTAGATACATTTTATATTTTACACGGCTTGATAACTATTTATGGATTTGAGATCTTTTTCCAGTTACCGTTTCATCTCCTGTAAGCATGCATTCTCAAGCTGAAATCTGTGTCAAAAATCTTAACTTATTTGATATTAAGTATTTCCCATGAATCTTGGGGATCTCAGCTTTTTAGGTTTTTGGTGACTAACTTCATTGAAATAAGTATATATCTTTACTTCCACTAGGAGGTATGGACACACTAAGTAACGGCCAGGTATGACTTGTGATCCTCCAGATCATTTTTAGGTGTCATTTGATCACAACAAGTGGCATAACTTATGTGTTTTAGCCTTAACTCTCATCTACTAATTTTCATGGGATCTTGCCAGTTCACTAGACACACCGTGCTGACGAGGCCCAATACAGGCCGAAACAGCTGTCCACGGTTTCTAGTTGAACTGGCTCATTTTTCAGTCGACTTGAAGTTGTCAAAGGCCTAAAGGCAGTCTTCTTCAGTCGCTCACATTAAGGCTTGCAACTTATCCTTTACGCATATTATTATCTCTGAGCCTATCCCACATGGCGTAGTGCCTTAACTCTCATCTATGTGTTTTAGCAGTTTATTAATTCACATGAGAGAGCTAAAAATAAAACCTCTAAACATTTTCTACCCTTTGTTGTGGGATGGCACCTAATAATGCTTTATTCCCTTGTTTCTGAGGAGTGTTGATTGGATAGTTATGAAAAAATGTCAAAAAAATCTTGATTTTTTCACAGTTTGAGTGCCCCTCCCTGTAATCATAGTTCCAGAAAAAATAACCCCATCACATAAAAGATTAGCATAAAACAAAAAAACAAGCTTATTGACCAAGTTACATATTGTTTGGCTATATAGAAAAATTATTTACCTGAGACGAAGTATCTACAAAGCTTTCTAGGCACTCTGGATCCTAAAGGTATGATGAGAGACATTGTATTAGGATGAATATCAAACATGAAATAGACAACACAATACCTGTAAATGTGGTGTAACATTTAGTGTACACATGCAGTGGCAAGATACTGACCTTGGTTGGATGAGTAAGGATCAGCATCTCTCACTTCACCTTCCTCCAGATCATCCTACAACAACAAACAGTTATCAGGATTATAAACACATTCAAAGACACTCTTGTGAGGGTAAGAACTGATATGAGTTGGACTTATAGGACTGCTTCTCATCAAATCAGAAAACTCAGGGACAGAAAGATGTCAACATAATATAAGTTCACACCACATCACATCACACTACAGGGCTTGAAATGACAGCAGGTTGACAGACAATGTCCGGTCAAAATTGGAACTTGTTCAATCAAATCTTTGTCTTGCTCGTCATTTTGACTACCATAGTAATGTTGAGCCAGGAATGGAGTATGACTGAGATAAAACTAATTTGGCCTATCTATTTTGAACTATCTAAATACTTTATTTTTAAAGAAGTTTTGCTACAATTTTGAGAACAGAATAAACAAATCAAGTCAATAAATTGTACAAAAGTTAGTATGATCATATGATAATTCAACAACAATGTCTGAACTTTTTGGTGACCGTAACACTATGGCATCCCGAGAAAGCCTATCGCCGAAAAGGTGGATTCTTGGAGCTTAAATGACAGTCTGATATTCCCATTTCTATAGCTCACAGCAACCTTAAAATTGGCAGAAATGAAGGCAATGTTGTGTTCAATTTAAAAATGAAATTTGTTGATGTAATAACCACCACCCGGTTAGCTCAGTTGGTAAGAGCGTCGGTCTGTTGTGCGGGAGGTTGTGGGTCGAATCCCGGCCGGACCAACACTCAGGGTCTTAAAATAACTGAGGAGAAAGTGCTGCCTTTGTAATCACATCTACAAATGGTTAGACTTTCAAGTCTTCTCGGATAAGGACTTTAAACCGTAGGCCCTGTCTCCCAACCCTTCCTTAACCTGTAAATGGGGGACATAAAAGAACCTGTTGAATTATTCGTGTAAGAGTAGGGGATTGTCTCCCGGTTCAACAGCCTATCCCAATTTGGAGGCATAACACTAATTACTAACAATTCACTCATGATTGTAAGCTGCACGGCTGCTAATAGCGCCTAAATATGCAGCCCGTAAAGTCCTCCACTGGTCAAAAAATTGTAAAGCGCATTGAGACAATGTGAAATGCGCTATATAAGAACCCATTATTATTATTATAATTATTATTATTATTATGTCACACTACTCTATACCTCAAACAACATCATATCATACCTTATCATGTCAGACCCAAACCACATGATTCCATACCACACAATGTCACATCATACCATGTCAAACTTCATCATGTCAGACCCAAATCACATGATTCCACACCACACAACATCATGTCATACCATGTAACACTGCAAACTGTCACATCATCACATCACACTATACATGTACTTGAATTAACAAACTTATTTGATAATTCTTTGTTCAGTTCCAGAGACTCAGGCTGTGTTATTCAGGCAACACATGGCTCACAATCAGAACAAAATAATGCTAATAAACAGAAATAAGAGGAGATTTGTCATTTTTTAATTTGAGAATATTCAAATTAAAAAAAATGACAAATCTTCTTATATTTCTGTTTATTATCAACCTATATTCCCAAATAAATAGATTTAAAATAATGCTACTATTAACAATAAAAAAGTAAAATATTTTTAGAACACTATTACATTCAAAACAGCTCAAGCGTACCCCCCTAGGCTCCATTATTGATTTCATTATTCAAATATTGAGTTGATTATTCACTCTGAGTTTTCATAAAAAATCGAAGACTCCAAACTTGACATTCATTTCACAACTAAGATTCTAAGGGATGCCTATCTGGGAATTACAGACAACTCTTGGGCTACATCATCTTGAAGGTTTAGATCGCTACGATTCTAGCCGTTCTTGAGAACTTTTTTCCGAGTGGAGAAAAAAAACATCGATTAAAATAAAGTTTTTATAAGATAGATAAGAAATAAGACTCATTTGGAGAGTTCTAAGTTTTGGTAAGTTACACTGAAGTATAACGAACTCGCCTATGTATCAACTCTATTTTATGCGTAGGCGAGTTTGGGTAGGCGAGTTTGTCAGTAGGCGAGTTGTCTGGATACCCTTTCTGGGGAGTTTTTCTACCTTGGCATGGCAATTGTTGAAGAATCCAATCAAAACTCAAGTAGATAATCTATTTTCAGGTCTGGAGTCAGAGTGAATAATGAACTCAGTATTCGAATAATGAATTCATTAATGGATTCTTTGGGGGTACACTTGAGCTGCTTTGATTGGAAATTTATTACTAACTTCATTTATTTCCCCTTCTTCTTTATTTCCCTTCTTTTTATAAACATCCTAAAAATCAAACAAAAATAAATAAACAAATAAAAATAAAAAACAAAAGAAAAAGGTTTTTTTAGATGACTAGTAAATGAAAATTTTCATTTAATATCTCATCTAAAAAGTTTTCATCTCTGGTCAGGGCACAAAATTAACTTTTAAACCCACTGGCAAAACCTGGTCATAGTCGCAAAACTTACATGTAGCTAGTTAAATATTTTCTTACTCGCTAAATACAAAATTTCACTCGCATTTTGCAAGTTTGTGAGCATTAAATTTGTGCCTCACTGGTATAGAGCTATTTCAAAAAAACTTTGAATACTGGAAACTGAATACTGGATACTGAATAGCGCATATTCCAATGCTTTGTTGATTGTGGTAATTTCTTTCGTCCATGGTGTCTAAAACATGAAGGCAAATCTTTAAAGAATTGTTTGACTTTGTCTGGCAACCCATTTGTAACCAATGCTCCCATGAAATCCACAACATTTAAGAGCAACAATGCATTTCGGTCTTGGAATAAGCTTTTTTAGTATGCAATATTCAGTTTCCAGTATTCAACATTTGAAGTGGCTGTGGACATAAAATGCATCATACTAACCTTTTCATCTTGGTCTGACAAGATTTCCCCTTCTTCTCCATCACTGTTGACTTCACCATCTTCTAGTTCACCTTCCTCACCATCACTTCCTTCTTCTTTACTTGTGGTTTTCTTTGGTGTTTCTTGTTTGTTGACAGGAGCTTCTATTATTTCACCTTCATCTTCTTCATAATCTAACTCTCCTTCCTAGAATCATAAGAAAACCATGTCTTGAATCTCAAGGAAAGTAGCCGATTTAGCACCAGTTTAGACATCAAATTTCATGTGCCAAATCGAATCCAAATAAACAAAAGCTATTGTTTGAATTCATTTGCAACAGATTTGGCACTATTTTCTTGTACTATCAGCAACAACCTTTCTTCTTACCTCTCCTTCAAGAATTCCATCTTTGCTACTTTCATTGTTACTAACAGATGTAGACACTGTTTGGGTAGGTTCCTTGTGGTTTATCTTGTTATCCCCCTCAAGGCTTATGTCTGCTACTTTTGTCACTATCTCAGTATCTCCTTTATCAGGTACTTGGTCCTGTTCATTGGTATTAGATGCCGAGGAATCAACTGCAACTGGTGAACTCCCTTCACTCTGTTTGCTCATGATGTCCTAAAAATGGGAGGAAACAGACATTATGATGTAAGTATCTTGTATAATGTGCAAATTATTTTTTTCATCTATAAACTAACTCACAGATCAAATCCTGAAACAACCTCTAGGCTGATCTAAGTCAGGGCATGGTTAACTCACAGATCAAATCCTGAAACAACCTCTAGGCTGATCTAAGTCAGGGCATGGTTAACTCACAGATCAAATCCTGAAACAACCTCTAGGCTGATCTAAGTCAGGGCATGGTTAACTCACAGATCAAATCCTGAAACAACCTCTAGGCTGATCTAAGTCAGGGCATGGCTAACTCACAGATCAAACCCTGAAACAACCTCTAGGCTGATATAAGTCAGGGCATGGCTAACTCACAGATCAAACCCTGAAACAACCTCTGGGCTGATCAAAGTCAGAGCATGGCTAACTCACAGATTGAACCCTGAAACAACCAGGCTCTGGGCTGATCTAAGTCAGGGTACGGCTAACTCACAGATCAAACCCTGAAACAACCTCTGGGCTGATTATTGTTCACATGATATCAGGGATTGACTGAGGGCTCTTGGTCAATCAGAAGTGAGATAGTGAGTAAAATGTATAATAATGAGCCTTGGAATGCAATACTAGGAAAAAATAATCAACCACACTAAATCTTTAAGACCAACGCAGTATGGACGAAAAGTTGATCAAAACTAACGATTGCAGAGATTTCCCAAAAAACGAACGACAAAAAGAAAAGCAAGATTAAAAATGGTAAAAAAGTTGAAGAAAAGCTATCTGAAAATCAGATTTTCTCAGTATCTTAGGCCCGATTCATACGTCATGCTTTCATGTGCTAATAGCCTATTTGGGTCGACACAATTACAATAGGATCAAGGTTGATTCATGCGTCGCACCTAATGTGTTGAGCTAAATACTCTGAGCATGAGTAAGTGGTAAAATCAGTCAGCGGAATTACGGTAAAATTGAAACAATTCAAAACAAAACAAACATGGCGGACTACTTTTTCTCCGTGCTATTCGACATGCAAGGGCACGAAGACAAAATATAATGCAGTCTATGCTGTTACTTGTTAGCAGAAGACGACACATTGTCAGTTTCGCTGTAATGCTGTTGCTCGTTTCCTTGCAAAATGGCCTAATTTTAATGTATGCATTTGTTTCGGCACAACAGTAGCTCGACGTTTGAATCAGTGTCGAACTTTTGCCATGGGGCTTGACTGGCACAGTTGAGCTCAGTACCGTGTTGAACCTAATTCTGGTGTGTCGAACCTAATAATTTGATTCATACGTCATGCCTTTCATGTGCCAAATAGAAACTATTAGGTTTGGCACATGAAAAGCGCGACGTATGAATTGGGACTTAGGGTTACAATTTCATGACAAGATAAACTTATCTTGTGCATTTAGCAGGTACAAGATAAATGGATTGATCGCAAATGCAAAGACTTTATAAGAGAACTACATGTACAGTAGCTAGAAAATGTGAGTTCAATTTCTTTTCACTCAATATTTGTAATTCTCAATTCGCATTTAGCCAATAATCTTGTGGGAATTTCGAACCCTGGTACCTTATTGAATACAAATGCAAATATTGCAACAAATTGTCAAAACAACGAAGAATACCAACACGAAGAAATATATTTCTCATCTTCCATCTATTAATGAAGAAATTATTATTCAAACAAAACAATGATATTTTGCTTAGTCTTCTTAGTTTTCTTTCAGGATACACCTGCCATATCTTGATCTCTTATGGGGGAGGGGTGGTAGGATTACCTTACAGCTGTCTGGGAGAAAGTGTACATTTATCTCAACACTAAACATTATTTAGCTTGTAGATTAGGTTCAGTAGACCGATTAAATTAAAATATTCTGTCTGGTAAAACACTATCACATCTTATACTGACAGTTATCTCAAACTGTTTTAACCAAACGATTTATAATAAGTTTAATCGCGAGCAATCATAATGACATGATTGTGTCCTACAAATTATTAACAGCTGCAAAGTTCTGAGACAGTCAGACCAAAAAGGACTCCAAAAAATATACCGTGATAAAGGCACAATTCAGTACTTCTGGAAACTTCGTTTTAGTCATAAACTAAGAAATAAATCGCAAATACCTGGTATGAATTCATTATTTTAGAATTTCGTCTTCTTGTATCAAAAGACAGCGTGGTAGCAGACAGTTCAATTTAGATTTGCTCGCCGGCGTTTTTGGACGATAAAAAAAATCAAATAAGAGCGCAACATCAATAAACCTACCGTCTAAGCATTAAGTGGTTATGTAGCTGTGCAGGGTTATGTTCTTCTCAGCATGGTTTTGAGTTAAGTGGGTAAAATATGGTAGTTTTTACAGGGAAATTCGTCTCTCTTCAGCCCTCGCATGCGATGAGAACATGGCCGACATGATCTAAAAAATCCAACACTCTCATTGGTTAATTCATGTCACGTGGTATATAAGCCAACGAATTTAAGGTCAGCGGACAACGTATTTGGTGAAAAGTAACATGAAGGGAAAGTAAATCCAAAATGGTGGCCGCAGTTGAAGAGGTTATTCGTTAGCTTTAGAAAATGACTCATTTAGGTTTGAAATTACGTCTTTTTCAACCATTACGGCTAGGAATCATGTTAACTTCCACACGTTTGGCGTCATATAGATGTGGTATGTTGAGGTATACCTCTTCTATGCGTCCTGTTTCGACAATCATGTCAAGTCACGTGCAAGGAAGAAAGACTGTTCGAACTAAAATACAGTCTTCAAATATGTCCCAAGGCATTAATGATCCTAAAGAAAGCAACTGGAACTTAGTGTACGAAGGACCACTCTCCAAATCAGTCAAATATGTCAAAGGCTTCTCTCTGACTACTGCCGCTGCAGCCATCGCTGGTTCTCCAATCCTGGTCTACTTTGGCAAGCAAAGTGTTCCTCTAGTCGGAAAACTGGCCATTGCTGGATTACTCTGTATTATTGGTAGCTCAACGACTGTATTTTTACACTGGTTCTCTAAAGCTTACGTTCATAAGATGTATTATGACCAAACGCGTCAGGTTTTCTCGGCAGAGACGTCTACGTTTCTCGGTAGATTACAGAGAACAGATTTTGAGGTGAAGGATATTATCTTCCCAGAGGAAGAGGGCGCATTTTCAACATTCGAAGCTAAGGGAAAGAAGTTTTTTCTTCATCAAGAGATGGTTGAAGCGCAACAAGTCCTACACTTCGTTCGTGAAGCACAAATGTAAAAGCAATGTTGGTGACTCTTCGGAAGGGGGTGAAGCAAATGACCCCATCCCCACTCCCACGACTTGCATGATACATAATTTTTACTGAAAATCTGGGTCGAGTTGCAGTGTATTGTGGGACTGTTTAAGGAGAAGAAATAGACGCCAATTTAGACTTATTTCCCTTAAAACAGCTCCAAAATGCACTGTAATGCCAACTCGACCATATTTTCCCTCGACCTCCGAATGTGTTAATATTTCTAACTTTTAGGAGCAAAAATTATTCAAGATTAACACTTATTAAATGACTGTAATTTAGTAAAAAATAAAAAGCTCAAGACATCGAATAGTCAAGCGAGTTTTATCCTGACATATTTCCATGTAGATCCCTTGCAGTACATTATTCACTCCTACTTTAGCAAAACACTTTGAAGTTGACGTCCACCAAAATCTTATTTTGTTGCGCGACGGTGATTCGCGCGTGTGGTTGAAAAGCGCTGTAACAGAGGTATTGGCAGTCTTGGTGGACATATGCTCCTTCCTCTTTCCACACTTGGATGTGGAGACACGATGCGATTCAATTCTCATGCGACGTCGCAAAAAATTAGAGATTGCGAAGTTCGTTATAAAGAGCTAGCGATCGCGCAACGGATATTCCGGTTGGAAAACAAATGGTATGTGTTATTCCGATCGGAAAGTTTCGAAATCTCGGTGTTTCTTTTTTCCAATTGAGGTAATTCACTTTTCCCGCTCTTTTCGGTTCTTCCGGTAGACGCGTGTGCCATTTGTCGGAAGTTTTTCTGATGAGAATCGAGATTAGAAAATCGCTTACCATTCCAACTCAGTGAGGGATTGATACAGTGGCCCAAAAGGGTCAAGTACAAATAAATATTCCGAAACACAAATACATATTCTATAGACTTACTTCAAGCCAACCTCTGACCCTCTGACATACTTACGAGCGAAGGAAGTGGGAAAAAAGAAAAAAAAAAGAAGCCGCCATCTTTGTTGGACTTTCCAAAGGATTTGTAATCAATCTCATCTTCTCAGGGACCGCGGAGCAGCCCCCCCCCCCCCCCCCCCCAATAATGGGAGCATGCCCCCAAACCCCCTAGGTCTTCCAGCATTTCGTGGTCGTTAACCCCCCCCCCCCCCCCCCCCAATCAAAATTTCGCTCCGCGGCCAATGCTTCTCTGGACCTACTTTCTTACGTATTCTTGTATTTCGCGTGCAGGCGCCGTTTTCCTTCAATAGTAATTTGCGTTATAAATCAAAATCAACTTATTTATTATAAATCAATAAGTTAGTGAGAAAAGTGGGTCCAGTTCTGGACTATGTTGAGTGTTGTTGGTTCACTTGGTCACAATGAGGAAACAATTCAAGTAAGAAGTTTCCGTAGTGTAGTGGTTATCACGTGTGCCTAACACGCACAAGGTCCTGGGCTCGAGCCCCAGCGGAAACACATTTTTAGAGGGCTCTATTGATATAAGTTTTTATAAAATAACTTTGATATTACGCGCGCTCTGATTGGTCAAAAAGCCATGTTTTATGAGAGTATAATACATGCTCGCGCTATTTTTTTTCTCTCTCTCTCTGCTTCTTAAAAGCATTTGAGCGCTAGTTATTTTATAAAAGCAATAAAAAAAACAGTTTTCCGTGTATTATACTCTGATAAAGACACTTGGGATGTGGAGAGAACACTTGAGAAGCTGGAAACCACTCCGCTACGCGTCGTGGTTTCCTACGCTTCTCTCGTGTTCTCTCCACATCCCGCGTGTCTTTATCAGAGTATAATACACGGAAAACTGTTTTTAATTCCTTAATTTTATATCATAATTTCTGGATTTCAATCATTCCTGAGAGAATGGAAAAACAAAAAAAGGAAAAAAACAACAACATCGCGGCCATGTTGGTTGATATAACAAGAGGATTACCAATATTTTATAAAGTTCTACCAAGATGGCGGCTATGACGTCATGTGAAAACCAGCAATTCGAAGTAAAGGTGTCGATCTAGCTTGATGGGATTTAAACTTACTTCCTCCACTACCGCCTCCTAGCTAAACACCCCTCCTCTCACGTGCATCAAAGCAGCTCAATTTGGAGGACTAAACAAAAGAATTTCCATCTAGCTCCTGAGAATAGGAGCCTATTGTTTTGTCGTGCTGAAAGGGGCCGGTCTATACCCATTTCTGCAAAGGCATCTCTTGTTATCTTGCCTTACATGGTATTGCTTGCTTGCACCCAAGTTAGACCACAATGCATCATGTTATTGAACTCAGAATATATCTTTGACGCCATCGTACAACGCACCAGACATGACTGGTCGCTATAGACCCCTCGAGCACGTCGGAATGCAGTTCAATTTGGAAGTAACAACAATAGGTTCCAATCCTCAGGAGATTGAAATTATTTTGCTTTGTCCTCCAAATTAAGCTGCTTTAACGTCACGTGAAAGGGGTCTATTCACCACTTTCCATACGTCGGTTCACTGTTCACACACAAAACATTCAAGCTTGGCTACAAGGTAGTTTCAAAGGATCATTCAAAGTTGCACCTTGCAGCTTCGACTAAATGCTGTTTGACCGGTGAACCGATGTATGGAAAATGACTTCACATACACAATAAAAAACCACAGGGAACCCGTCAATACATAATTTGATTTATTAGACTATCTTTACACCAGCAAAAGTGCTTGAAATGTGGTGAATGAAATGAAGTACAAAATTCTCTAGATAATGAGTTGAATGACGTGTAGAATTTTTCTCATCTCTATCTTACATGTCTCCTGTGATCTCGGTTATTCTTTCGATACTTCGTACTATATATTTACCTTACGATTATACCTACTAAATTTCATGAGTGCAATCTTAGGATTGTGCTACACTTTTGCGTCACGTGATTTAAAAATTATTGCGCAATGTTGCGCAATAAACTCAATTTGTTTTGCCACGTTTTTCCGTTTGAAATCACATATCATTTCCTTGAGTATTATTACTTTGTTCACCAGCAATGCTTGATTAAATTCACTAACAGAGGTATTTCACAACAGCCATGTTGTATAGCAGGAACTGAACAATTCACCATTTTCCATATATTGGTTCACTGGTCTCAGACAAAGCATTCAATCGAGGCTGCAATGCAGTTTCAAAGGATTATTCAAATTTGAACCTTGCAGCCCGACTGAATGCTTTGTGTGTGACCAGTGAACCAATGTATTGAAAATAGTGAAAGTTTACCAAAGACAAAATTTTTAGTTTCGTCCAACAAAACGAATCGAACACCGAATCGAAATAAGGCGACCAATTTGAATAACTATTGTTCTGGACTGACTAGCCTCATGTTTACGTGAAAACATAAAAGCGTTTTTACATGTATAAGAGGATAGTCAGTCCAGAACACTAGTTATTCAAATTGGTCGCCATATTTCGGGTCGGTGTATGGCGTGAAACTTTTTGAATTCTACGAGGTTGAAGCGTGACCAAGTATTCATATACTCAAGACAATGGCGCATGGTTTGAAATGGGGAAACTTTTACGATCTTTACGACTGTTTTACCTGTAAACTTTTCCCCGAAGCCAAACATTGCTGGATTCAGTCATGCATCACAACCTTTCACATTGGGCAATTTTCGTATGACTATGAAAAACGTACGGCATGGGCCGCGCTTTGTCGTGACCGTGTCCGTGCCGTGTATGAAAACATTCAATATTCCGTGCCGTGTCCGCGCCGTGCCGTAACTTTTCACCCTCATACGAACTCTTTTCTAATAATATATGCATTGGCAATATCATCTGCACTCTGATTTTTAACAAACTAGTTTAAATAATTACTTTCATGTAAATTGTACTAAATCAACTGATACAATAGATGGACACTTGATAGATACGCTCACCCAAAATGCTTTGCGGTAGTACAAGCGCCATATTTTCATAACTAATTGGTAAATTTGTTATTCCTATGCCATCTGGTTCAATCGGCTTTTTCCTCACCGGAATATCTCCGCTATAAGATGTTAATTACTGAACGAATATTTTTCCTTCATTTCCTAATACAATTTCGAAATTAACTTGAGTTTTTCGTAAAAAATAACGAACAAAAATGGATGCAAAGCATCTCGATATCAGCTTTTCAAACTGAGTTTTTTCCTGGATTTTTAGATGAAACATTATTATAATGTTTTTGCTCCAGGAGTAAGGCCAAACGTTTACCACAGTACATTATTAACAATCCTATTCTACGACTCTTTTCCAGAAAGAGAACTAAAAATTTACTCATCGAAATCTGATTTTTAAACTAAAATATTCTCATTTTTTCATTGTATTTTTCTCCAATTTGGTTGTAAAGCTATTTTCCTACGAGCGCAAAACCTGTTTAGAACGGATTTTTCCTGCCCCTGAGTATAAACATCTACAGCTATGGTTGACACTAGAGAAAAACGTTTGCGCATGCGTGCCTTTCCGCACGCTTTCCAAGAATTTACAAGAGTTTTAGTGAGAAAATAAATGCTTGTTTTCTCCGAGTATACAAAACATTTCGTGGGTATACTTTTGTGGGACCAAGATAATGTATTAATATTAGACAATGTGAAACAATGAGCCTTAAGTTTCAAGAACTGACTTTAAGTTTTGGCATTTTGTAAAGACTATTCTTCAGGCAAGTGTGAAAGTCGAATTTGCATATTTCTACAATAGCACGAAGACGCTTGCAACTAATTTGCATACGGACTTAGAGCATGCGCAGACGTTTTTCACGCGTGTCGCTATGGTTTAGTTTCTATCAGCTTGTCACGTGAGCGTGCGCAGATAGTACAACACCTTGTTTGTAAAGAAAATCAGGTCTAGGCATCACTTGCGTTCTGAAACACCCTGCTGAACAAAAAACAAACATGAAATAGCTGTTATCATGGTTGCGCCGCAGTATAATATTAGGAAATCATGTATAAATGGTTTGCGTCTTATTTCGGCTGATTTGTTCATATACCTTATTACATGACATTTTCGCGACACTTTAATTTCGCGATTTTGAGAAAAAATCATATTCTTGATCACTTTAATTTCGCGATTTCGTTGAATGAATTATTCATAATTCATTTCCATTTTCTTAATTTTGACTTTAGCATATTGAATACTTGATCCAATCATTCATTGTGCTAGTGCTTTGTTCTCAGTAACAACGTCTTTTATCCATGCTTTTGAATGCTCATTAAATTCTTGACTTTTTCAAAAATGGAGGGTCACTTCATTTTCGCATCATATTTTCGCGATATTTTCGGGAAGGTAAGGGATGAGAAGAAAAGGGAAGGTTATTGATGAGAAGGGAAGGTTATTGATGAGAAGGGAAGGTTATTGATGAGAAGGGAAGGTTATTGATGACAAGAGAAGGGAAGCGACAAAAAGGGAAGGGATGGGAAGGGACGAGAAGGAATGGGAAGGTAAGGGACGAAAAGAGAAGAGAAGGGAAGCGATGAAAAGGGAAGAGAAGGTAAGGGATGATTAGAGAAGAGAAGCGATGAAAAGAGAAGCGATGGGAAAACCGTACCACAAGCATTAGTCAAGAACAACAAATCCAGACGTACGTATCCAGTGCCACGAGCACTTTACTCCCCGGCAATATTAATTTAACTAGTGTACATTTTAATTAATATTTTAGACTATTTTAATATATCTTAACAGTGCGATTTTATCATTTATTTATCTATGCAAACCAGGCAAAGACGTTGACAAATTATTTTTTTAAATTTTAAATGCAAACTTGTCTAAACCTTCTCCATGTGGAACTAGTATTTAGTTGTGGGTCAAGAAAGTCCAAAAAGACCTTTTTAGCTTGGGCGGTTTGTTGTTTTATTTCACACCACGTGTCATTGTCTTGAGAATAAGATTCTTTGTTTGAATGGCGTCCATATTCATGTGTCGCCTCATACACAACCGTTAAACAAAGAAATGATACTCTAGGGAATGACACGTGGTGTGAATTGGGAAAACATTACAAACGAGACCGGAAGTGGTATGGGTGGAGCCTTCAGTAGTTCACTTATGGAGGAAGTTCATCCAAGCAAGGCAATCAAAGCAAAACATGGACACACACCTTAACATCTTAGCCACAGACAGACAGACAGACACAGATTACTCGGTGTACCTGGCCGCCCTTTCTTTCTGAAGTTTCTGAAGATTTGACTGATTGTCTTGTAGCTGTTTGCCCAGCGTCTCCATGTGCAGCACGTGCCGGTTGCGGATTTCTTGTGCTTCTAGTGACAATGGGCCAGACCGCTGGCTCATTTGGGTCATAGCCTCGCGGGCCATCTTTTCTTCTGTTGCCATCTGGGAGGAGATTTCATGGACTCGGTCGCGCAGACCTTGAATCGTTGCATACAGATTCTCGTCATCACCCTTCAAAGACAAACCAAAGATGAACAGAGGTTCGCTTCACAGTAAGTAGAGAGTTTTAGAATCTCGTTTACGGGAAACGTGAAACGTCAGTTGACAAGAACAATTTTTTTTAGGATTAGTGAAAAAGAATCAAAAGATAATATTTGAAATAATATTTGTCTTTGGTGGGAAAATTTGCAAAAGGTAAAGTGGAATGCAGGGAAACGATGAAAACGTGATGTCTGCCGTTCGTAGGTTGGAAAAACACCGCGATTTTAAAACTCTTTAATATCGGAAGAAAATTTAGGGAAGGCGTGCACCTACTGGGTTCCCACTCATCTGGAATAATAGGATTCCCTGAATTTTCCCTGAATTTTCCCTGAATTTTCCCTGACCAAAAACCCTTTTTCACTGACCACACTGTGCACATATTTTTACGACAAATTATAAAAATTATTTACTTTAAGAGGTATCTCTGTATCGTAATGACTAGCCAAGGGAACAAGAACAACAACAACAACAAACAACATACCTTAGCACTTCGGATATCAAAGTGAACCAACAGGGAAGACATCTCGTATTCTTCACTGTAGGCGTTCTTCAGGGGAAGCGATCTGTAGCCTGAATTAACAAGAAACATCGTTAAACTGGTTCTAAAACATTCCGACTCTCGAGCCTCAGATGCATTAGACTAAATGTGTTTATCAAACTCTGAAACAACCTCTGGGCTGATCTAAGTCAGGGCACGGCTAACTCACAGATCGAACCCTGAAATAACCTCTGGGCTGATGTAAGTCAGGGCATGGCTAACTCACAGATTAAACCCTGAAACAACCTCTAGGCTGATCTAAGTCAGGGCATGGCTAACTCACAGATTAAACCCTCAAATAACCTCTGGGCTGATCTTATTCAGGGCATGGCTAACTCACAGATCAAACCCTGAAACAACCTCTGGGCTGATCTAAGTCGGGGCATGGCTAACTCACAGTTCAAACCCTGAAATAACCTCTGGGCTGATCTAAGTCAGGGCATGGCTAACTCACAGATCGAACCCTGAAACAACCTCTGGGCTGATCTTATTCAGGGCACGACAACTCACACATAGAATTGGAATTTAGCGACTGGGTTTGCGGAGCAAGGAAAACTGAACACGGAGAAAACCCTGGAATCATGGGAGAGACCTAACACGTGTAATCTGGTAATGCCTAGTCCAGGAATCAAACCTGAGACCCCAGAGGTGAGAGGCGAGTGTACTATCCCTATACACTCTCCTTGATCCCTCCCCTCCTTAGTATATTATCTACCTGTCCGTAGACTTCCCATGGGGAAGATAGCATGTCCGATGAAGTTGGGTTCTCCAAACATGTCCTCATCAAACAAGACGAAGCGCACGAATGCCAGAGGAGGGTTGATTACATCTACTTCAAATGTCATGAACCAGACGGGGTTTAAACCATTGTCAACTAGAAGAATATTACAAAAACAAGATTAAATTACACAGAAGAAAGGGTGGATCCAGGGAGAGGGGGGGGGGGGGGGGTGTGAATTGGGTGACTAGACATCATTCTTGATATCGAACAGTGAAGCCCATTTCTTATATAAATAGCTGCTCGGGTCTTTATCACACAAGAGCGTCGTATTTGTACGACGTCCGAAGGCGAAGTTTCGCCAGCATCATTGCTAGCATCATCCCTCTATCCTCATACTCATCGCGATCACAATCATCATCTTTATCGTCATCATCATTATCGTCGTCCTCTTCATCATTATCGTTATATCGCCGTCATCATTGCGAGCATCATCCCTCTATCCTCATCGCCATCACGATCATCATCCTTATCGTCATCATCTCACCTTTTGTTTCAGTTCTGAACTTGGCGCAGTCGTAAGGAGCACCGACAACCTCCACTTCAACAAAAGGAGAAGCGATTCCTCTGCCGGATTTCACAAGATGTCGACAACCAAATACCTGGCAGAAAAACGAAAGATGAAATAATCAGAACCCGCAGTGCGCGCGTTCAGCTACTGCCTGCTATAAAGTGGTACCCTTGAAAAACAAGAATGACTTAGAGATAGCGTTCTAAGAAGAAGAGAAGGGATTTGGAATGTATATATTGTGCCAGTTAAGGTTGACTTGATGACATACCGTTAGCGTCAAGGTTATTGGTTCTACTCCACTAGTGTCCCTTTCGTGAGGACAGAAGTAATCTTGTCGTAGGTTATCAGGCATTAGAACATAGCCACACCTAAAACAACAACAACAAAATTGAGAAAATTGCAACAGTGACCTCTGAATATGTTAATGATTTTGTCAGCAGAGCTATTTTTTTCGGGATTTGTGTCAAGTGACCAGTTCCTGCAAAGGGTTTACACGTGGTCCTCTTTTAACGTCTCTAATTAATGAGGGACGGGACCGCCATTAACGTGGTCATCCGAGCCACGTGAAGGTCTAAACATTTGCAGATGTTATTACAAAGGCAGTACCTTCTCCTCAGTTATTTTAAGACCCTGAGTGTTGCTGAACCATGACCTCCCGCGTGAAAGTCACAGTAAGTCACACTAAGTCACAAAAGTCACAATAAGTCACAATAAGTCACACTAAGTCACAGTAAGTCACAATAAGTCACAGTAAGTCACAAGAGTAATTTATTAATCATATTGGTTATCTTACCGGCCATTGTCCAGAAATCTTCCGTGATTTAGCTGCATCGACCGATCTGGTAAGGAAAGCGAAAGTACTGTGCCTAAGTTTATTGTATTATTAGGGTAAATCCCATAGAGCAAGCAAGAGTTTTCGTATGCGTTTTAAAATCAGAAATGTTGAGTTTCGTCCGAACGAAGCGATTCGAAAACAGATTTTATGATCCTTACCAGGTGTTTGATAGTTGAGTGCACACAGTTGTACACCACAATTCCACATCATGACAGGGTCATAGTTAGACGAGTCGATTCTGCTTCCCTTGGGATACACACGACTGATCTGTTTACGATGATATCTACGTGCACAAAAACAATTATTGGATGAGTTTGAGAATGATAATAAACGAGATTGAGCATGATATCGTAGATTATCAAGACTAAGGCTGTGTTATCTGCCGTAGCCGTAGGGATTCAACCAATAATCATATTGTCATGTTACTATTTAAGGATACCTGACAAATTCCTTACTGCACTTCTTGCTGATATATCTGTCAGCTTTTGTCTCAGGAAATGATGACATCTCATAGTGTTTTCCAGAGAAATCTACAATAAGGATACAGAGTATTAGCCAATTCTAATACAAGACTTTTGTAGTGTGCTTGTAGCCCAACTTTAATTCTGGTTACTGTAAGACGTTTCATAGTACAATGATAGTGGTTGTGATGGTGATGATGGTGATGACGATAGTAATGGCGATGAGCGCATGGTGTTGGTGAAAGTTATAGTGATGATGATGTGGGTGATGATGATGATAATGGTGGTTGTGATGGTGATGACGATGTCGATAGTTATGATGATGATAGTGGTTATAGATGATGGCGATGAGTGCATGGTGTTGGTGATGGTGATAGTTATAGTGATGATAGTGGTGGTCATGGTGATGATGATTATGATGGTGATGATGATATCGATAGTGATGATGATGATGATAGTGGTTATATATGATGGTGATAAGTGCATGGTGTTGGTGATGGTGAAAGTTATAGTCATGGTGATGGTGAAGGTACTGATGGTGGTGGTGATGATGATGATGATGATGAAGTCATGATGATGATGGTGGTGGTGGTGGTGATGATGATGATGAAGTGATGGTGATGACAGTGATGATGATGATGATGACAGTGATGATACAGTGATACTCACTTTCTATATCGAAGGGTACAGGCTGACAATACACTATCAGGTCTGACAGTTCAGGACTAATATTTTGTCTGATTGATTGTTTCCTCATATTTTCTTTTTCTTCCGGTGCACAGGCAGCCGCTTCTTGTAGTTTTACCAGCCACTCGCTTAATTTCTTAAAACAAAAGAAAAAATGTAGTAATATCCCTAGATATCACCACAACTAGAGGGATGTGGACGTGTCCTTCACTAAATTCCACCAGCTTCTGCGTATCTCTGCTGGGACACAACATTCTAGGATTTCATCACTCACTTGCTCGCTGCGCTAGGGAAATTCTCACTTTGCAAAGATAAAAAGCTCTGGTGGGAGACAAGAGAGGCTGACTTGAGGAGTGTTAATCACAATAACTTAACTTACATCGGGTGTATCTGCAGCTGCTTCTAATAATGTCTGGCCATGTTTGACAACTCGTAGAAGATGTCTTTGTCCTCCTCGGGGAGGTGGCATCTCTGCAGAAATAACAAGCAATAACGAGTTAAGGACGTTGACGGGAAATAGACCCTTTGCCAAAATGCAGCCGCAAAATCGCATGAGTTAAAATTAAACTGAGTGAAAAACCAATACCAGCACTAGAAAGAGCAGCTTTACTTTAGTAATCCTACGAAGATTCATTATTCAAGGCTTATTATTCAATATACTAGCTGAGAAAACTTGTTTTGAAAATTGACAAATTTACAGACGTTTATATGTCTGAAAAGATATGAAACTTAGCAATGGCACATTTCCTTCAACTTCCACCAAGTTGGCTCAGTCAGTTAAGCCTGGTTCACACTAGCGACACAACCATAAGCATGACGACATACGCAAGCGCTGATAGTACTTTAAGGATGACTGAATTTTTGGTTCTGTCCAAATATAAAGGAGTTAACTAACCACGAAAGACTATCTGTGCTTGTGTATGTCGTTATGCTTATGCTTGCGTCGCTAGTTTGAACCAGGCTTTAAGCATTGGACTGTTGTGCAGAAATTTCCTTGAGTGACCTTGAAACAATAGCTCTAAGTTGTGGTTGGACTTGATGTGTTCATATATTTACTGTATCTTATCAAGTCCAACTTGGAGCCAGAATTTTCAAACAATAGTTCATCAAAATATAAACTTTTCTAATTTTTCGGACTTGGTGGACCATGGGCATATTGGACTACCTTAGCTTGTTAGACAGCGGCTTGCTTACCTATTGAACATCCTTGGACATCAATAGCACCCTTCTGTAGATCACCCAGCACTTTACTGTCTTTTTCTTGGTTAGTCTGGATTGGATAAAAGATAAAACCATACTTAATACAGGGGCCTAGCCAGGATTTTGCCATAGGGGGCCCGAAACCCATTTTCAGAACATGAACCAAAAAAACGTCCAACCAATAAACGGTCAATCAAAATTTTAAAAAACGGCCAACCAAAAAAAAACAGTCAACCAAAATTTAAAAAGACGGCCAACCTGGCTACGCCCCTGTAATATTACTATCAACCCAAGGTCTCTCAACCTGGTTGGACTGGAACCTGTTACTTGAACGTTTTGGTTTTTGTTAGTTGTGTTTCCATCAGTATTCTCACCTCATCTACTGGTTCCTCAGGCGCTTCAGGTGTTATGATCTCTTCACAATAATTGGCGGGAAAAAGTTTCTGTTTTTGATCCCCATAGTCTCCAGTCCACCTACAAATAACGATTTTACAAATTAACTTCCGCAACGGTTTGTCATGTGATGATATCAGTTTTGAGAAACTAGATCCCTGTCCCTTCCTCGTATTTTACTAGCTCCCACATGCACACCATTCTTTATCTAACTTATCAACAAGTAGTTGCCTTGAACCCAGTAATTGTGTTATCAAAATTTTGACATTCCCCTTGTCGCGGGCTACAAACAAAAAAAACAGGCAGTGCGGTAAGGAAATATCCCATATCTTGACATAAAATACATAGAGGATATTACAACACGAGAAGATAAACTTCATATCTTTAAGCCAACGTGTAATTTTCTTTTTATTATATACAGCTATTTCAAAAACGTTGAATACTGAATACTGCATACTGAATAGTGCATTCCAAGACCTAAAGTAAAATAAATAATAATTTATTCTATTTTTAGTGCATTCCATCCGAAAGAATATACTAGCTACATATAGAGAGCAAATCGCTGTATATTTACTTTTTATTTCAAATTAATGAGACCCTCAATGTCCTTTGGTCTTGGAATGCACTATTCAGTATTCAGTATTCAACGTTTTTTGAAATAGCTGTAGACACATCAACAAACAAAAACTATGCAACACGCATTAAAGGGAGCGGGAAAGTGACGTCATCGATATCTTCACGCGTGAGGATATGGAAAATATGTCACTAGGTCCCGGATGTAGTTCGTACAAAAAAATACGAGTGGCGTATTTCCCAGTAAAACACTAAGGTCTATATAATAAAAAGATTTCAATTAGAATATATTTCCACTCACCATCCACTGTCATCTTTTATCACATTAGTAATAAAAGCTCCTCGGCAAAACGTCATCTCTTGTTCATTGATACCCTCATAATCCCACAATGCTCTGCAAGCAGGCTATTAATCAAAATCAAGGGTGAGAAAACTAGAATGCAAACATGTTTTACAAAAAAAAAAAAAAAAAAAAAAAAAAAAATGATTCAACATGTCAGAGATTCATGTAGACTTTCTAAAAGTCCTTTTCAATTTTTTTTTCCGGGCTTGGCTTCTGGTCGCTCGCTCCCAAACATTGAGTTACCGGGTAAAAGAGAGAGGTCGACTTGTTGCAAGTCTAACATTCATGCGACAATGAAATGAACGCCATTGCATTTTCCTTCTTATCCTGTGCAGAATCCATAGGCAGTCAGTCCATTTGTTAGTCAGTTGGTCGGTCAGTGCAGTTTGTCGACCAGTTAGTCAGTCAGTGCAGTCTGTCTGTCAGTCAGTGCAGTTTGTCTGTCTGTCAGTCTATCAGTTGGTTGGCCAATTAGCCAGTGCAGTCAGTCTGTCTGTCAGTCAGTTTGTCTGTCTGTCAGTCAGTGCAGTTTGTCTATCTGTCAGTCTGTCAGTTGGTTGTCCAATTAGCCAGTGCAGTCAGTCTGTCTGTCAGTCAGTTTGTCTGTCTGTCAGTCAGTGCAGTTTGTCTGTCTGTCAGTCTGTCATTTGGTTGTCCAATTAGCCAGTGCAGTCAGTCTGTCTGTCAGTCAGTTTGTCTGTCTGTCAGTCAGTGCAGTTTGTCTGTCTGTCAGTCTATCAGTTGGTTGGCCAATTAGCCAGTGCAGTCAGTCAGTCTGTCTGTCAGTGCAGTCTGTCTGTCAGTCAGTGCAGTCTGTCTGTCAGTCAGTGCAGTTTGTCTGTCTGTCAGTTGGTTGGCCAATTAGCCAGCAGTGCAGTCAGTCTGTCTGTCAGTCAGTCACTCGGTGTAGTCTGTTGGTGGGTCAGTAAGTAATCTAATGTAGGTGTCAGATACATGTGGTCCATATATACAACATTCCTTTTTCTAGGTGTTTATCTTGTGCTGAATGTATCACCTTGGTAACAAAAGAGTTTGGCTCGTGGTAAACTTCACTACTGCCATATATGGCCTCTTCTTCTGGAATCTAAAAAGCAAATGGCAAAAAGCCTGTTAAAACATACACATGCGCAAGCATTTTTCACTAGTGTCGATATCAGAGGCCATGTGAGAGGAACTCTTTGCGCCATGAAAAAAAAAATAAAAAAAGTTCCCTTACCTGACCAACCACAGACAAGACCTAGAGAAAAAAATAGGGAAAGCGATTAAATTTTAAGGCTGTTAACCTGTAACCAGGGTTCGCACAGGATCCCCTGTGAGAATTACTAAAACCTTTCCAAAACTTTCCAAAGCCCTTTGACTCAAATTTCCAAAACCACACATATTGCAAAATCCATGGATCTGAAACATTCGAAATACATTTACCAATGCAAGACAATTCTTTGCAAGGCATAAGACAGACAAGCTACGAAAAATCCATCACTTTTCCATGGCCTAGTGGACCATAAATCAATTTTTCCAAACTTTCCAGGTCTTGAAAAAATCCATTATCAATTTCAAAAACTTTCCAAGACTTTGCAAAACCCATACGAACCCTGTGTAACTGCGCTATCCAGATAAAACATCAAGCAACTAGGTGTATGTTACACATAGCCATACAAATTATAGAGACCATTCCGTGTAAATGATGTGTACTGGTCAAATATTTGAACAGTTAAAAATTCATCCAGAAGGAAAATGATCCACAGGGAACCCATAACCAGGTACCTGTTCATTGATGGCATATTTCAGCTTCATTCCCTTGTATAGTGGATGTTTCATGTAAAACTCGACTAGCTCAACTAGACTTTCAAACTGAGCAGTGCCAATGGTGAAGAGTCTTCCTTCTCGCTTTAGTTTACAGTGTTTTATCTTTCCCTCTGCCCTGTAGGAAGTAAAATCAAGGTTATCATACACATTTATAATAAAACAAATATTGGGATTTAACAGTGGTTCCACTAAATATCTATTCCTTCATTAAACTCCCAGGGGCTGATCCAGGATTTTCTTCAGGAAGTGGTGCTGCATTGAAAGGGAGGAGACACGTAAGAAAAACCCATACCCCCCCCCCCCCTCCCCAAAAAAAAAAAAAAAAAAACAAGGGGAAAAACAATATTTTGTATTGGCTATTTTCGAAGTAGGGGCACAAAGTTGCACAATGATGTGTCCAGTCCCACAAACTTTGCCATATTTATGAATCACAGATATGAAACTCAAATTTCTACCTGAATGAGATAGCATACGACTCCTCTCCTGTTCTCTCATCCTTTTCTCTTCTCCTGACCAGGAAGGCACCATTTCTTCGTACTCTTTTCAGCATGTCCTCAGCAGCGCTTCTCGTCAAGTTATCATGATACCAGCTACAAAACGATAATTAGCACATTAGGTCAAAAGGTCTATGAGCCTGAAGGACACTAAATACATTTTAAAATTTTACTCTGTTGAGAATTGAATTTCAATTGCCCCATTTTAAAAGTTTCGATTCTAGGAAACACTTTCAAGTGTCTTTGTTGCAATGAAAATGCTCAGTTTTTTGGATAATAATTTTAGTGTGGAAACAAGATTTAGTCATTATTTCACTTACTCTTTATCCAGATGAGCATTGGGCTGCAAGAAACATGAATGGAGAAAACTAGTTAGTTATCAAGTCCAGAATTAAATAAATTGGGTTTTAATTCAGCTACCACAAAATGTGAAAGATTCTAGGGGTTTTCCAGAGGCATCATGCACTACATACATAATTACTTTATGCCGAAATGTTAGGGTCTTAACCATGCAAGGTATACTACTTCGTACCTGAGGTATGGCATCAGTAAGTATCATTTCAAAGTTGTTGCTCCTCATGGCATGTGACTGGTAATAATTCACCAAACTGTACAGACTATCAAAGGTAACCTGCTCGACCAGGTAATACTTTGTCTGGCCATTCTCTTGTTTGGATCGGATGCGACAGTGTTGAACTTTACCCCGTCGCCTAGGAATAAAACACAACAGATTCAAACACAAATATCAAATTTATTAAAACCTGAAACAACCTCTGGGCTGATCAAAGTCAGGCCACAGCTAACTAACAGATCTAATTAGAATTACTGGTAAGTGTGGTTTTGTAGAGGGTGGAAAATCAGAGAACTCGGAGAAAACCCTCAAATCAAGGGAGAGACCTAACAAACTTAAGCTTAAGACATTACTGATTCTTTGGCACTCTTTAACAAAAGGAGTTTTAATTGCTAAGACAAGATTAATAATGGTATTAACCATGGCAATACAATCTTACAATTTTCTGTCGCAACAACAACAGCAACAAAGAAACGGGCAAGGTGTCTGTATTAAGAGGGGGACCGTACACAAGGTATGACTGGAATCAAGACCAATGACTCATACTTACCAGAATGATAAGGAGAAATCCCCAACAAATGTTGTGCTTTCACGAACAAGAAATGAACCATCACCTCGATTGAATTGGTTCAAATATTGCTCTGCTTTCTTACGGCCATCTGGCAGCTTACCATGAAACCACCTGAACAAAGATGAAGATGCAGACATTATTAGGGCCATCATGTTATGCTTATCTCCACATGAACATCTGCTTACTTGAGCAGAATATTCCTTTCCAAAAATTGAAGATCATGCACGAAGATCACGTGCCAGTGACCATGTTAAATGGGAGAAAAATAGAATTCCTTTCGGGGGAATTGAATTCTTTCTCATTTAAAATTATTGTTTTGCAACATGGCTGCCATCATGTGATCATGCAATTTAACCTCTATACAACACAAGGCAAGACTTACTTTTCACCATAATGAAGCTCATCTTTCTAAAAAGGAAAAAGACAATGATGCTAGTTAATGTTAAGTTTACATAATGAAGTGCTCGCACTTAATCTGTGAAAATGGCCCCAAATATATTTTGCAATAAACAGTACAAAAGTCTTGCAATGTCTATTGTTTTCTATTGTTTCATTACTGGAAGCACAGGTGGCATAGCAATTTGATCACTTGCCTCTCACCAATGCAACCTGGATTTGAGCCTCATCGGGCTTGGTGTTTTATGCGAGTAGAGTTGTTTGTTGGTTCTCTCCTGTGTTTTTTTAGGGTTTTTCTCCAGGTCCCCCGGTTTTCCTCCCTCCACAAAAACTCCTAAATTCTGGAAAATTTTGGGAAAACTCATAATAATCACTAGAGCAGTGAATAACACCTCATAATCACAGCCCATCAAACTCTATATTCAAGTCTGAAATTATAGTAAATAAATTACAATAAGATTTATTATCAATTATACAGTGTTTTCCTACCTCCCCTACACCAACGCCTTCCAGAAGACCATCATCATCATCCTCTTCTTCTAACGTTGTTTGTTCTTCTGTCCAGAACATCTTGTTCTTCACTGTCAAACAGAAGAAATGCTGCTTCCAACTCTGGAAAAAAAGAACATGAAAAACAGGTCATTTTTTTGTGATGAGAGAAGGAAGGAATGGATAAATGGATGGATGAAACTGCAGGTGGATGAGATGACTGGATGGATGAATGGTATGCAAGGTGGATTGACAATTGAGAGAGGATTAATGTATGGATGGGCAGTTGTTTGGGGTGAGTGGGATGGAATGAATAGGATGGATGGATGGATGAAAGGGCAGGTGGATGGGATGAATGGACGGTATGCAAGGGGGATTGACAATGGATGGAGGATTAATATATGGATGGGCAGTTAGGTGAGTGGGATGGAATGAATGGGATGGATGGATTGTGAGAATGGAATAGATTTGGTTTTATTTAAATGAGTAGGTGTAAAATGTCATTTGATTTTCACCAACTTTATAAAATGTAGATCTATGTAGATGGTTGAGTAGATAGATGGAGGGATGAACAGGGCAGGGCAGGGCAGGCTGGCTGCATGGATGAATGGAGTGAAGGAAAAAGGGTTGGATAGAAAGACAGGCAGATTGCTCCCAGCAATGAGATGCACTCATGGAGTTCATTTGGAGTATACGATTTATGTTTTTACTGACAAGAAATGTTAGTTGAAGGTTGTTGAGCTTACATGGTCAATTTCATCCTCTAAGAGAAGGTAACCGTTAAAGGAATGACTCAGATCATCTTCTGATACTGAAAGCAAAAATAATAGTGTCACACAATAAAAAAAATCATTAACTGGGGATGGAAAATCTTCATCTCTCAGTAGATGATTTTCACATTCATACAATACTGCAGCTGCGTGTCTTGATTACAGACTCATTTACTCAGGGTTAGCCTCATTTCAGAATCAGGATATTCACAAATACCAACAGTAAAGTAAAGAATGCACAACTTCAACAATACAAACACTTTGAAATTCCATGGACCTTCACTGGAACCTGTGGATAATCTACACAAAATTGCAGCTAACCCTGAGCAACAGAGAACTCTAAGCTGGAGTATGGTGTTGAAGTTGCAGTACAGAGCGATCACTTAGTACATAATATGGAATGCAGAATACAAGCAAAAATTACTACAAACAAAACAAACTTGAAGTGACTTACAAGCATCAAATGTCTGGTCTGTGTTGGTAATTTGATTTGGATCTTTGGGAAGTTTTTTGTGCTACAGAAAAGAAAAACAAACAAAAAGTTTAATGAGAGCTACATATATACATAACATGATTTCATTGCTAGCATCTGCATGCCTTCCCCATCGTGTGCTATACTTGTTCTTGCAGTTACAGCAGTTGTTGTGGAGGAAAACAAAAAAGGCTTCAGAAAAATTTAAAGAATTTAAATCATCATAATGAAAGATGTGAACTCCTTCCCCACTATGTGCTGTAGCCATAGTAACTGTTGTTCTTGTAGTTGTTGTAGTAAAAAATATAAATGTAAATCAACTCATCACATCACTTCATTGACAGTCGCAACTGTTAAACTCATGGCCCTTTATTTTCATGTCTCTGAATGAGACACAACCGTCATTTTAAATTAAGTGGTTATCTGAGCCACGGCAAAGGTGTAACCATTTCCAGATATTTTTAGAGCAAAGGCTGCATGGTCTATGCAGATATTTTAAGACCCTGAGTGTTGGTCCAGCCACAAGGATTTAAACCCATGACCTCCCACACAATGGACCAGTGCCCAACAAACTGAGCCAACTGGGAGGTAGACTCATCACTTTGAATATCAATTTCCATTAGTACATGCACATATTAGCAATGAACATGTGAACTATTACAGTGCCAATCAAAAAAACGTGGGTGTTCTATTGTTCTTTGGCCAATCACAAATGACTCTCTAACCACATGATGATGGAAAGATAAGAATAATGTTTCTGATTGGTTAAGAAACATTCTTGAAATATTTCTAGGTGCCCATGGTTTTTAGATTTGCACTGTAATAGGAAAGAGGGTACTGGGTGTGGTGTGATTTAGAATTGTTGTAATGCAAAGCTTTAAATACCTTAAGAATAATTTTATTTTTGAGTGTTTCAGGAGAGGGCAGTTCTTTGCCATTATCAATTGGTTGTGCAAGGAGATATTCTGTTGAAGACAACAAATGTTTTAATGGATTATTAGGGAGTTTCTGCATCATCAGTTTCCTGGGAGAAGAGTTAAACTCTAAACTAGAAAACCCAACATGAAATTTTAACATTTCAGGATTCATTTGATAGTTTGTCCATGATTGAGTAATCACTGCTCAGCTAAGACATGGCTAGACTTGCTACAAGCTGTCCACTCTCTTTTCCCTTCTCTGTCATGGAAAGATCATTTGGTGAGTGTGAGAATATTATGAGCAACGGAGTTGTGAAAGCACAACTTGTTTCCCTCAAGCGAATTCAATTTCCGTTTTTCACCAAAAAATTCACCAATGTTGACTGATTGTCTGTTTGATATCATTTATTCACCAACAGAAAAAGCTGCCGGTAAATTTGGCACAAAGCAAAAATGAAAAGTCCTTAGTCCCACCAGTAAGATAGGGGAGAGGGTGGGAGCAGAGGGCTTGTAGAGAGTCTAGGATACGACATGACCTGTTGTTACAAATATCCTCACCTCCAAACACTTCTTTAAAGGCTTGGGCCATGAACCTCTGTTGGCTGAGACTACAGTGATTTTCTAGCGACAGAATCAAGGGAAAACTGAAAAACAAGAAGAGAGTATGATTTAAAAACAATATTCCAAAAACATAAATAAATTAAGTTAAAAAATAATTGTCAAACTTATCTCTTGGTGGAGAATTCTAAGTACTGATAAATTTTCTCAAAACATAAGTCTTCCCAATAAGTTTTAGTGCTTGTGAGTTGAGTGTTGTGTATTGTAAAATTAATAGTGAATGTAGAGGTAGTGCATGTGTAGAGGAAACCTCAAGGAAGAGCCACTTACGGGAAGTGATGTTTGTAAATATATATTATATATTTTCAATTTTCAAAGATTTTGAATTCCTGGTATCAACTTACTCTGAAGCAACAAAAGCATTTTCCTTTATCTGCCGAACGACATCGAGAAACTTGATCTTGGAGACAAGTGTGTGTCCATGGGTAATGATTGGCTGTCCATCTGGGCCATCCCAACAATCCACTGAAGCAACAGGCAAAAATAGTCATGAGCAGGAATCTACAGTCTATCTACCAGTTTTGGGTGCTAATTTTATCACAGTATGAGACAATCACAAACCAAGCTCTAAGCTTATCCCTGCTAGGTGAAAGCTCAAAGATTGAATTGGAATTTAGTAGTTGATTTTTAAGAAGAGAGGAAAATCGGAGAACCTGGAGAAAAACCCTCACAACACAGGAGAGAACCAACAAACAACACTACACACATAGGACAGCAAGCCCAGGAATTGAATTGAACCTGGGTCACATTTGTGAGAAGGATGGCACACCAAATGTGTGTCAACTGGTTATAAAAATAATACACTTTTACAGCTGGCTGGATTTTCAAAGGGGAGGGGGAGGGGGAGGAGGAGGGGGCACAAATCGTAAAAGGCACCATTTTGTTTGTCTTCTCCAAAACTGCGAACCAAAAAATAGTGAATTTTTCACAGTCACCCAGCTACTTTTTACTAGTTGGACTATTCAGAAGATGCTTCTGGACATTATAATTGCCAATCCGATTATGTTTATTGCTACTACAACCAGATTGTTTTATTGTTTATCACTCCTTTTTTTACAAAGGAGGATCCCAGGACACCCCAGAACCCCCTCCAGGATTTTCAAGGTGGGGGGGGGGGGGGGGGGGGGAGGGGAGAGAGGGGCACAAATCTGAAAAGGCACCATTTTGTTTGTCTCCCCCAAAACTGTGAACCAAAAAATAGTGAATTTTTCAAAGGCACCCAACTACTTTTTACTAGTTGGACTATTCAGGAGATGCTTCTGGACATTATAATTGCCAATCCGATTATGTTTATTGCTACTACAACCAGATTGTTTTATTGTTTATCACTCCTTTTTTACAAAGGAGGATCCCAGGACACCCCAGAACCCCCTCGCGATGCTCCTGTTTTACCCTATTCATGATAACTCACATTCTAGACATCTGCATCCCATCCTTAGACATCTTACATATGCTTCTACAGATGATTCACCCTGGAACTGGTCACCTGTCAAATATCTGTTGAAATAGATGAAAGTGTAACTAGTTTACAGCCCTTTAAGGGGGCACTTACCTATTCACCAGCCATGGTTGCTATGGAAAGTATTTAAATCTCTAAAAGGTTTTTCTTATATTATAACTTCATAGATAAAATCAACTTGTGAAAAGGATCATTTTCTGATATGTACGATGACGTCATCTCTCTTACGCAATTTATGACGTCATAGTTCATTAAAAATTAAAGAACAAGCGTGCATTCGGTCGGATTGACTCACAAATTAGTGAAATCACAGCTGACACGAATTAAAACAAAGTTAAGCATTATTTTTGAAAACGGTGAAAAGGCCAGGCTACCAAGCCATGTTGAAATTTTTAAATCTAAATATTTTCCCACTCTCTTAACGTAGAGTAAAATCCATGCTTAACTTTGTTCCAATTCATGTCAGCAATAATTTTGTTTATTGTGGGGTCAAACTGACTAATTGTACGCTTGTTTTTTAACTTTTTATGAAATATGACGTCATGAATGACGCAATAGTGATTACATCATCACACATATCAAAAATGGTCCATTTCACAAATTGATCTTACTTATGAAGTTATAATATAAGAAAAACCTCTTAGACATTTTTAAATACTTTCCATAGCAACTGTGCCTGGTAAATAGGTAAGTCCCCCCTTAAGACCTTAGAGTGTTGAAATACAAAGACATCGTATGAACAAGTTCCACTGCCAATAATTATTTGATGGCACTCACTAACAATAGATTCCCTTTACTCTGGGAAACTGAATTATTTCTCAAGTGTAATGAATGTCAGTACTATACATGGCTACCATCATGTGCTCATGTAAACCTCTTTGACCTTTGGACTCCTACAATGCTCCTTATCTAAAAAATTTAATCTTCAACAATTTTGAGTATGTTGGCCTGAATACCAGTTTAAGCTGTTCACTAGGAAACAGAAAACACTTTCAAATGAATATGGTCTTGCTAGGGCTTGCAGAATGTTTAGGTACGGAAAAACACTGAAAATACCTCAAAAATGCCCAGGAGTCAAAGGGTTAAGTAAAAAACTCTCAAACGAATATGGTCTTGCTAGGGCTTGCAGAATGTTTAGGTACGGAAGAACACTGAAAATACCTCAAAAATGCCCAGGAGTCAAAGGGTCAAGTGAAAAACTCTCAAATGAATATGGTCTTGCTAGGGCTTGCAGAATGTTTAGGTATGGAAAAACACTGAAAATACCTCAAAAATGCCCAGGAGTCAAAGGGTCAAGTGAAAAACTCTCAAATGAATATGGTCTTGCTAGGGCTTGCAGAATGTTTAGGTACGGAAAAACACTGAAAATACCTCAAAAATGCCCAGGAGTCAATGGGTTAAGTAATAGATGCAATCCAAATACCTACAATAGTCAACCTCACAAAAGATTCTAAAAGAGCTATTCTGGGTACTTACGTATTGTGTGAAGATGCAATCCAATAACAGTTGATTGGTTTGGTCATGTCTTGGTACACCGAACAGTGAGCTGAATTGAATGCACTGTTACCTCTTGAAAACAGGAAGTCAAGAAACTAAAAAAAAGAAGAAAAAAGTTGGTTGTCTTATGAGTATCTGTTGTGAAGGATGTGCAGTTGTTCATCTTTTCTTACCACAAAAAAAGACATTATTGGGGTAGCATTGACATCTTTTACAAAGAAACAATGCATTGATAGATAGTGAACATTGCTAGCAGGGCTTCAAATAACAGCTGGTCAGATGCAGGTCATGATGACCAGCCAAATTAGTTTTAGCTTGGTCATACTTTGTTCCTGGCTCAAAGTTACTGGTCAAAATGACCTGCAAGGCAAAGATTTGACAAGACAAGTTCCAATTCAGGGTGGACATTGTCCATTGATCAGCTGCTGTTATTTCAAGCCCCGACCAGCATGATTTTTGTAGAACAAGCTTCAGTACTCTTCAAATTTTATTGAACCCTGAAACAACCTCCGGTCTGATCTAAGTCAGGGCATGGCTAACACAGATTGAATGTTCTTTTGTTAAAATATTTACACATGACAGAATCAACACCCAAGAGTGGTATCACGTGGTCTGAAATGGGCACAACAAACAACAAAGCTAAAAAAGTCTAGTGTTTCCATGGCAACATGATTCACTGTTGCCTTGTACCATAATATTCATGATTTTAGCAGATTTCAGGCTCACCTCCGACACAGTAAAATAGGGCTCAGTGTAGTTCCTACTATTGTCAGAAAGGTATTCCAACATGTATTCACGCACAGAATTGATATCCCTGGCAGCCACTTCCTGTTGACCCAAGTCAAACCATTTATTAGTGAACATTTATCTCAATAGTAAATGGGAGACATCTCACTAGGGGAGTTAAAGCAGGTGTTTTTTATTAGAGGGGTGTGCAACCTATAAATAGGGCCCTCTCTACCAACATACAAATGCTAGATTCCATCCTTATTGACCACCTACCAACCCTCTATCTACTGCCCACCTAGCAACCCCATACTGACCACCAACCAACACCCTACTGACCACCTACCAACACCCTACTGACCACCTACCAACACCCTACTGACCACCTACCAACACCCTACTGACAACCACCAAACACCCTACTGATCACCTACCAACACCCTACTGACCACCACCAAACACCCTACTGACCACCTACCAACACCCTACTGACCACCACCAAACACCCTACTGATCACCTACCAACACCCTACTGACCACCTACCAACACCCTACTGACCACCACCAAACACCCTACTGATCACCTACCAACACCCTACTGACCACCTACCAACACCCTACTGACCACCACCAAACACCCTACTGATCACCTACCAACACCCTACTGACCACCACCAAACACCCTACTGACCACCTACCAACACCTTACTGACCACCTACCAACACCCTACTGACCACATACCAACACCCTACTGATTGCCTACTGAGAATTTATACTATATTTCATTACTTTACCTGCTGCTCTTCCAACAGAAACTTCTGAAATTTTTTGAGTGGCACATATGTACTGAAAAATGAATAAAAAGAAAATGGAAATTAGAAAATACATTGATCCCCAAGGCTTGATTACAACAAAGAATAGCACAAAATCAGATGACTTTAATGTTCTTCTCTTGTTACATAATAAAATTAACTCCTTTTCCCTTGATATCATAAAAATAAATGTGGATGAAAGAATGAAAAAGAAGACATTTACAAAACTTACCCATTTTCTATATAATCTGAAAACTTTGTTGTAAGCTGAAATAAAAATCAAATTTAATTTTTTGACAGACTTTCTAAATTACATTGAAGTTTTTGAAAAAAATGCTTGATCAAAACCATGTTGGGATTCCTGTGGTGTATAACACAGGTATCCCATTAATAAACTTTACTCACATCTTTAAAGCACATGATGTCATGGTAAATTCTTTTAAACTGTTCAAAATCAATCTGTCCACTTCTATCTACATTCTAAAGCAAGAAAAAGAAAAAAAATATTCAACTTTTTATGACTTGCTGGGAAACAATAGTAAAAGTGTAATAGTTGACTGGCTTGTTATTTACAGGGAGGTTTAGTTAGCCGGAGTGGGGTACACCCATATAATAAAGGGTGGGGATGATCATTGAATATTTTAGTTGTTGAAATTGTAAGTCACTCCCTCTCTTAGGGGTAAAAAAAGTAAAAGCTGTTGGGTTTAAGCACTTGCAGTAATATCTAGGGGTACTACTCATTGGGTGCCCCAAACATCAAAATGGATATCAGACTTTCAGTCTATCAATGTTGCAATAAACTCAATAATTTTTGTTTGAAATGAATTATCTTAAGATCTAAACCAGGATCATGCCCAAAACTCTCTCTTTTAGGAATTGAATTTTTTTTCAACTCTTACCCCCACCTATAATTATGATTATGGACATACACCCTCAGGGAAGTTATAATAAATGCAAGATATACATGTGAGCTATACATGTATACATATATACAAGGGTTGGGGGTGGGGTGGGGAGCTTATAACCAGGATTTAATGGTTTACTAAACAGATTTCTGTGACTCCCAAAGCTTTTGTTGATATTGTTGATAGTATATAATTTATTATTATATGTATTGATTCACTTACCTGGAGAAGTTCTTTTATTCTGGCATTATTTATTTTTACATTTGCTTTCTGAAAGAAAGCTTTCATTTCTCTCATTCCAATTCTAAAAAGACAAAAGAAAATGATTACAATATAACACATCTATTATAATAACTGGCTCAATCAGAGGAAACCTGCTCTGTAGTAGGGGGCATTAGGGATTCAAGGGTGGTATACAGGTAGAATACCTATATCTTCACCTCTGGTGTCTCAGGTTCGATTCCTGGACTCTGTATTTGTTAGGTCTCCCCTTATTCAAGGGCTTTTCTCTGGTTTTCCTCCCTCTGCAAAACCCAACACACCGAATTCCAATTTGATCTGTGAGTTAGCCATGCCCTGACTTAGATCAGCTTTGAGGTTGTTTCAGGGTTCAATCTGTGAGTTAGCCGTACCCTGACTTAGATCAGCCCAGAGGCTGTTTCAGGGTTCGATCTGTGAGTTAGCCATGCCCTGACTTAGATCAGCCTAGAGGTTGTTTCAGGGTTTGATCTGTGAGTTAGCCATGCCCTGACTTAGATCAGCCCAGAGGTTGTTTCAAGGTTCGATCTTTGAGTTAGCCATGCCCTGACTTAGATCAGCATAGAGGTTGTTTCAGGTTTCGATCTGTGAGTTAGTCATGCCCTGACTTAGATCAGCCTAGAGGTTGTTTCAGGGTTTGATCTGTGAGTTAGCCATGCCCTGGCTTAGATCAGCCCAGAGATTGTTCACACAGGGTTATTGATAAAATCTAATAAAGGTTAAGAAGTGTCTACAATTTTTCTATAATTTTTCAAACCCTTATGAGCAGAAATTTTCTTCAGCTTAAATTTCAAATAATTTTTTTTTTGACAAATAAAAAGAAACTTTATTAATTTTAACGTATAATTTAACTTCATTATTTACCAAGAAAGGGCTAGACAAACATCAATAATTTTTAACAGGCTTAATGCAAGGAATAATCATTAAAAAAAAACAGCTTCATGCATTAAATGGTAGACAGAACACTTTTTTCCTTCTGTTTCAAGGGCCAAAATAATTACTTTGTTTCCAATGTCTGAACATACTGCCATGGAAATTTTTTGCATCTCTAAGGGCAACCATCATAGTCTTCATCTATCAAATACTGAAGTGCCCAAAAAATATTTTTTCCAGTGTTTACTTAAATAACATGTTTCCACTGAAAATATCTTAAAATTCTAAGAGCAGCCATTATCGTAAAGCTTAGCTTTTAATGGCATAGTGAGAGTCCCACTTAGATAGGCAAGCACAAACATTACAGCGCAAAAATATCCTTCAAAATCCACAGAAATTCCATCATTCCAAAATATTAGTCATTAAGTCATAATTCTTTTCTGTTAAATCTTAACAACAAAAATATAAATTTTCTCCTTTTTCAAACGTTCTGCCTCCCTACACTGCTAGACCAATAACAGTATACAAACACAGGGAAGCACAGGTGGCGTAGCCATGAGAGTGCTTTCCTTGAGTCCCACCGGGCTCGGTGTCATATGTGAGTTGAGTTGTTAGTTGGTTTTCTTCTGTGTTTGGAGGGTTTTTCTCCAGGTTATAAATCTCCAGTTTTTGTCCCTCTACAAAAATCTAAATTCTAAATTCCAATTGAAATTATAATTATTGGACAAATAGCTAATCTGAAGAGCAGCTGAGCCACTGCTAAATCCCATTCATTTGTTTATCATTAGTACACCATTTTTTTCAAACTTAAAAACTTATTTTTCACAACCATCATTGCCAATATGGGAGTTTTCCATGAGGTTCACTCCCCAGGTTCTAGCTACCACTGCATAAACACAACACAATATTCATTTTTAATATATCTTCCCCAAGTTTGTTTTGTCTGTTTACTTTTCTGAACTAATATATGAAATCTTCATAAATATTGACATTTTACACAGCTTAAACATCCCTAATAGTGACCACTGGAAATCATCAAAAACGTTCTCGTAAAAACATGTTTTTTTAGCCATGACATTACTAAGGGTACCTTAAAAAACAGTTCGCAGTGAACACTTGTAAAATCTAGAACCATAGATTATTGAAATAAGGTCAAGGTTTTTGGAATATGTTTACGTTGCTAGGCTACAGTTATGTTGATGCTTGCTAGATATCTGTTATGAAGAACAAAGACTTTGGTATACAAGAAAAGTTTAATAAAATGTCCATAAATATGCCTGATCAAAATCATGTTACTTTATTATTAAAAGAGAATTCTTAAGAGTAAAAGCCTTAATGTAGACTTTCATAATTATATTCTAATTTACAGTGCAAATCAAAAAACCGTGGGCACCCAGAAATATTTCAGAAATCATTTATCAATCGTTCACTGAGCAATCTATAGCAACTCTCTAGCTGCAAGAAGTTTGACGGATTTTCAGTCATGTAGTTAGAGAGTCATTTCTAATTGTTCAACAATCAAATATAAACGATTTCTGAATTCTTTCAGGGTGCCCACAATTTTTCGATTCACACTGCAAAAATTATTTCATAATAAGCAATTCTGTCTCTGATCAATTTTCTAAAAACCTATTAATTACATAAAACTGACAAAATTTTGTAACTTTGGAAAGCGAGAAGTGTGACAGAGTTAAGTGCTCATGTCAAAAACATTCACTAGAAAGACAGCCATCGTTATATGAGGTTTACTTTTCGAGTGCAATACGGTACTGGTGCTGGACCAGTTTTACGTATCAGAAGAGCTTAATTTTTTATACTCTAATTTTTTATAAAAATGTGCAATACTGGTATGCATTTTATAACATGTTATAATATTATTTCTTACTAAAATTTCAAAAATAATTTACTAATGACTCAAAACATTTTTGATCTACCGGTATATATTTATTATTGGTATAGCTCATGCGTTCTGGAATCAGGTAAATACAGGGTTTTGGAATGCAAATATGCAAGCATAATTGCACTGCAGTCTGCTTAAGGACCAGATAATAATAATAATAATTTAATGCTTATATAGCTTTATTTCTTTATTTCAAAAATTTGATATTTTCACATGGGAAAATGACATGTTATTTTCACCTGGAAAATATCATCACTATGGTTACATACTAGAAAAAAGCTTGAAAAAGCTTTCTTTTCTTTTTCATTGATAATTATATAATAAACAGAATATTACATGGGCACTTGGAGATGTGAATTTTATCTTCTCTTGTTCAAAATCCCTCACTCGTGAGAGATCTTTTCAACACTCAGAAATAAAATTTGCATCTCTGTGGGCCCATGTAATATCCTCTATTTATTATTATTATTATTATTATTATTATATAACTTATAAAATTATATTTATCAAAATACTTTTCCTTTCATCTTTGTTATTTTTTCTATTATTTAATGAATAATTTAATACATGTCGTTGTCTAATGCAGCTCGAGGATATTTTTGACTCTTTTATGACTTACTTTAAAGTCTCGTCAACATACTGAATGATTCTTACAAAACGCACAGCTGGATTAGAGAATCTTTTTATTAATAACTCCTAGATCTAACTGGAGTGTATTATGCTAATTTAAAAAGCAGACAAGTTGCAAGTCAAAGTGAAGTGGAAAAAAAAAACCTTTTAATTCTAAAATTTTATTGATACTCTGAAACAAACTCTGGGAAAGTCAAGGCATGGCTAACTAACAAGTCTGAAACCACCGAGGCTGAGCTGATCAAAGTCAGGGTATTGCTAATTCACAGATCAAATTTGAATTTAGCACATTAGGTTTTGCAGAGGGAGGAAAACCACAAAAAATGGAGAAAACCCTCAAATAAAGGGAGAGACTGAACAAACTGTACTCACATTTAGTGCCAAGTCCAGGTATCAAATTCAGAGCCCCAAAAATATATTTAATTATTAACAAGATATTTTTTCTCAAAAGGCTATATGCAGTACTTAGTATTTTATATGATAGTGCAATAAACTATTTATTACATATTTTTTTAAATTTCAACTTGCTTACTGGCCCGTCAAAACATGACAAGATTTGAAAAAATATCCGCTATAAATTGTAGACTTCTGCAATATAGAGTTTCCTGCCCTAGTATTAATCAAGCGATCAGTGATTATGAGACGATATATTTAACTGCTCGAGCAGTTATTATGAGGTTTACCAAAGTTTACCAGCCGAGCAAAAGTAAATAAAACGTTTTTTAATTCTGAATTTTGTCTTTTCTCTTATTGATATAACGATACTCATCTACCTTTGGTCAATAATTACCAATAATACCCAGATAATTTTGAATGAAATAACATTTATGTTTGACACTGGATTCCTCGCAACAGTCACTAGTATGGCACTGCAAATGATTACAGCCAGTCATATTAGAATATTAGGAAATGTATTATTTACCAAATATATAGAGGATATTACATGGTCGCGCAGAGATATGAATTTTATCTTCGAGTGTTGATATTATCTTTCACGAGTGAGAGATAATATCAGCACGAGAAGATAAAATTTGTATCTCCAAGCGGCCATGTAATGTTCTGTTTATCATATGAAATTTTCAATGAAAAATAATGGAGAATTTGAGACTTGCTGAGCAAAAAGTCGAAATTTGACACCACCAGTGTTGATATACCAGTAAATCGATCCCCACTGGCCACTGGTGGGAGTGGGGATATCAATTTTATCATTTTTCAGTCGACTTGAAGTTGTCAAAGGCCTAACGGCAGTCTTCTTCAGTCGCTCACATTAAGGCTCGCAACTTATCCATTACTCATATTATTATCTCTGAGCCTATCCCACATGGCCTAGTGCCTTAACTCTCATCACACTCTATTTCATATAACAAAATATTATATCTGTGAAGCAATAAAATATTGCTAGTATACACAGTCTGCAAAATTTTGACTACAGCCAGTAAAAATACTAGAATATCAACATATATATTATTGCATTAACTCTCACCTGGACACTAATTAAATTTTGTGCAGCATATGTGGTATTGAAACTTAAGTAATAAATATTCATATCCTACAATATCAGCCATAATCTCTTTCAGTTCCAAATAGCATATAAAGCCATTAATTTACCGCTTAATTGAAATAGTAGGATATCGAGCTTGAGTCCCATAATTAGAATTTGTGATCCGAAACTCACACTTCTAGCTATCTTTTGCATAATTCAAAGTTACTTAGAAAACAATATCCCTGAATAAATATAAAATAAATTTATTTTGTTGTGACAATTTTGACATGTTTGATGCTGGTTGATCTGTGATAATTAATCAAGAATCCTAAGAAACTATAAACAAAACTAAAAAAAGCGTAACCGCCTCCATATTCACTATAAATAATTCTTTTTTGAATTCCAGCTGTTTTCTACTGGGTTGACTTAAATGGGATCAAGCAGTAAGTTTGACAAAAACACACACAAAATTAATAAATCTAGACAGAAAAAGCAATCAAAATAAAGACATAGTATGTGTGTAAACACTTTAAAGGAAACGTTCCTTTCAGTTATTTTAATATATTTTTTTAGTTTCTTACTTTTTCTTTTGTGTTGTGGAGTTGGCAGTGAGAGTGTTCCATTCTCTTAACAACCACCTACAATGGAAAAATGAAAAAAAGAGCAAGTTACAAATTGCAAGGTGTAAATATTTCCAACGCCCATTTGTCTGCTTATTTATGTAATTATCATTTCCGCTTTTGAGAGAACCGTTTACACATTAAGAAAACTGCGAAAACGGAGATAAAATAATACAAAAAATACTCCAAAGAATACTGAACAAAATGACGTGAGATGAATTATTGTTCATCACTTCCCACAGACCTGTTTCTATTTTAAATCTAACCAGGAGTATCTTTAAAACTTGACCTTAAACTTTTGTGGTTGGTGGAACAAAATGAATAAAGTTAATACCTCAAAAATGTATGAATTAAGACTTACCTGTAAGTTAGCACTGGCTGTGTAGCGACTAAACTTTCATACATTAAAAACACAAGTCCTTTAACCCAATATTCTCTTTCTTTGTGACTTCGAGCTAAAAAAAAAAAACAATTCAAAAGAGGCAGTCGATCATTTTGGAAATCAAAAATTAAATTATGAATTTATGCTTAATTTGAGCTCACAAGTACTCGAAAAATTACGAACTTGATTTTAACATTTATCGTATTTTTTAGGGATAAAACGCACCTCTGGGCTAGAAGGATAACTTTTTATAGGTTTTAATAGAGCAAAGAGACTTCATATATTTTTAATATTTAAAGTAAGCTTACATACCCACTAAACTTAGAGTTTTAAGTTTGAATTCGTTGCCGTAGAAGACAACAAAACAGCAATTTGGATCGAGTTTTCTTGTCAGGTCCGGGTTCTTTTCAAAATCTCTGGAGCCTTGACCACGACGAACCTCCGAGATTTCACGAATTTTCACTAACAGAAACGAAAAACCACAAATGAATGAATTAAATCGACTATAAGTTGACTTTTGACAGAGTAGGAAAAAAAACTGCACAACTTGTCTCATTTGCAGCCTAAATTATTTCCTTACCACATCCTTCTATACGATTGATATCCTTTCCTCCTCCAGTTCTGGACCATGCAATTTGAAATTCCTCCAACTTCAAGGAAAATATCCTCAATTCTGGAGCTTTTTTGCTGTAATATCTAGTCATTATATTTCCTTCTTTCAATGCAGTAATAATAGGCCCCATCTCAGTAGTGAGCCCGAGCCCCTCTTCTGACGGCTCTGGGTGCTCGACATAGCGAATGCTATCGTTACTAGCCATTTTTAAGGCTTGCAGTGGTGTGTATACGATAGATTTGGGATAATATTTAGGATTGAATAGAAAGATTCGCCATCTAGTTTACATGTTTGATTGCCTTCCTGCTGCTGCTAGTGATATCAGGCAGGACAAGGAAACAACACGTGATCTTCAAGCAGACTCGTTCTGGTGGAAACCGCGTCGTCTTCAACATTGGGAACTAGGTATTGGAAATGGAGGCAAGAAAAGATGGGCAAAATTTTTTCCATTTTTTCTTTCCTCAATCATTTTTTTGGCTAAATTTAAGCAATATCTTTTTTTAAATTAGAATGAAAAATATTATTCATTGTGAAATTGCAATAAAGAAAGTGACACATTTCTTTGTTTCATGAATTAGGGTCATTTGTAGGGGACCGTGATTATCGTGTTTCAACTATAAGCTGATAGTTTTCATCACGAGGCGATGGTATGGACTGGAGGGATCATCTCTTCAGGGGCATATCCAGGATTTTCTAATAAAGGGGGTACACAAATCTGAAATGCCATCATGTTGTTTTCCCCCTCTGAAACGCCGAACCAAACAAACAAAAAGAGGGGATTTTTTGCTGGTAACAAGCTAGTTTTTTTAACAGCCAGATTATTTTATTATTAATTATCACACAGAAGAGGGGGGTCAATTGCAAAGGCACCCTAGAACCCCCTAGATATGCGTCCCTGCTCCTATATATTGGGCCACTTGTCAGATCATCTGTGCTGTGATTGGATATGGTTGGTTCATGTTCTGGTTGGCTGATTTTGTTGAGTCTCTTTTGGTGTCAAGGGAAAAGATGATGATGCTGATAATTATGATAAATGGATGATGATGGTCATAATGAAGATGATGGTGTTAGTGGTAATGATGATGATGATGATAACATGATGATGACAATGATGATGCTGATAATTATGATAAATGGATGAGGATGGTCATAATGAAGATGATGGTGTTAGTGGTAATGATGATGATGTTGATGATAATGATGATGATGATGATGACAATGATGATGCTGATAATTATGATAAATGGATGATGATGGTCATAATGAAGATGATGGTGTTAGTGGTAATGATGATGATGTTGATGATGATAATGATGGACCAGTTCCAATAGTCCCTTTCACAGTTCCCTGCACCATCTTGAAAGGTAGGCATGCCTTTACATCATAGTGAGACACGAGATGACCTTCCAATGGTAGAGAGGAGATAAATGTCCAAGGTGTTAAAAAAGGTCTCTATCATTGCAAGGTCACCTCATGTCTCACTTTGATGCAAATTAAGGCACAACTACCTGAAACCACAGAACAGTACTACATGATTGAAATGTGTTTGATTTTTATTAGATAATTTAGTTAAGGAATCCAATTTTGATTCTTTTTCTTGAAGCTGATTCTTCTTCCAGTACTTCTAGTAATTTCTTGTTTATTGTTTTACCAACATTCCTTGCACTCTGTTGAACAATTAGTCATTCTTAAGCATTAGCTTTTCATATTTTCAAAATTCAAAGGAAAACCAGTTTTAAATGACCTTAATGGTACAAGAGTTATGATTTTAGAAAGCAAGTGAAATGTGGCATACATGGTTGGGAAGGATGGATGAATAGATGAATAAATGAATGGATGGATGAATAGAATGAATTCATCTGGGATAAATGGCTGGGGTTGATTGATGGATGGATGGAAGGAAGAATTAAGTCATGAATGGATGAATGAATGAATGATTGGATGGATTAATGAGTGAATGAATGGGTGGATGGATGGATGGGATGAATGGAACAAATTGATGAATGAATTGACTGAGGGGAGAGGGATACCGGTAGATGGATGGACAGACAGAGGGACAGATAAGCCACTGACACATGTTGCAATATTTCATGCAATGTTCCAGTCAATAATTGATTTTGTGAGCCATGTCACACAATGCAATTTGTTGCACGCAATATTGCTGAATCAGAAAACGATCCTACTCCAGCAACATTGCAAGCAATATTGTGCACAATGCTGCACCATGTGTTCATGCCTACAGATAAACAAGTCCATTGATGGATGAATTAGCCCATTCTACCTACATCTAACATTTCCAATATAGTCTGAGGGTCCAGTCCTCCAGTGCCTATCTTCTGTTGACTACAAATGTTACCAGACCCATTGACAGATACCAAGAGATGACAGTCACTGCAAGCCTCCTCTTCCATGCTGGCATCAACAACATGCCGTAAACCAATCTAGAATCATATATTATTTGCTTAGGGAGAAATCATTTCGTTTTTTGTTGTGCCCATCTCAGACCATGTGATGCCCGGCTCTTGGTAGTTGATTCTTTCATGTGTTAATATTTTAATAAAAGAACACTTCTCAAGGGAATGTCATGTGGTCTGAAATGGGCAATTTGCATACAAAGCTAAAGAGCTCTATTCGAGGGGAGGGTCATCAAGTTTCTACACAGGCATAAAGGAACTTCACTTCATATTTAGAGCTCTCTCTAATCAGAGAAAGAAGATGAAGGGTCAGGGCATGGCTGACTCACAGATCGAACCCTGAAAGAAACTGGGCTGATCTAAGACAGGGCATGGCTAACTCACCTTGGAAAGAGTAATAATAATAGGAGTATTATCTACATTTAAACGTTTACAGTCATGTGGATCATCAGATATTTCAAGTTCAACGTCACCTCCATCTGTTGTTACTGTGACATTTGGGATACTAAGAATACAAAATAACAAGACGGTATATTTAAATTTTTGTAATATAATCATTATATCAAGAATTTGATTTAGTAAGCTAGAGCACTTTATGCCAATATTAACACTAAGCCCACTGTTGGTCTGTCATTGTTTAACTGTCAGCCATCCACAGGGCAGATCCAGGATTTTGTTGAGGAAGGGGTGCAGGGCACAAAGTCAACCTGGGGGAGTACAACCATCAGAATCAAAGAAAGAAAACATCAAAATAGGGGGACAAAGTTGCACTGAGTAGGGTGCGCACCCCTGCACCCCTCCCCTGAATCCGCCCCTGATCTATAAATTTTTTTGTTGGCAAAGTATGGGAAACCAGTTGTTGTTCAACAGGTGTCTGCTGATCATAGTCAAGTACATGATTACCCAACTATGGAAATATCACATTTTCTCATGTTCAGGCTGCTGTCATCCATCAAACTTATAGTAGTCTGAATTAGTAATTTTTGTTTTAATAATTAATATCATTATTATAGCTCTCTTCATATTTCTGTGACCAGCACCAACTCTAGGCGTGTGGCATTTTTGATTCCATCAATCAAATTTAAGACAGGCCGAGTTCATTCTGATCCCAAGCAATAAAGAACTTCCCATATGAAATAAAGGCTGTTTAGCCACAGGAATTTCTGTATTGCTTGATTGGAATCAACTCGGCCTGTCGTAGTTTGATTGACAGAAACCAAAATGCCAGACATCTGGATTAAGTTAAGTCGCAGAAATATGAAAAGTGCTGTAAGCTTATTGAATTCATCATTGTGAAGCAGCATCTTATACCCCCTTATATTTAGGTAATTACGTTTTAGAAAAGTAAAAGGTATTATACAGGAAGTAAAAGTGTCACTTCCTCTGATCATGTCGCCTGTTAGTATTGTCATTGTCTGGTTTCAATCTTTATGCTGAAAGGGTTCTTACGGTGGAGTTAATTTGAATGTCATAAATATAAAATTCATTTCTATATTTGAAAAATGAAAAGAAATTTTGAATATGAAGAGTGACGTATTACAAGTGTGAAATATAATATAATATATGAAATGAAATTATTCAAATATTTTCAAAATATCTTTATATTAGTTGTTTGAAAAGTTTAATTTCATTGCATATATAAAGGAATTTTGTTGGTAAACTTCGAACTAGGTTCACAACCAATGTGCAAATTAATTAGAAAAACCTTAGAACTGAATTGAATTTGATACATAAGCTCAAAATGAGTGATATTATGAAAGGAGACAGTCCTCTAGCAGGAAGTTCATGATTAGATTATTGAAGGATGGCTTTGAAGTGAAAGACAAGTTCAAAGTTTTCACTGAATCCAAGTTCAAAGTCTGTCAAAGAAATTAGAATATAAACTTTGAAAACTTCCAAAAAAAATTGTAACCCACTGGTAAGAAGTACCAGCTGTACGAAAAACTAAGCGCGAAAAGGATTGTTGTTGTAATTCAAGCGGCCCTCGCCCGAGTCTTAAAAGTCATATATCTCACAGAATTTGAGGAGATGGATCGCAAAGATTTACTTTAATTTTTTAAACAACACGTATACTTCAACTTTTTTTCTCTAAATTCTTTGAAACGCGTGTTTTTGTATTGGGAAGAGACTTGGAGCAAGGGCCGCTTGGCTAAGCATCAAAGCGCGCTGTGATTGGACGGTTCGTGCGTGCTCCGGACACCTGGTAATGGGCTATTTTGATGATATGGTGGCTATCTTGGTAGGGGATAGATATGCAAAGCTTTGTTAATAGCATTGATTAACATTAACATTTTAAAATAACCACAAGACAATTCGACAAAAGATGAATAAATTAAGAAGATGGTCATGGAAGACAGACAAATAAATGAAACTCCATTCAGCCATCTTTGCTTTGTTTTGCCCCCTGGATGTCCCATAATGCCTTGTATTACAAGATGGCCACCATATTGCATGAGTAGGGGAAATATATTGCCTGCACAGAGTTTGCCGTATTGGATAATACATTAAATTTGTGATATATCAAGTATACAGGCTATCAATAATTAGCTATATGATATTAGCCTATCAGAGGCAAGACAATAAGTTAGTAAATGTAAGGTGAAATTTTGTAATAAATTGAAATTAATTAATTGATAAAAACAGTATATTTTAACCTTGTGTTGTGTAAAGCAGCTTTGATGGCAATGGAAAGGATATCATATAAATTACCACTACCACATTCCAATACCTGAAGAAGAAGAAAAAACATGATTCACTAGTACCAGTATATAATTGACAGATATCAATGATCAGCATGGCTTAATATATGTGCTTGGTTTCTGTTAGTTGGATATTTGAGAATAGTTTAGAGGAAGCACTCATTTGCTTTTATCCAGTAGCCTAGCGAGGGGGCATGCTCCCCCCAATTTTTTTGTAATTAGGTGATGTGAAGATTGATCAGAATCAGATCAGGGGTCAAATCAAGGGGAGGTGCGAGGTGCAGATGCACCTCCCCTTGAGTTGACTTTGTGCCCTTACTGCAGACTGCAGTTTTGAAGATATCCAATATGTAATAACTCTCTCTTTCTTGAATGATAACATATTTTTTTGGTCTTGTATTTTTCTCATGTGGGTACCCTTCCAATGCAGCACCCTTCCAATGCAGCACCCTTCCCTGAAGAAAATCCTGAGTCCACCCCTGAAGTTATGGCCCTTTAATAAAAACAATTAACTCTGATTAATCTTACCAAAGCATCTATGTATATAACCCAGCACTGTTGTCCTGATATAATGGATAATGACTTCAAGTCTATAGCTGATCGGTTATTAAATGATCTTCCCATTGCTCTGGACAGGTCTGCTGCAAGGTCTTCACCTCCTCTGCTGTTAAACTCTGGAGAGGCATTTGAAGAACTGGCCCAATGAACAAATAAAAGACATCTGTTTAGAAAATATACTCTGTGTGGTCCAATATGATATATAATTTTATGATAATTTAAAATGAATTTAGTAATATCATTGCAGCCCCCTGGCCAGCTGAATAGACCATTAATTTTTTGAGATGCACGAGCGCTTTCTAAAATATTGCAGGTGCAGACATGAAAAAGAGGCATTTTCGGGCAAGATCACACACGCTATTGACTCTGCCCGAAAATGCCTCGAGATCATGTATGCGTCTGCAATATTTTCGAAAGTGCTCGCACATCTCGAAAATGGTCTATTGTGACATACTTTACAATTATTTATACAAATATAAAATATTAAAATATATATTAAGAACAAAAGGCAGAAAAGAATATAAACTATCATATAATACTAAATATAGATAATAAGGGACCGTTCATTATTTATGGGAGAGGGGGGGGTGGGTGATTAAATGGGGGGTCTCGAAATTTTTTTAAGCCTGAAAAGGGGGGTCTTGAAAATCTTTTTGAGCTATTAGGGGGGGACTTGAAATAAAAATAGTAATGAATTAAATAAGCAAAATAGCATATGGCACATTTTGAGAAATTTTTTTTTGGGGGGGGGGGGGGGGGGGGCTCCGAAATATTTGTATTTGAAATAAGGGGGTCATTGAAAAAAAATATGTTTATTGTGGGGGGGCTCTGAAAAAAAAAGGTGCCTTTGCTAATTAATCACCCACCCCCCTCCCCCCCATAAATAATGAACGGTCCCTAAAAACTAAAAATAAAACTATGGTCCATAATAAAAATGTTCTTAAACCAATCCTCTTACAAATAATTGGTAACTTGAAGTATCTTTGGTTTCAAGTACAAAAGGCAGACCCATCATAGCAGTTCATGGCAGCAGCAGTTCATGACAGCTAGCAGCAGCTACTGTAGTTCATGAAGCTTATGGTTTTTGTCTCTTACAATTTGATCAAAAGGAGCATTAATCAACACCTGCCTCCTCTCCTACAATGGAGTCATGTTTATAGCTTCTAGAGCCCCAGGAAATAGATATGAAGAAAGAATGAAATAGAAAAGAAAAGAATGCTTCTCATCTCATATTTTCTATTCATTTCATTCTTTTCTTTTCTAACTATAACTCCTAATAATTAACAATTAGTCCTTGAGTCCGAATGGTCTACGAGTCAATAGCCCATGAGGCCAAAGGTTGAATGGGCTATTGACTCGTACAAGGCCATGAGGGCGAGAGGTCTAATTGTTTTAGTAAAAACCTACTAATCGGTCCAATAAAAGGATGCAAAAATTTTTGGATTTTGCTTTAAACATATTTTTTTTTGGTTTTCAAAACCGGCGCTTTTCGCTACTAGAGGTCTATCACTAATAGACCCCTAGTAGCTCAGCCAATCACAGGGCTCGATTGGTGATAGACCATTAGTAGGTTTTTTCTAACAGTAGATAGCTCTGTAGGATGTTACCGCTAACACTTACCAATCAACAAAGAACTCAAGCCTTCCTTCATTAGGTCTCTTTAAATCAGGCTCACCTATTTCTGCTTTTACTCCAACTAAAATATCTGTTTTGGACTAACGAAATAATAGGTTGAATTGAATTGGATTGAATTACAATTTAGGAAAGTTTGAAATCATTGATAATAGACCCCTTTCACGTGAAGTCAAAGCAGCCCAATTTGGAGGACAAAACAAAAGGATGTCAATCTCCTGAGAATTAAAAAGTTATTGTTTTTTCCTCCAAACTGAGCTGCATTCCGAGGTGCTGCAAGAGGTCAATCTATATTAACCATGGATAGACTACATACCAATCTAACACGTGCAGATCCACTGGTATTTGAAACAATTCCAGTCTCTACTTCAAAATATCTGTAATCCTCACAAGCACGTCCATCTGATCTAAAGTCTTCCTGTACCCCACTGACGATAAAATCTCGTTCAAAACAAGAGAGACGTGCGTCCGCCATCTTGGATCCCGACTTCTAAACCATATTACGATCACCAAATATTACAACCGCTTGACAAATATACTGTAGGCTCACATTTACATCTCGAGCTTCAAATTGAAATTCTATTATTTATTTATCTTGAAATGATTTAAAAATATGGCTTTTGCAGGAGATTCTAGTGGTCTCTCAGGTGATGGCAAGAACCTACAATGTCCAATTTGCCTGGAAATTTATGAAGAGCCTATTCAAATTACCTGTGGACACAGGTAAGGAAAAAACCTTGTGCAGACGCAGCAAAAATGTGAAGCAAAAAATAATGTGAAGCACGCGTTTATGGATTTATGTGAAAAAATAAGCTTAACTATAATCATAACTAGGACTCTCTGCATTTTTTGCTTCAAATAATTATTCCTTAACATTACTTTTAACATACTGAGACAAAATTTTAAAGAAAAATGTAAAAGAGAATTGATAATAACTTGCTATGCGATACCGGAAGCAGAGAGTTAACTTATTCATGCAAAAATTCTTATGCTCTTAAATATTGTATTCATTTTTTTTTTTTTTGTAGTTTCTGCAAGGATTGCATCATGAACTGTCTCAGTAAAGTCTCTATTTCACAGTGTCCTGTTTGTCGGACAAGTTTTACTACAAGACACATGACAGACGACAAGAGACTAGCCAACCTGCTTAACTTCTCATCTGAAACTTGTTCAAAGTGCAAGAAAACGGTATATTCATTTTTGTATGGAATTAGTTCTCCTTAAGTGGAAAATAATAGGGCAGAATCACAACCATGGTGTTGTTGCACCGAAGCACCATGTTTTTTATTACTAGTACTGTAATGAACACGCCACACGCTTTGATTTCTCATGCAACTTGTCTTGCGAAAAACACTGTTAAAGGTTGCATGAGACCATGTCAAATGCACAATTTCGGTTGTAATTTCTCTTGTGAAAAAATGTTTGTAAGTTGCACGTGTAAATTGAATCATTGGTGAATGACAACAGTTTCAAAATTGGAAACATCTTTGACTGAATATATGTCATATCGACTTTTTTCTTCCTTTCGCAAGCCCGAAGACATACATTTAAAGGGTTGCTGCTTGTATTAACTTATTAGTAGGCAAAAACAACTATTTCGAGTGAATTATTAAGCGCTTCAGCAATTTCTACCTATTCTCCGTTTTGGTCCAGTCGCCGGGTCAGCGACAACATTTTTTCAAATGACTGTATATTGTAAGCTAATACAGCATGCAGGAAGTGATAAAAGCACAAAACAAGTATGAAGATAAGTACCAGCCATACAGTCTAACACTTGTTGAGTGTGTGCTTTCGGCACTTCCTAAGTTCTTCATTAAGCAAAGCATGCATACCAAGGTGCTATATACTGTATGATAATGATTTATATTTTTATCATTCTTGAAGGTGGAGTTATCTTCCTTCAGAAAACACAAGGACGCGTGTACTGGTACCTACGATTCCAAAAGCCGCTTGGTGTTCAAACCAGTGTCACCTACATCCCAGCCACAACCAAGGTGAACTAATGACCACTATAAGTAGGGACCTTTTTTTTGTCAAGAATCAAGGATGTAGATGCCAAAAACAGGGGCACAAGCACTTTTTAAAACAGGGTTTTTTTTCATGCATGCCGTCGTCCTTGGTTTCTTTTTTCACTAGAAACGTCAGTTTGTGCTTTTTCACATCCTAGAGGGAAGAGGAAAGCTGAGGACGATGCATGCACACCAAAAACTATTTTGAAAAAATGCATATGTGCCATCGTTTTGGCATCTGCATCCTTAATGCTTAAGGTCCCTATTATCTATTAGGGGTAGCAGCCTTGCCTGGGGAGGTGAGAAAATGAGTGGGTCTGCCTGAGATTTTTGCTATTCATCCTGAGGACCATGAATGGCATACATTAGCTGAAGTAGTGATTCTTCCTCTACTCTGCAGTGCTCAATCTGACATCAAATAACATTATTTTTTAGCAAAAACTTTTAATTAAAAAAAGTTAACAATAAATTGTGAATATCTACAGTATCAATAGCAAAAATAGACCATAATATTTTGGCTTGGGCGAAATGTTTTCCCATTTTATAACCACCTGTCATTCTCTTGAAAATATGATTCTTTGTTTGAGTTGTGACACCATATTCATGTGTCTTCTCATGCGCAACATCAAACCAAGATACTCTAGGGAATGACAAAACATATTACGTACACGGAAGGTTAAAAAATCTGACGTTAAGCATTAGCCACACTGATAAACTTTCTATTGAAAAATTGTGAATGTTATAATTGTTTGAAAATATATTATTTCAAGAGGAATGTACGGTTTCACCTAAAATTGCTTGTCTGACATAAATGTTCTGTATATTGATTACACAGTGTCATTACAAACCGCTCGACCTTCAAGTGTCCATACTGTGGCACAGCAAACCTGGCTAGAGAAGACCTGATGGAACATGTCAGTGAGAACCACGGTCATGATGCGCAACAAGTGGTGGGTCATGATTATATAATTATATATGATGTACACTGTCCATGAAATAGATCTATGCTTACTAAAGCTGGGTTTTCACTTCCGACAGAATTGTAGTTGGAAGCAACCTTTGAATGAAGTGAAAACCAGAATATGGAATTGGAGTCTGAAGCACTTCAAAAGCAGAATTGGAAGCATTGGAAGGTTTTCTTTTCCTTACGCTTATGACGAGTGGCTTTCATTTGCAATCAGTCACACATGAACTGCTTCCGACTCTAACTCCAATTGCCCCTTCACTGCTCCCTGCACCATCTTGAAAGGTAGCCGCAGGTTTGCATCAAAGCAAGAGGAATGGTGACCTTGCAATGATGGACACCTTTTTTAACACCTCCAACAATAATTATTATTATTATATTATTATTGCCATCGTTCATCTCACTTTAATGCAAAGGCACAGCTACCTTTCGAGATGGTACAGGGAACTGTGACAGGGACTATTCAACCACAAGTACTTACAAAACCAGGCTTAAATAATTTTGTCCTAAATTTTGGAGTGAAAATGCCATAGAGATTAAATGATTTATTCACCAATGACTAACCTGATGACTTAATACTTTAAATTTTAAGGTGTGTCCAATTTGTGCATCTATGCCTTGGGGAAATGCCAATCAGAAAAGCGGGAACTTTCAGCAGCACCTCAACATGAGACACAAGTTTGATTATGAAACATATGTGGTGAGCATACGTGTGACAAGTAGTTATAGAATGCAGCTCAATTTGGAGGACAAAACAATACATAGGTGTTAATTCTCAGGAGATTGAAATTCTTTTGTTTTGTCCTTCAAATTGTGCTGCTTTGATGCCATACATGTGAAATGGGTCTATAAAAAATATCCCTACTTCACCCATGGAGAGGGACTGTCAGTCAGCATTTTTTATGCTCCACAAAGGACAGGAGTGAGAGGTGAAGGGTACTTTAAAATCTGTGCAAGTAAAAATCAAAATGCACCAGCCCCCCCCCCCCCCCCCTGTAAATAATGGCCGGTCCCTAAAATTCCAAGGGGTGGAGAGTGTCTGATGGGTATATTGAATATTTTAGAAGTTATCCAAGCTTTGCAATGAAGGGGGATTGGAATTTTCAAGGTGCAGAGAGGGTCTAGGGGTACATTGTGTAGTGGAAGAAAATATTAATTATACACCCTGACCCCATGGAGGGAGGATTGGGATTACCAAGGGGTGGGATGGTCTGCATGAGTAGGGTATATTTTTCAGTTCCAGAAAGTATCCATATGCTTCATGGAGGGGGATTGGAATGACCTAGGGATGGAGAGGGTGTGAGGGGTGTACAGCATACTGTGTAGTTGCAGAAAACATTGATTCCATATTTTGAGCTCTTTGATGGATTGTAATGCAGAAGGTTTGAGGAAGGTGTTCCAGAAAATCTACCTCACCCATAGATCTATAGACCCTTTGCAGCACATCAGAATGCAGCTCAATTTGGAGGACTAAACAATAGCTTCCAATGCTCAGGAGATTAAAATTCTTTTGTTTTGTCCTCCAAATTGAGCTGATTTGACATCACATGAAAGGGGTCTATTTCTGCAATGAACAGTTCCTCAAGGAAATACATGATCTTTCATACAATAATAATCTTTAATTCAACATATTACTATATTTGACAGGACTACAATGATGAGGAAGATGATATCCTACAAACTGTAATTGAAAAATCAAGAAAAGAAGTATAATGTACTTGCTAGCTAGAGGAAATAAATAGTGGTATACATTGATGCACTGATTTAGAATTTATAAAAGCTTGACTATTAAGAATTTGAAGGAATGAAGGAAAAACACTGTCAAGGAAACATGTAACATCAGGAAATGTTTGGGATAAAGAAACATGAAGCTTTGCTGCTGGCAAACAGAAAAATTATACTGAAGGGATGTCATTAAGTAAAAGGATCATGAAGTGGAATTTAGTTATTAATACTTTATAATTAATACACTTTAGCTTATGTACTATATAGATTGTATATTTGTATACAATGGCTGCTATAAAGCTACATATACACAGCACAACATTATGTGCAATATTGCAGGGAATCAATGTTGCGAGCCGTGTCACATGACACTTATTTGCACGCAATGTTGCTGAAGTAGAAGACAATCCTACTTTAGCAACATTGCCTGCAATAATATGTGCAATGTTGCATCTTGTGTCAGCATTTGCATTTTGTAGTAAACTATCATTACGTCACATGCAAGGTATAAATTAGATTTATAAATACTACAGAACTGGTATTTTGCAACAGAATATTGTCAATAAAATGCAGTTATTTCTATTTAATCCAAGACTACAGCTTGACTACATTTCTTACTTGATGCAAAACATGTCTGATACAGCTATTGCAAAAAGGTTGGTGACAAGGTTTTATTTCATGCTGAAAACAAGGTCCAAAATGCACTCTTATAGGTGCAAATGTGAATACAGGGCTTGTAATAATGGCCAGTCAGTCGCCGGTCATGATGACCAACCAAATTAGTTTTAGTTGGTCTTACCTGTTTCTAGCTCAAAATGAATGGCAAGGCAAATATTTGACTTGACAAGTTCCAATTCTGGCTGGACATTGTCCGTTGACCAACTGTTATTTCAAGCCATGAGAATGCAATTAGCGAAAGGTCACAACAATATGGAATTTTCCCAAACTTTGTCTGCAGATTTTTCCAGCATATTTTCTTCTTTGCTCTGGCATTATTTACACATGAGTAAAAAGTGCAAACAATATATCTATGAAAAATTAGTCATCTAAATAGTACAATTTTGTGCAAATTCTATTGTTTTCTATTGTTTAATTAGCACTATTTTGTAATATTTTGTAATTTGTATTTCACGGATATGTGATTGTTTGCACTTAATACATTTTAAGTTTGGTATGCAACATGCAACAAAACCTTCACCAACCTTTATGAAATGGCTGTAAGTTTTATTTGAATTCCCGTTGCTGTTGTCTTTTTCTGTGTTTCTTTTTACCAGAACCTGTTACAGATGGTAATGGAACACCAAACTGAGTGCACAGTCTTCTTAGAGCTGCTTCATAAGCAGAATTCAGTTTTGCAGACTGCTGTAGAGCATACTTTAAATCTTCTATTTCTTCAAAAAATCCCTGGAAAAATGAATGTATAGGAACAATATTGAGTATAAAAAGTCCAGAACTGGATCCACTTTTATCAATGTGTACACGGCGAGGACAAGCCAAGTAGTGGAAAGAGACTGGTTAGAATTGCAAGATAAAAGTGGACCCACTTTTCTCAGTATTTCGTTCACATTTAAAAAATAAAATAAGTTAGTGAGATAAGTGGGTCCAAATGAACAACAGAAATGAAAATAATGGCGCTTCACTTAATGACATATATATTATAGAACCATTAATCCCAAGTAGCACTGGTAAGAAACAACCAATTTGGCCTTGACACCCAGCAAACATATTACAAATGACAGAAAGTAAAACGTAATATCACTTAACTTACCCTATCAAGCACTTTGAGTTCTCCTGAAGGAAAATAAGAATCAATTTTTAAAAAAACCTTTGTTGCAACAATTCAATCCTGCCATTGACAACCTACCAACACCCTACTGACCACCAACCAACACCCTACTGACCACCCACCAACACCCTAATGACCATCTACCAACACCCTACTGACCACCTACCAACACCCTACTGACCACCTGCCAACACCCTACTGACCACCCACCAACACCCTACTGACCACCCACCAACACCCTAATGACCACCTACCAACACCCTACTGACCACCAACCAACACCCTACTGACCAACAACCTACTGACCACCTACCAACACCCTACTGACCACCAACCAACACCCTACTGACCACCAACCAACACCCTACTGACCACCCACCAACACCCTACTGACCACCAACCAACACCCTACTGACCACCAACCAACACCCTACTGACCACCAACCAACACCCTACTGACCACCCACCAACACCCTACTGACCACCCACCAACACCTACTGACCACCTTCCGACACCCTAATGACCATTTGCTTTTTTTTTTGTATTTCAAAATAATTTACAAACCTTTGAACTTCTTTCTCTCCTGTAGTAACCTGTTTCTTTCTTTGGTCACCTTATCAAGGTCTGCAAGTAAATCTTTCCAAAAAAAAAAGAGGCTTTTGAATAATAGAAAAAAAGCATTTCCTAACAGAATACAGAGGACATTGAACTTGGAAATGACATCTAACATCAACTGAATCATTTGTTGGCTAGCCAGATTTGTAATGCTTGTAGTAATAAACACTACCTCTTTTAGATGGAGTAACTCTGTCTTTAACTGTTAGGTTCCTCATTCTTAGTTGCAATGCTTCATTCTCCTTTTCTTGTGCTTTCAACTTGCTGACAGACTCTTCTAGCTTTTGTTTCAGCTCAATGTTTTCAAGCTTAAATTATTTGAAAAAAATATGAATTTTTGTTCATATACAAGTTAATACTAGAGCTTTTAAGAGGGCTTTTATTTATTACTGTATGGGGGTCAGCAAAACCATCTGTTGTTTTTTTCCAAATATTACCCAACCCCCCCCTTCCTGGTTGGCAAAAATATCATAAACCCCCTATATTTCGTCCAGTTTATTACTAAACCCCTATAAAGCTGCATAAAATTAGTAATAACCCCCCCCCCCCCCCCCCATATAGCTTCCGAAAATGATGTAACCCTCCCCCATTATTGCGACCCCCCCCCCCCATTCAGTAATAAACGAAAGCCCCCTAAGTGGAAAAAAATGAGTTCTGTGTCCAAAACAGAAAGCAGTCCTATATTATCAATATATTTTTTACTTTTGTTTCCTGACAGACTAGAGTCTTATAACTAAATATAAGGAGATGTTTAGGGTAGTACATTTCTTAATGCTCGTGATATTAGACAGAGAAGCAAGAGGTTTACCGTAAGTGAAGCTATTTGCTCAATTTGTGATGTATTAGTTTTGAGTTCTTTCTGGTATCTCTTCAACAGATTGGTATGCATGGTCAGCAACCTTCAAGGAAGAAATTGAAGATACATAAAACAAAGTCTTTATGAATAAAGATTATAAATTGTATTCATGTAATATTATTGGACAATTAATTAATTAATTAATTAATTAATAGTAGTGAGTGTTTTGGATGGCAATACAAACAATGAAGGGCAGGGCCGTTACCAGGGGGTACCTTTGGTGTGCGTGTCCCCCCTGTACAGCTGAAGATCTGCGCATTCATTAGTGGATCTATTTTCAAATTTCATAGCACTCTCTTCTTGACTTAAGGCCAGGGTATGGGTGTAGGCAGAAAGGTCCAGTGCCCCCTCCCCCCCCCCCCCCCCCCAATCCTGTTGTCTGTTTTCCTTTAGGTTCCAAGCTGTTTTTTTGTAGGCAGTTTTTTTTGGTTGATGTTCTGAAAATGGGTTTTGGGCCCCCTAAGGCAAAATCCTGGCTATACACCCCTGAAGCTGATGGCTGTTAGTTTAGACATAGTTCCATTTCCATGTCATGTGCACCCACCCAGCAAAACCCCTGGTTACAGCCCTGAAGGAAAACGGAGGTCTTGACTGAGACCCCAGAGGTGTGAGAGGAGTGCACACATACGAGTACACCATACAACTGCGTGTTTGAGAGAAATGCACTGATTATAATTTCCACCATATCACATTATTATACACTATCATACTTTTCTGATTTTTCAATTCCTTCATCCTGTGGCTGCTTGGTCAATGCCTGTGTTGTAGCAGGGCGAACATACTGCTTGCTAATCAACTTGCGGTCAGTTTGAACTTGAACACTGTCAAAGTTAAACATTTGAGTTACTGTCAGTGCTTACAGTGCGAATCGAAAAACCGTGGGCACCTAGAAATATTCCAGGAATGCTCTATTGTTCTTTGGCCAATCAGAAATGACTCTCTAACCGCAAGATAACGAAAAGATAAAAATAATGCTTCTGATTGGTTAAGAAACATTCTTGAAATATGTCTAGGTGCGCACGCATTATAAGCCCCACTTGCTATAGCTTCCTTTGCAGACGCTCTTAGGGTCGTCACGCAATACAGAAACGTTGTGTGACGACGTGACGACCCTAAGAACGTCTGCAAAGGAGGCTACACTTGCTAGGAGTGGATCCAGTAATCTGAGATATACGGGGACTGTCAAAGTTTCGTGTTCAACCCCACTGACTATGCAAAACCAGAAAAACCAGACAAGGTTTATCTAGGGGCATGCCCCAATGAAATTCTTAAAATTGGGTTTTAGGAGATGCCATTTCCTGCGTTCAGGGAATATTTTGGGCAAAAAAATGCATCCCAAACTATAATGGTGAGGAGCCACACACCCTCACCCACCACGTTCAATTCAGAGGGCAAAACAATATAATTTTATTCGTTAAAGCTCATTGCTGACTGGGAATTTTTAATGACCTCTTCTTCCAAATATTACAATCAAATTCAAATAACGATTTTACTCCGTTGTGGGAACAATATTAAAGCTTTATTATCTTCTCTCACCTTCTGGTCGTAACTCGCCTCTTCGTGGACCATTCATTCGTAAACTGGCTTTTTATCTGGTTGAGATCCTTCTCAAGCACTGCATTTTTCCTTTGAAGCTTTTTGTATTTAGCTTTGATTCGTTCATTTTCAGAAGAAAGCTTGAATAATATGAAGAAAACATAAGCTCTTAAAAAACTCTTGCCCCAAAATTCCTATAAAATCTCAGTTACCTGTAAACAGCTGTGTATGCTTGGCATCCCATCGAGCATTATTTTTGCATTTTAAATGGCATTTAGCGCAATAAATTCCGTGTAAAACTCTTCCAGGTTCGAATCCATCGAAGTTTTGTTCGTCAAAAAAAATTCGAAAATCGCGCTGTTATGAAAAACCACTGGCTCTTAGCAATGTGGGCTCAAAGATCTGGACACAGGGTGACCAAGATAAGAATAAGTGTTTATTGACGTTTTAAGATTTTTATAATTTTGAAGAAAATTAATAAAATCATAAATATGATCAGCTTTTCTTTTATTTATTTTTTCCATCTGATTTGAAAAAAATGGACCTTTGAACCATGGGATAGCAACAAATGCCACAGGGAGCCTATTAAAGTAATATTTAATCTTATATACATATATTTTTTTAATTTTAGAAACTTTAAAGTGAAATCAAAAACATCAAAACTTCTTTGTGCGTATATATAATTTCTCTTTTTAATAGCTTGATAAAGTATAAATCAGGGCCTGAATCATTTAAAGCTGGCGCATTGTTTTCTAACAATGGGCTCCCTGTGGTAATTAGCGGCATTTCAACGTGTAACACGAAGAATGGACGAAAAAAAATGGACGTCATTTTCCGGTAAAATTTGGTGTTTTTTCTTCAACATTTTAATCATATTTATCTCAAAAACACGTTAAGAAATGATACCTAGCCTTCATATGTGTCCGAAAGAAAAAATAGTCTTGAAAAAGAGTGATTTTTGGCAAGTTAAAACGCCGTGATTGATGAAGAGTTGATTTGTTGTCGTTTGTCAGTTTAGTGTAAAAACAAAGGGATAAAAACCCGTGGATAAGAAGAGAATGAAAACATGGCTAGACTTGCTGTGGAGTGTTCTGTGTGTAGGATCCTTCTGTGGTACACAAGAGGCTCGCTACATGACCAAAGAGGAAATGTTTCGTTACAGGTAAGAGTTAAAGTTTCATATTTATAACATCATAAACTTAGAATCAATGTAATATCTGGGCTTTGTAATTTCTTTTTTTTCATTCTATAGCCAATGCTCCCAGGATCCTAGAGGGAGTCCATCAAATTCCATGTACTGGGTCAAATTTTTGGCAAAATCCAAATAAATGGGAAATCACATTGGTGAATTTGATTCCCATTTCTTGATATATTCTTTTCACAATACTCCATAAAATCCAATTTTCTCAGTAGAAGAACCTCAAAAGAAGATCTCATTGTGGGCTCAACTGTAATAACAGCTAATGTATTGCATGCACTCCTAGAAAGTTGATTTTATATGGCAGCTGCTGTAAAAATATGTTGCAGGACTTCCATATAAGAGAGAGGTCCTATTAGGGGGTACCTGTATCCTCTGTCTGAATTTCATGACTGCCTATTTTGCAATTTTGGGACATTCTTGTGTCACTCGTTGGATTTTCGTCAAGTAGTCTGTCATTCATCGCTATATTAAGCCCCATGTCACTTGTCGGAATTTACCCCTAACAGGGTTTCAGGAAAGTATACTGTACCACTACAACTCTCTGTCTCCTTCCCCAGAAGTTATGTACTGGGTCTGCTTGTTCTCTAGATCCTGTCACATTATAGGTAACAGCCACCTTTGAAATCATCCTGAATCTATCACTAGGACTGTTGTATGTTGAGCTATTGGACTATTGGACATAAAAAAATAAGTGATGTACAAGAAATCAAAACAAAGACATAGAAATAATTATGAAGTGATATAGAAATCAAAGTAACAAAATATATTTTTCTTTGATATTGAATTTACAGGGAGAAGACAAAAGCTATGTTTTATCATGGTTATGACAGCTATTTAAAGTATGCATACCCTTACGATGAATTAAAGCCGCTGTCGTGCACAGGGCAAGATACATGGGGAAGGTAATTAAGCTTGCAAGTAAAACTGTTACTGACTGTGAAATGCTCAGTGCCTTATAATGCGTTTTATGACAATGTTTATCTTCAAAAAACAAAAATATTACAGTAAGAATCGAAAAACCATGGGCACCCAGAAATATTTCAGAAATCGTGTATCGTTCATTGAACAATCTGAAACAACTCCCTAACTGTGAGAAGTTCGACTGATTTGTGGTCAGATAAACTTCGTGTAGTTAGAGAGTCATTTCATATTGTTCGACGAACGATAAACGATCTCTAAATTATTTCTGGGTGCCCACGGTTTTTCGATTCGCACCGTAATAAATGAACAGGCTATTTGTGATCAACCTGCATCGTACAGTAAGGTGTCAGTCATATGCGTGCCTTGCTGCATGCAACTGTCGGTGATGCTTTTTAAAACTTCAAGTAGCTAATTTGTTTCCAAGAATGTGATTGGCCTTGCAGTACCATGACCTAGGCCTGACCACGTCTGTTCATGGTAATTTTTAATAAGACAAATATTTGATTTCTTTCTTTTTTCATTTCAGTTATTCACTGACATTGGTTGATGCCTTGGACACATTACTAGTAAGTAAAAATGGAAAAGATATCATCTATGTACAAGATTACAAATTTCACCATTGCTGGTCATAATTTTAGTGTAGATAAATCAATTTTCCTGTTACCAAGTGAAGAAATAGAAAATGCACACACATGCTTTGTGCAGTAAACACTTGGGATTGGCAGAACACAAGAGAAGTGTTAGAAGAAGCATGACACATAGCAAAGTGCTTTTCAACACTTCTTGAATTTTTCTGACAATCCCCAAGTGCTTTATAAATTCACACAGCACAGCAAGCAAGATTTTTATTTCTCTTATAAAATACAAATGCATGTGCATGCTGTGTGCTCTCATAATGCACAGTCACCATTAACCAATCAGAAAGTGAGATTTATAACAGTTATTTCATAATGCATATTAAAAGCTGTATTGTATTGTTTGTCATTGTATTATAGATTATGGGCAATGTGAGTGAGTTTCAGAGGGTGTCTTTGCTTCTGGAAGAGACGCTTTCCTTTGATCAGGATATCAATGTCTCAGTCTTTGAAACAAACATCAGGGGTAAGAACACATAATAACTAGATTGCTAGTTTGTTAAAGTGCCCTGCAGCCAAACTCATGTTAAAAACATCTGGCCTGGGCTGAACTAAGTCAGGGCATAGCTAACTCACAGATAAATATGATAAATAAATAAATATGATTTAGCAGAGGCTCCTCTACAGATTCACTATTCATCCACTGTTTCTATTCCAATTGGAATTTAGAAGTTGATTTTTACGTAGGGAGGAAAACCGGAGAACCCAGAAAAACCCTTGAAGCACAGGAGAGAACCAACTAGAAACTCTACTCACATACAACACCAAGCTCGGCAGGACTCAAACTCGGGTCGCCTTGGTGAGAGGCAAGCACCCTCACCGCTACGCCACCAGTGCTTCCCTAATCGGAATTGAATTGATGTTGATGGGTCTTATAGAGGGAGGAAAACTAGATAATCCAAAGAAACTCCTCAAATCAATGGAGAGATCTTACCAACCCTACTCACATGAATTGAACCCAAGACCCCAGAGATGAGAGATGAATCCACTTGATTCCCTAATGATTATTATATTGTGTAGTTGTTGGTGGATTATTATCAGCACATCTCTTGGCTAAGAGAGCAGGATTGGCTGTAGATGAAACCTGGCCATGTCAGGGCCCATTATTGAGACTAGCAACCAAGGCTGCCGAGAAGCTTCTTCCAGGTGGGTTTCACAAGGGGAGTGTATTATTAGTGCTATGCCACTCTTCTCCTTCACAATATTAAAAATGAAATTCACAGTTTGATAGGGTTATGTGATCGAGTTACATGGAGTAAGTTTCAACTTGACAATCGAATTAGAATTTATAAAATTCATGAATAATTAATGAGGAAAACACAATAGAAATCATTGTCCGTGGAGGAGGTTGTATATCTGATACAAAATCGTCCTGATTTGCATAAACTTTAACTCCAAATCCTCAGCCAAATTCAATTTTATCTTTGAAATTTTAGTAGAACATGAATGTATACACCTATACATTTCATAAGTAATATACAATATTCGTGTCCATGTTGTATCAGATATACAATCACTCGCCTTTGGCTCGTGGTTGTATATCTGATACAACACGGCCACTCATATTATTACTTAGAAGTTGATTTTTGCTAAGGAAGGAAAAACCTGAGAACCCAGAGAAAAACCATCAAAGCACAGGAAAGAACCAACCAACAACTCAACACATCTCTACGACACTGAGCCCAGCGGGAACCAAACCTAGGTCACACCTCCCCACTACCCCACCCATGCTACTCTTTTTTTACCCCTTTAAACTCTGGGATTTAGTTGGGGAAGGGGTCTTGAACTATGCATAATAACAAAATTCAAAAATAAAGAATAAGATTGTTTTCTTCAGCATTTGACACTCCAACTGGCATGCCATATGGGACAATAAACCTTCTTTATGGAGTACCTGAAGGGGAGACCTCAGTGACCTGTACGGCAGGGTGTGGCACCTTTATCATAGAATTTGGAACATTGAGTGCCTTGACAGGTGACAAGAGGTTTGTGGAAACAGCACTCAAGGCATTGGATGGATTGTGGAAGAGTAAATCAGAGCTTGGATTGGTATGTTAGTGTACTAAACATAAAACTTTGATTAAACTTATGTCAACTATTCTTCATTTGAATGTAACTTCATTACCACCTACTATGTTTGGTATTTTACAATAGACCATTTTCAAGATACACAAGCACTTTCAAAAGTATCGCAGGCGCGTACATGATCTTGAGGCATTTTCGGGCAGAGTCAATAGCACACGTGATCTTGCCTGAAAATGCCTCTTTTTTGTGTCTGCACCTGCGATATTTTAGAAAGTGTTCGCGCATCTTGAAAATGGTCTGTTGTTAAAGCTTTCTTTGTGTATTTCATTTCTGCCATTGATTTTGACAAAACTGCTTGTTTTAAAGGGTTAGGGTCACATGACCTGTTATTACAAATGAGTGATTCCAAAAAATATCCATACCCACCATGGAGGATATTCGAAAAAGGATCCCTCACCCCTCAGAAATTTCCAATTTTCTTCCATACAAACCTTGTAATTTTGTTTTTACTCATACCCTGAGACCCACCCCCTGGGAATTTCCAATTTCTCCCATGGTGGGGTACATAATTATATTTTTTGTAATCACACAATGGCCTATTAACCATTTTGTCATTAGTAATTCATCAGCACGATCTCCTCCCCCCAACAGGTTGGTAATCATATCGATGTAGTCACTGGCAAGTGGACAGCATTGGATGCTGGGATAGGTGCAGGTGTTGATTCATATTATGAGTATCTTCTGAAGGGAGGCATCTTACTAGGCATGCCAAAGCTCATTAGTAATTTTGAAGGTGTGTATTTAGAAAATGGTCAACTTACTTACATGTATAGGAGCAAGCATGGCTCTGGGAGTGTACTCTACTGTCCATATACATCTTTTATCTACAAACCTTCAAATTTTATCGATGCCCAGAAATAATTCACAGAGTGAATCATGATTTACAGTTTGTTAGGTTTTGTTTAGGAGTTTCACTTTTCCATAAATTCTAGGCATCTTACCAATCATTATCTTTGTTTTCCAAACAGAATTTTATGGTAAAATCCAGAAGTATCTGAAACATAGCGATTGGTATGTCTGGGCTAACATGAACAAGGGTCAGATTACTATGCCAGTATTCCAGTCATTAGAGGCATTTTGGCCTGGATTACAGGTAAATAAGATTGTTGTATCAAAGCAAAAGAACAGACCATGACCATGGCTAATGCACACTGACATTTCGTTGAGCATGCACAGTAAGAATAACAGGGCTCTGGGGTCAAGAGTGTGAAAAATACATACTGGTGCTTGGGCTTCCTGTGTTTGGCCACAGGTAGCCCACACATCTGTTAATAAAATAACAAAATATGTGCTCTTCTGGTGCTTTGTGTAGTTATAAAGCATGTGGAAATTGGCAAAACATGAATGAAACGTGACACAGCTGAGTGGTTCTCCAGTTTTTTGCCATTCCCTAGGTGTTTTATAACTGCACACACACACCATAGCAATAAAGTCTTTTTATTTCTTTTATAAAAATGATGAAAAAGAAAGTGTTCACATGCTATGTGCCATCATAAAGCGCCTACCACTGATTGACCAGAAAGCAAAATTCATAACTTACAGTTATTATAATATTCTTTTTGGTATTTGATTGACCAGGTTCTGTGGGGAGATGTAGGAGCTGCATCACGGACCATACAAAAATACCACAGTGTCTGGAAACATTTTGGGTTTATTCCAGAGTTTTACCAGATTGCTAGTGGTGAACCTTACTCTGGGAGGGAATCATATCCACTTAGGCCAGGTAATGTACACCATGCCTTCCCCTCCTCCCTCAGTACTTCAGTCCCCCTCCCTCCTCCCTTTCCTCATCCCCCAAAAATCACTGCTATGCATGCTATTTTCTTAATTGTAAAAATACTGTAGTTCGATATTTTCATTATTAATATTCAAAATCCTAGAATCCATCCTAACGATACACGATTTCTGAAATATTTCTGGGTGCCCACGGTTTTTTAATTCACACTGTAATATTTTTGTTTTTTGAAGATAAACATTGTCATAAAACTATAAAAAAACATGAACTTTAAAAATCAACAATTATATGAATTCTTTTGTTTCAGAATTAATTGAAAGTGCTATGTATTTATATCAAGCTACAAAAGATTCATATTTTCTAGAGATTGGAAGAGATGTATTAGAATCAATAGAGAACAGTGCAAAGACTCCTTGTGGATATGCTACAGTGAGTATTGATCAAAGCTGCAACCCGACTGACTTGCAATAATCTCGTCAGAGCTATGCTGCTATTTAGTCTTGTTCTATTCTTTACAGTCGACCCCACTAATAATTATGGCCACAATGGCCACCTCTACCCAATTATGGCCAGGAAATCTTGTCCTGATTACCAATGAGTTCATACATAATTTACCTCTCTACAACAGCCCCAAAATTTTGACCAGATCGTGGCCATTTTGTAGAGGTTAGATTGTACTTTGTTGGAGAGCCTTTCTTTGTAGAGGGAAAAATATGATGAACCCTGAGAAAAGTCTTTGTTTGAAGCTAGCGCAGTATAGAATCAACTCTACTCAGACACAACACTGTGTTACTTTAGAAATCAAAATTAATGGGTAATTACATTATTTTGATGAATCAAGGGTGGGGTAGCGGTAGCACACTTGTCTCTCTTCTGTTGTGTTTGGAGTTACATTCTTGAACTAACCATCACATGTGAATAGAGTCTGTTAGGTCTCTCTCCCTTGATTCAAGGGTTTTTTCCCTCTTGAGAACAAGTTTTTAGTGCAAAGTGATTGCTGTCACTGCTACACCAGCCTCAAAAACTCATGCAATTTGCTGATTTTACAATCTTTTTTTCCAGATTAAAAATGTGAAAACACATGAAAAAGAGGACAGGATGGAATCATTCTTTTTAGCAGAAACAACAAAATATCTTTATTTATTGTTTGATGAGTACAACTTTATTCACCACAGTAACGGCACAAGAGACTCAGACTATAAGACTAAAGCAACCCTGTATCCTTCTTGTACGGCAGGAGGGGCAGGATATATTTTTAATACAGAAGCTCATCCTATTGATATTGGTGCAATTCATTGTTGCATGCCTCAACAGCAGACACAAATACAAGAAGATGTTTTATTAAACAGTGCCGCAACTGGAAAGGACAATAAACAGAAACAAAATAATGTTTTTACTGGGAAACACGTGTGCAAGGCAAGACCTTTTCAGAAACGATTCTCAGTACTTGGAGCTTTTTTTGAGAAAACGGATGAAAATTAAATCAATTCAGAAACAATTACCATGAAGATTATCAACAAATTGATGGTTTTCACCCATTCCCGTGAGAGCCAAGAGACAAAGACATGGCTGGTGGCCATGGTGGCGAACCTTAACAATAGATATGAAATTAGTATCTATTGTTGAGGTCCACCAGACATAACATGAAAACAAAGAGTACACTCCAGGGGCAGATCCAGGGTTCAAAATGTTAGCTAGGGAAGTTTGACTGCTGAACTGCCAAACTAGCACACTTGTCACACACATCAAGGCCCACAAAGCACTCTGGGAAACTGAGTCCTGCAAAAATGAAACAGCAAACTCAAAGGAAAATTATATCAGAAACAAAATACTATTATTTTTGTCTGTTGAAAAGTATTTTCAAATGTTGAAGGAAGAATCGTGGGATGAATTTTTAGAGGAGCCAAAAAAGTGTAAGGACTCAGTTTCCCATGATGCTTTGTGCTAGAAATTGGAGCTTGTGCACATTGGCTATTAGGGGGGTTCATCGTCCTCATGGACTTTTCTTATGCAGAAGCCATGTTGGCTTTTATAATGGATTTGTGCAGCCTCGTGGCTAACCAGCACTTTAGGGTGAGTTCATGTGCCATTTTAAAAGGTTTTAATGCTTATGGAAATATAAATGGCTGCATAAGGAAGGTCCATTGGCAGACATGTGTACCACTATGTTATCCAGCTGATCTTAGAAAAAATATTAGCCAATCAGAATCAAGAAAGTTTGCAAAACTGAGGTGTCATCCTAAGTAGCCTAGTGGCTCAGGAAACAGACATTTCATTTTCCCACTCAATAATTAATATCATAGTAACCATATAAAATATCAAAAACTTCTCCTGGAAATCTAGATTTATCTCACATAATATTTTACTGTCAAAAGACAATTTTTCTAGGCTTCATGACACCTCAGTTTTCCAGTGACATCATTTCACTATTTCAGATCAGTCCTTCTCAACATTAATACAAATAACAATACTGATATGAATTCCAATTTTGTAAGAAAAAAAAATGAATGAAATTCACTGAATTTAGGAAAACTAATTTTTAAGAAATATATAAGAAATATATCAATCCAGAAAACCAATTTCACATGATATCTTAATACTTTATTTTTGTTTATAATAAGATATTAATATTATTGATATTACTATCCATTTACAAAAATCTTTACCATTAATTTAAAAAAAAGATGAAGAAAATGTCTAAGCTGTACTTGGTGTGAAAAATGAGCCCTCTCAAATATTTAACAAATTTCTGGGGGTTTAGCGTGGTATGTCCTCTTATTTACCAAAATATGATGTCAAAATTAGTTATGTACCTACTCAGCTATACCAGGAAATTTTTATTTTTATTTATTTATTTATTTATTTATTTATTTATTTATTTATTTATTTATTTATTTATTTATTTATTTATTTATTTATTTATTTATTTATTTATTTATTTATTTATTATTTATCCATGCATGAGCAATTCGTCATCTTATCCGTATGTTCCCTCTTGCTTGATAGAATTTGTGGCATTTCTTTTTATGTTAACCATCCTCAGGATAAAAGCGTCCTCAGGAACCCAGGGGTAAAATTCTGTTGCTCAGTTCTCGCCCCAAGAAAAAAATATTTCGAATTGAGAATCAAGCAACAGGATTTTATCCCTGGGTTCCTGAGGACGCTTTTAGCCTTGCATCTAAGATTATTTTGAGAAGCGTCCATTGGTGGCTACAGTACCAACATAGTGTACAGTGCTAATCGGAGGGATAATCTATACGCTCCAGTTGTTGACAAAGTGCATCAGCCAGTTCTTTTGTACTTGCAGCCATAATAAACCTGGACATGATGTCGCAAGGACCACCTTCAAAATGATTAATGCCATTGAGACTCGTTTATTGAGATGAGATGAACAAGTAGAATAGGAAATACCAAGCTAAAAACACACGATACTCCAGTTTTGAATAAACCATTTTCCAATAAACCATTTTCGAGATGCATGAGCACTTTCAAAAATATTGCAGACGCAGACATGATCTCAGGGCTTAAAGTAGGAATCAACTATTTAGCCTGCCTTTTTATTATTTTTATTTTCCATTTGGCCGTTTACCATTATTTTTGCCTGCCAAACCTTAAGTTTTGCCTGGCTTTTGGCCATTGGCAGGCCGCTATTTCAAGCCCTGGAGGCATTTTAGGGCAGTGTCAATAGTGCTCGTGATCGTGCCCGAAAATGCCTTTTTCAAGTCTACACCTGTGATATTTTTGAAAGTGCTCCCGAATCTCGGAAATGGTTTATTCATACAATACCACTGTGTTCAGTGATTACTGACTCATTTACTCAGGGATAGCCTCATTTCAGCATTGATCTAAATATCTATAAATATCAACAGTAAAAGAATGCACAACTTCAACAATACTAACACTTGGAAATTTCAACCTTCACTGGAACACATGAATATTCAAAATATTTCCATAAGAGATGGCGGCTTAGCCTGATCAACAGAGAACTCGAAACTGGAGTATTAGTCTGTTGCTCAGGGTTAGCCTCAATTTTGCATGGAATTTTTTTTTTCTTCTTCTTTTATAGTGGAATACAAATTCAGTAACTTTTTACTTTGAGTACCGGTATTCCAGTGAAGGTCTGTGGAGTTTCAAATTGTTGACGATGTGCATTCTTTACTTTACTGTTGGTATTTGTGAATATTTAGATCAATACTGAAATAAGGCTAACCTTGAGTAAGTGAGTCTGTAATTAAGGAACACGGCAGCATTTGACTACTTTAAATATGGACCTGGTCTGTTTAGCTGATTAAAAGTACTCACCTTGAAGGTTGGTTGCCACACCCCCAGCTTCTGTCAAAATCAACATGCCTGCTGCGATGTCCCAACAGTGAATTCCAAATTCATAATAAACATCAGCAACTCCACGTGCAACAGTGCAAATGTTGCAAGCTGCTGATCCTTGTAAACGAATACTATGATAAAATACAGATTAAAACAAAGGTTGATATACCATATATCCACTACAATCAACCTACTGACCACCTACCAAATCCCCTACTGATCACATACCAACACCTTACTGATCACCTAGCAACACTCTACTGACCACCTACCAACACCCTACTGACCACCTACCAACACCCTACTGACCACCTACCATCACCCTACTGACCACCTACCAACACCTTACTGATCACCTAGCAACACTCTACTGACCACCTACCAACACCCTACTGACCACCTACCAACACCCTACTGACCACCTACCAACACCCTACTGACCACCTACCAACACCCTACTGACAACCTACAAAACCAAACTCACTAACCACCAACCCCTTACTGACTACCTACCAACACCCTACTGACCACCTACAAAACCAAACTCACTAACCACCAACACCCTACTGACCACCTACCAACACCCTACTGACCACCTACCAACACCCTACTGACCTCCTACCAACACCCTACTGACCTCCTACCAACACCCTACTGACCACCTGCCAACAACCTACTGACCACCAACCAACACCCTACTGACCACCCACCAACACCCTACTGACCACCCACCAACACCCTACTGACCACTCACCAACACCCTACTGACCACCCACCAACACCCTACTGACCACTCACCAACATCCTATTGACCACCTACAAAACCTAACTCACTAACCACCAAGTCTACTGACCTACTATCACCCTACTGATCACCTACCAACATCCTACTGACCACCCACCAACACCCTACTGACCACCCACCAACACCCTACTGACCACTCACCAACACCCTACTGACCACCCACCAACACCCTACTGACCACTCACCAACATCCTATTGACCACCTACAAAACCTAACTCACTAACCACCAAGTCTACTGACCTACTATCACCCTACTGATCACCTACCAACATCCTACAGACCACCCACCAACACCCTACTGCCCACCTACCAACACCCTACTGACCACCTACCAAACACCCTACTGACCACCTGCCAACACCCTACTGACCACCTGCCAACACCCTACTGACCACCTACCAACACCCTACTGACCACTCACCAACATCCTATTGACCACCTACAAAACCTAACTCACTAACCACCAAGTCTACTGACCACCTACTATCACCCTACTGATCACCTACCAACATCCTACTGACCACCTACCAACACCCTACTGCCCACCTACCAACACCCTACTGACCACCTGCCAACACCCTACTGACCACCTACCAACACCCTACTGACCACTCACCAACATCCTATTGACCACCTACAAAACCTAACTCACTAACCACCAAGTCTACTGACCTACTATCACCCTACTGATCACCTACCAACATCCTACTGACCACCTACCAACACCCTACTGCCCACCTACCAACACCCTACTGACCACCTACCAAACACCCTACTGACCACCTGCCAACACCCTACTGACCACCTGCCAACACCCTACTGACCACCTACCAACACCCTACTGACCACTCACCAACATCCTATTGACCACCTACAAAACCTAACTCACTAACCACCAAGTCTACTGACCACCTACTATCACCCTACTGATCACCTACCAACATCCTACTGACCACCTACCAACACCCTACTGCCCACCTACCAACACCCTACTGACCACCTGCCAACACCCTACTGACCACCTACCAACACCCTACTGACCACTCACCAACATCCTATTGACCACCTACAAAACCTAACTCACTAACCACCAAGTCTACTGACCACCTACTATCACCCTACTGATCACCTACCAACATCCTACTGACCACCTACCAACACCCTACTGCCCACCTACCAACACCCTACTGACCACATACCAACACCCTACTGACCACCTGCCAACATCCTACTGACCACCCACCAACACCCTGCTGACCACATACTAACACCTACTGACCACATACCAACACCCTTCTGACCACCTACCAAATCCCCTACTGATCACATACCAACATCTTACTGATCACCTATCAACACCCTACTGACCACCTGCCAACCTCCTACTGACCACCTAACAACACCTTACTGATCACCTAGCAACACTCTACTGTTCGCCAACCAACACCCTACTGACCACCTAGCAACACCCTACTGTTCACCAACCAACACCCTAGGTACTGACTAGGTACTGCTAACCACTTACCAAAACCATACTGAACAATATCCAAATAAATGTTATTTTCCTACCTGTCGCAGCCTAGTTCAGCTAATCTTTGCATTGTTCCAAACACACTTGACAGTGTCTTAGCATCTCTTGCATAGGGCACCCCAGCAAGGATTAAGGCATTCTTAAGCCCTAGAAATCAAAAAATTAATGAACTTCACTCACCTGTGTACTGCATTGGGCTCTTCTGCTAATCTACGGAAGTTTCTCATTAAAATGTCAAGCCTGGTCTTTTCGCGGTTTGATCCCAACTCAGTAATAACTAAAGCCCTACCAATTTCTTCAAAAAGAAAATATAAATATGTTTGCCTTATTTTAAACACACATTCAAGGAATGTCATGCAATGTTTTACACCCTTATAACGTCAGAACATTTGTGGAAAGTAACACATTGCATGACAGCCCTAAGGACTTCTGTGTAGAATGCTAGAGAGAAACCTGAAAAGCCGAGGGTCTAGAGATACGAGGAACTATCACTACACTATTCTTGACTACCACAAAAATTCTACATTTTCTGAATGAGATCAAAAATGCCTCAAACCCTACCTTTTTGTTTAGTTGTTTCAAGTTTCTTTCCATTCAAGAAAGCTCCTTTTCCTTTAACAGCTGTATATAGTTCATCCATGGCAACATTATAAACCAAGCCCACTGCTACCTTAAAAACAATGCAAGCTTTTATTTGAAACTGAATTATTGAGCAGTTTTCGTATGATCATGAAAAAATTAGGGCCTGGACCATGCCTTGTGGTGACCATGTCAGTGCTGCGCAGTCCCGGGGGGGGGGGGGGGGGGTACTCCCATATATTTACTATACAGGGATGATCCGCTGAACAGGGTATGGTTTTTCGAGCTTTCTGTCATAAACAGGGTATGGTTTTTTGAGTTTTCTGTCATAAACAGGGTATCCTTTTCCCAATTTCCTTAGTTTTATTTTTTTTGTCATATTCAGGGTATGGGTTTTCGCATCAACGATAAGCAAGCTGATATATTAGTTAGGTAATATGATGAGCAGCGCGGTCTTTCGTCTTTTCGTTTTCGCGGCATAAGATCTTATCGCGTAACAGGGTTTAAGAAATTTTTTTTTTCTGTCATAAACAGGGTCCCATTTTTATCCCTTGTCATAAACAGGGTATAAGAATTTGCTTTTTTCTGTCATAAACAGGGTAACCGTTTTAGGATCCCAGCGGAACACCCCTACCCAAATCCTAGCGGAGTACCCCCCCCCCCCAGGTGCGCAGTGTGTGAAAACATTCATTGTTCAGTGCCATATCTGTGCCGCACTGTAACCATGCCAAGTGCTATGGCTTTTCACACACATAGACATATGAAATCTGCTCCAACAATAATAAGCACTCACTTAACAACTGGTTCCAAGGAAACAGTGTTTATACTAACAGGAGTAATGAATCATTGATAACTTAGTCTAAAATGGATAGTTTCTAGAAATAATGAATACCTCTTTGTTTATTGTCAGCCCAATGCTAACTGCAAAATATGGATACCTGGAAATTAAAATAGCAGAGCATACACCTGAATAACCATGACAAATGAATATGGATACATCTCAAAGAAAGAATCTTATACCCCATTCACACCGGACCTTTAAACATGTTTAAAGGTTGTTTAGTTGAACTAGTGCCCTCCCATCAGCCTGTACACCTGACTAAACAAACTGTCTTAGCAGCCAAACAACGAAGGAAATGTGATAGATAAATTAATAAATACCAAGGTTAGTTGGTGTGAATGGGTTTTATTCTCAAGACATAGAAATTATTAGCTGATCAACATATATTTTATCTAGCATCACAATTTCCATATTTATGAATCGCATATAAAGAGATTATCACATGTTAAGAGCCTGATATTGTTTTTATTCACGAGTTTCCCGTCATATCGCGAACAAACAAGTCTGCGAGCAAGTGAGTGATATGATACGGAAAACGAGTGAATAAAAATGATATCAGCTCTTAACATGTAATAATGCTAGATAAAGTACACAAAACATATTTTAATAATGATTTGACAGTATACCTGTGTACAAAATTAGTAGTACCATCTATTGGATCAATAATCCAAGTTGGATTGTCAGTAAAAACACATTTTTCTCCAGCAGCAACTGACTCCTCACCTATAAAACTTAAACAAATGGTTGGTCAGCTGTCAGTGAGTGGTTCGGCAGGTATCAGTAGTTGGTCAGGTGTCAGTGAGTGGTTGGTCAGGTATCAGTGGTTGGTGATGTGTCAGTCAGTGGTTGGTAAGGTGTCAGTACTTGGTTGGTATGGTGTCAGTGAGTGGTTGGTAATGTGTCAGTGAGTGGTTGGTATGGTGTCAGTTAGTGGTTGGTAATGTGTCAGTAAGTGGTTGGTATGGTGTCAGTGAGTAGTTGGTAAGGTGTCAGTTAGTGTTTGGTAAGGTGTCAGTGAGTTTTTGGTAAGGTGTCAGTCAGTGGTTGGTATGGTGTCAGTCAGTGGTTGGCAAGGTGTCAGTCAGTGGTTGGCAAGGTGTCAGTCAGTGGTTGGCAAGGTGTCAGTCAGTGGTTGGTAAGGTGTCAGTCAGCGGTTGGCAAGGTGTCAGTGAGTGGTTGGTAAGGTGTCAGTCAGCGGTTGGTAAGGTGTCAGCGAGTGGTTGGTAAGGTGTGAGTCAGTGGTTGGTAAGGTATCATTAAGTGGTTGGTCAGTTGTCAGTCAGCGGTTGGCAAGGTGTCAGTGAGTGGTTGATAAGGTGTCAGTGAGTGATTGGAAATGGCTCTCATGGATAGAAAAATAAAGATAAGTATAAAATACAGTGTATCTATACTACATAATACCTGTGTGTTGGGAATCTCTCCTTGAGGGTTCCTATAATCAGTTTTTCTACTTGTTGATCTGTTTCAGTCACCAAATCTGTCATGCCATCTTTTGTAGTGATGAGTTTTTCCTTATGCAATGCATCATTGATGACCTAAGATACAAATTAAATTCCATCCAATCATCAAATTCAAGTATATTTGTAAAACGTTGATAAATAATCAAATGTTTTTATTATTATTACACATTACTTTCCGAGTGACTTTAAATTTGCTTCCATTACTGCAACATTATAATATGACTGTTAAATATCTTGCTTTCCGATTGGTTGATGGCATGTGAATTATGAGAGCACACAGCAGCCACATGCATTTGCATTATATAAAAGAAATTCATAAAATATGTGCTTGCTCTGCTGCATGAGTTTATGAAGCACTTGAAGATTGTCAGAACACACAAGAAGTGTTGCTAAGCACTCTGCTACATGTCATGCTTCTCATAACACATCTCTCGTGTTAGGAGAATCCAAGTTGCCAATCCCCTTAACATTAAGCACCAAGCCGAAAATACAGTGATTTGTATGGAGAAATCATATATTCAAAACGCCATATCTCGTTGCTTTATAACCAATTCCCATAAAACTCTATCGAAATTGAAGGTCGAAAATTGTCAAAAGCAAAATAATTATTTTCGTGTTGTCACACTTTGGTTACTCTATTAATGGCATTAATCTGCATATAAAGATATGAAGATAATTTGAAAGTCTATATTTTCATTCCTTCATATCTTTAAGAAATACTTGCTACAATACTCTAACTTCCCCTGAATAGTGTTTTCTACGTGTAATTTCGGAAAAAATTGTATAGAATTTTGTTAAAACTATTGGAAATAGAAAATATTTCGTGCTCATTTTGTTCTTTAGTTCAGCTTATAACCTGTACATAAAGCTAAGATAAAATTCGAATAAACTTTTTTCCTTGTAGGCTAGTATGTGTAACTAGACATTATTACTTTACATGATAGTCAGTTTTTTACAAATAATAGAGAAATATGAAATACCTCTGCAGCTTTTTTTGCAACTTCGACTGCCGCCTTCAAATACTCGTCCAATGATTCCGCCATTTTGATTCTGTAAGAAACCACAGGAAGCCCAAGCTAAATTACATTGAACTGTAAATCTTAAAATGCACAAAATGAAAGTTCTAACATATCTTTGATTTAAAAATGAATAAACCTCTTATCGTCTAAAAAAAAAGCTTAGCTTCTTTCTCAAGCCCTGAGCTTCCTTCACGTTTTACTTTTAATGATTAGTTAGTTTTAATCAGATATTTTTTGAGTTGGGATTCCTGTGGTGTTTATGTTGGCAACATAATGAGTCAAGCGAAATGGCGGCCCATTTGTGGGTTTTCTCTCTGAACACTCTGAACAGAAATGGAATTCTTCGTGGATTTTTTCAGGTATTCTTAACATTACCTGAAAGTACTATTTTTATAGCTAGTAGATTTGACATGAGTATGAGTACACGGGCAAGGTACAATGATGGGAATGAAACCGTGCGAGAGTTAATTTTTCATGGTCATACGAAATTTTCTCCAATGTAATTAGACCTAATTATAAACTTTGTATCCGGCTAGTTAACGGTCTCCTGTCATCCAGTTACCAACATCATGACAGAAGCTACCAAAAATGTTTTTATGTGTCCTCTTATTTACCATCTATAATGGTTGCCGTCATCATATCGTCAAAAAAGACCTCACAATAAATAGGAGTGCAAACGGATACGTACGACTATATAATGGGTTATCCACCTTTTCGCGTTGTATGTGCATCTCCAAGTCTCTCTTGAACTTTCTGGAAAAATCGCCGATGATCCTTTCGAGGCCAAATCTTATCAGTCGTGCTCTATCACAACGAATAAAAGTTAGGCTGAATCCTTTAGTTTTCGAGAATCGACAACGTGAAAGCCTATCGCCTTTTCACGCAGGTTTTTCTTGCCGTCATTTGCTTTACCGTTGTCCACGTGACGCTTCTGCTAAGAAGAGTACGTAGGGCCGTAGCGCCCACAGAGAGGGGCCCCTGTCCCCAAGCTTTCCCCAGAAAAGTAAAGCAACTATGGAATTAAATTTTCATCCCCCCCCCCCCCCCCCCCCCCCACCAGAAAGTACGGGAATCTCAAATTTTGAGCCCGCTGGAAAAAGCATTGAGTTTGACCACTACCAGGTATGGTTTGACCACTACCAGGTATGGCACCTGTCATGATATATGGTGGAGGCTTTATTGAAGATTATAGGCTTTAATATGAATATAACTTGTTATGCTGATTCCATGTTTGACTTGATAGAAGTTGAGGAAGAAAGTATCATGTTACATTTGTTACATAAGTGAATCTAATCTTACGTGACATGATATACTATTACATCCCCCTTTCCGTAACATAAAAATCAAAGTTAAAGAATAAAAAAAAACTTAAGCTTAAACTGTCTTATTAAAAAAACATATGTAATAACAGTAACACTACTTGCTCATGCATGCAAGTATTAAATGGTTATGTTCTTAGACGTATCTGTTAGGTGGTTTTATGATTCTTCCACTTCGGGTTACTGTAGTCCCAGGTGGGTGGCTTTCCTTGTTTTCCAGGGGTTCTGCTCTGCCTTTAATCTCTACTGGTTCTTGCAGTTCACTGGTGGGGGGCTCTGCTGTTGGTACTTCTCTCATATGACACCTGTTGCGACGCAGTTCACTTCCAGCTTGCGATGTCACTATGTATGAGCGTGGTACTTCAAGCTTTTCTTTGATAACTGCCGGCTCCCAATTTTTGGTCGAAGGATTCTGAATGGTGATGCTGGTACCTCTTGGTAGCACGGGTAGAGGTCTGACATTACGATCGTGGTAGAATCTTTGGATTTCTTGTTTCTCCTTTAGTCGGTCTGTGACTTGATCACTGTTTGTACTTCTGTTGATGGTGCGGGGCAGGTTGTCTTGCAGCTTTCTTCCGAACAGTAACTCAGATGGCGATGGAAGTTTGCTGTCAATGGGTGTGGTGCGTAGGCAAAGAAGTGCCATGCTGGAATCTTGTCGTGTCTCGAGGGTCTTCATGAGAACAGCTTTGACTGTCTTGACTTGATTCTCTATGAAACCATTTCCTTGTGGGTAGTGTGGAGAACTGGTTATGTGCTGGAAACCGTATTCTTTGGCAAATTCTTGGAATGCTAAACTGTCGTACTGAGGGCCGTTATCTGATCGGACTATTTTCGGAATTCCCTGTTCGCTGAAGATCTGCTTCATCATATTAATGACAGTTCTGCTATTACTCTGTCCTTTGGGTATCTTCCTGACGAAGGGGTATTTAGAATAATAGTCAGCAATCAGAAGATATTCATAGTCGTGTAAGTGGAACAGATCAGTTCCTACGGTGTGCCACGGTCGAGGTGGTACCTCAGTTGGTATAAGTGGTTGCTTGGCATTAGATGCTTGATGCTGTTGACAAATGGGACACGATTGTGTAATCTTGTCAATATCGTTGTTAAGGTTCCTCCAGTATACAGAGGTTCTGGCTCTGAGCTTTGTCTTTTCAGCTCCTTGGTGTGCTGCGTGAAGCTTCTCTAGGATTTCGTCTTGAATCGTTGAAGGAATAATGATTCTTTGGCCTTTTGTTAGTATTCCGTCATCTATTCCTAGTTCATCTCTGAATGACCAGTATGGCTTTAGAGTCTTTGAGACTTCCTTGATGGTTGATGGCCAGCCTTCGTAAATGACTTGTTTGAGGGCGGCTAATTCTTGGTCTGAGCTGGTGTTTTCACGAATCTTTTCAATCATGGTCTTGCTAAATTGAGGGTAGACCTCGTGGACTTGGACTTCCATGTTTCCAATGGGATGATTTTCTTCTGGTGATAGTCGTGAGAGTGCATCTGCTATCAACATGTCTTTGCCGGGTATGTATTTAATTTTCAGATCGTATGGCTGTAATCGTAGTAACATCCTCTGTAGTCTGGGCGGTGCAGATATCAGATGCTTCAGGTGAATACTTTCTAGGGGTTTGTGGTCGGTGTGCACTGTGAATGGTCTTCCAAACAAATAAGTGTGGAATCTTTCGCAACCGTATACTACTGCTAGAAGTTCCCTTTCGATGTTGGCGTATCTTGTTTCGGTTTCGGTTAGCGACTTGCTTGCAAAAGCGACTGGTTTGCCATCTTGGAGCAAGGCTGCGCCAAGACCTTTGATTGAGGCATCAACTTGTAGGGTCACTTCCTTTTTATCGTCGAAATATGTTAGGGTGGTTGTGTCAGTTATTGACTTCTTTATTTGCTCAAATGCTGCTTGGTAGTTGGCGCTCCAAGTGAAGACTTTGTTATCTTTGAGTAGATCTCTCAAAGGTGCTGTAAGTGTGCTTAGGTTGGATATGAAAGGGCCCATGTAGGTTGCTAGTCCTAGAAAGGTTTGAAGATCTCGGCGGTCTTCTGGCTGCTTCATCTGCTTCAGGGCGGACACCTTTGCAGGGTCGGGCTGTATTCCAGCTTCGCTACAGATAATGCCATAGAATTTGATCTTATCTTGCTTTATGTGACATTTATCTGGGTTGAGCTTTAACCCAGTCTCCTCACATCTTTGGATCATGCTGTGCAGGTTTCGGTCATGTTCCTCTTCTGTTTGGCCGTAGACTACTATGTCGTCGACAATTCCAATGACTCCTTTACATCCTTCGAAGGTCTGGTCGATTTTCGACTGGAATACATCTTGTGACATACGGAGGCCGAATGGCATTCGCAGAAACCGGTACCTGCCAAATGGGGAGTTGAATGTGGTGAGGTAGCTTGAGTCTTTGTCGAGAACGACGTTCCAGTATCCGCTCTTGGCGTCTAGTATTGAGAAGTGTTTGGCTCCGCTGAGTTTGGGGAGAATTTCTTCAAGTGTTGGCGTGACGTGGTGGTCGCGTTGAATGGCGGCATTAAGATCCTTGGGATCGAGGCATATTCTTATTCTACCGTTGGGTTTTCGTCGATAGACTAGGCTGTTGACCCATGCGGTGGGTTCTCCCTCTCGGACCTTTGTGATGATCTCCTGTTCTATCATCTCGTCTAGCTCGAGCTTGATATCGTCCTTGAGGCTGATTGGTACTCTTCTTGGTGCATGAATCACAGGGGCTATATCCGGATTCAGTGTGATATGGTACTCGCCTTGGAACTTTCCGATGCCGTCGAAGCAGGTGGGGTATTTGGATAATAACTGTGCTTTGTTTTCTATCTTCTGACTCGTAGCTTGTTTTGTTTGATTGTGGCCATTTTGTTGCATGGCATCATTCTGTGTTTCCACAGAACAGTTCAAGGTAATTAGTTTTAGATCTAGTGCTGTTGGCAGGCCTATGATTGCACGGCCTGGCGCGTTGGTGATGTAGAATGGTGCTTTGGTTTTTAGCTTGTTGTGTGTGCATTCTATATCATGAATGCCGAGTTGACCGATTTTTGATCCGCCGTATGCTGTGAGCGTTGTTGCTGATGATTTTAGGACGTCAGGTAGCGGGTTTCCGTCTGGACCAATTTTGTCAGGGAACATCTGTCGGAATAGTCGGAGGGGTAGGATGTTCGCTTGTGCTCCTGTGTCTATCTTGGCCTTCAGGTCTGCAGCTTGCGCGTTGCGTATGTTGGGCAATCGAACGCCTAGCGTTGCAAATACTTCATCTCTGGATTCTGTATTGACGTTATCAACACTTATTGATTCAAAGTGTAATGAGTCAAAATGATCGTTTAACTCATTTGTGTTCATCATCTCGTGTACGCGCTTGTGTTTACGGCGTGCGTCTTGTGTGTTGTCTTGATTGGATGGTTTGTTGTTTTGTGGTGTCGTGTAGTTGGACTGTTGTGTAACCCTGTTCTTTTGGCGGCACATTTTACTCCAGTGGTGAAGTTTGGAACAGTAATTACATGTAGAACCATACGCGGGACATTTCCGGTATTCGTGATTGTTTCCGCAGTTTCCACATTTCCTCATGTTTCCGGTTCCGGATTTTCCTACGGCGTGCACTCTCTGGTTGTCAAGCGGGTTACTGGATAGCTGTGCTACATGTGCCATGGTTGCTTCGTATGTTCTGGCGTATTCAATTGCTTTGTCTAGCGTTAAATCATCTCCATGTCCTAGTATGCGCTCTTGAGCTTTAACATGTTTAGTTCCTATGATCAACTGTTCAATCAGGCGCTCTTCTAACTCCTGTTGATCTCTAAACTTACATTTATTTGCGTGATTTCTGCATCTAGTCATGAAATCGTCAGTGCTCTCGTCGGTATTCTGCTTTAGATGTTGAAGCTGATATCTTGCTAATCTAAAGTTAGTTTTAGGGGCAAGATGTTTTTCGAATTTGGACCAAATACAGACGGGATCTATTTTATCATTGTCGTTGGCCCACGTGAAACTGTTATAGATATCTACGCCTTGACGGCCTATCCAAAGTAGAATGTATGAAGATTTTTCTACATCGGATTTCTTTGAGTAGGGACCAGTAAATATTAATTTGCAATACTGTTTAAATCTGGCAAATTCGTCGGTGATATCGGTTCCAGCTTGCCAATTCATAATAGGGGGCGTGAACCCTGTTGCCATGCTTGATATGTTTCTTGCCAAATATTCGCCTATTTCTTAATGTTGTAGACCTACCAGTATCCTGTGTATTTCGTGCTTTACTTCTGACACCATGTCATGATATATGGTGGAGGCTTTATTGAAGATTATAGGCTTTAATATGAATATAACTTGTTATGCTGATTCCATGTTTGACTTGATAGAAGTTGAGGAAGAAAGTATCATGTTACATTTGTTACATAAGTGAATCTAATCTTACGTGACATGATATACTATTACAGCACCCAGTCTAGACACCTGTAGGATGCCCTACTGTGTTCTGGCCTGTCACAGAGAGAGGTTTCACAACAACGCCGCATTATCTATTACAGAATAGCGTTCTTTCGTTGTTGTTGCTTTTTTCTTTCTTTCTTTCTTCCTTCCTTTTTCTTTCTGTTTTTCCCTTCTTTCTCTATTTTATTTTTTCTTTCTTTCTTTCATTTTCTTTTTTCTTTTCCTTTCTTTCATTCTTTGGCTTTCTTTCTTTCTTTCTCTGAGTTTCTTTCTTTCCTGCCTTCTTTTTTAGTATCTTTCTTTTCTCCCTTTTCCCTTTACTTTTTTCTCTTTAATTTCTATCTAGCTTTCTCTTTCTTTCTTCTTTTTCCGGCACAATTGCGTACTAGCAGAAGTCCATAACTAGTTCCAATAACCATGGTAATAATACAGTGACGTCAGTGCACTTGTCTGAGCTGGATCGTCGTTTCATTTACTGAAAACCGGTTTCACTACGAATTCAAAGAAAGTTCTAGCAAGTCATAATCCTTCCTGATACCCAATATCTAGAAATGTTTTAAAGACTCGGTTCCCAAAGCAGCAATGATATCAAGTTTCAACCGCGGTGTGATATCATCACCAGTTGAATAAAATTATGAAAGAACTCCTACAGCGTACATTCCTTTTTCTTGGATATTTACCAAATATTCAAAATTGCTAATAAAACCAGCAACAATCCGCGGCATCCATGGTCAGTTCGGTCAGTTGTGCTTTGCCCCTCAAGCTCAGGTGATATGAGGTCATCACCAATTTGAATGAAAATAAAGAAATAACCTCCTCGACTTTGCCACAAATTTTCCAAATCAAGCGAATTTTGGAAGAATAAGTCTTATTAGTTGTAATTTTTTTTTTAAAGTTTGCCCGCGGGCACGTTATAATTTAAACTATTAAACTTGTTTCTTACCGGTTCTCAGCGGGAGTGGTTTTGCTCGTCAAACTCGCAATGCATGCTAGACCGGTTTACCAAGATACTAGTATTTAACAACTCGTTTTCATTGTGACGACTAGAATTACATTCGTAAACAACATTGCATTTTGTCAAAGGAATAGGTGAGTGAATTTTCTCATGTCTATTCTTTTTCGGATAAAACAGTTTCTCCTTGAAAATAAGAACATTAAACGAAATCCAACGAAAGGAGGTCTTCCAACAGCCTGTCAAAATGGCTGCCTGATCCTGGCTGCCGATCATTTACGATTCACGGTGACTTTCTAACATTTTTCTTTAATTTCAGACATCAAAACGGATCCTAAACACAACTTCATTCAAATTTTGTATCTTCACATCGAAAATGGGTAAAGGAAAACAACTTTTAGAATCGGATTGTAAGGTTATTGAGCCTTGCGTTATAGTACATGGAGGAGCGTGGTCGGTCCCTGAGGAACTGAGGGAGATCTCTCTCGAAGGTGTTCAGCAAGCTGCAGTGGCTGGTTATGAAGCGATGTTAAAGGTAAATAAAAGCTATCTTTCTTTTATTTTATCTTATATTCTATATAGTTTTTATTCAGGGAGAAAAAAACACGTACGACTTATTGGAGTCGGTTTTATTTACACAACATTTGTTATATAACATTTAAGCTTGGCTTTCTTGGTGGGGAAAAACACTTGTTTTTGTTCGCCCGATCGTTGAAAAGTTAGTATCAAAAAACATATCATATTAAACTATGGGTCTGACTTGTTGTTTTTATTTGAATGGATCTTTTTTGTAATTTTTGTGGCGTCATATATCACCTTTGGTCGAGGGCGTCTTTATTTCATATTTGTGATTGTCATGTGATCGTTCGTCGACACGTACCTGTACATCCTGCCAGCAATTTTGAGTTTTGAAATCTTGGAGAGAAATGAAAAATAGAATAAATTATATTTCCAGTTCAGTCCAATATTGAGAATGAAAATTTGATTGAGAATTTGAGAATTTCATCACCAAATTTTTCAGAGAAAAAAATTGAATGAAATGTGATAAAAGTTTCAGTGACAACACCTTTAATCTTGTTTTTGTTAATTTTTATTTCTTGATTAAAACTGCTGGCTTTTTGGAACTATTCCTCAGTACCTTAAGACATTAAAAACTAAAAATAATTTGAAAATTAGATCAAAAAACAAATTAGAAAAATAATTATTAGAAAAAATGGATGAAAACATAAACTATCGAAAAATGGGAAAGAAAATGTCATACGTTGAATGATTGTGTTGTTGCTATGTTGGACCATTGCCGTTAATTTACTGTATTACTAGGGAGGTAATGCAGTTGATGGTGTAGAAGCTGCAGTACGAAGTCTGGAAGATAACCCGATATTTAACGCAGGGCATGGCTCTGTCTTAACAGAAGATGGAACTGTTGAAATGGATGCCATGATAATGGACGGAAAAACTTTGAACACAGGTATAAGTGAGTCCACTTCAGTGGGCTGTTGTGAGTAATATTTTACACAGCTTCTTCTTCAGAGTCAGTCATTATTCTCTTTTTTCAGCAAAACGTAATGTCTGCCATATTATCTTGGAACATAATATTTGAGTTTAATTTTTGATATATATTATGATATAGCTATTGATTATTTTTATGATTTATTAATACCAGTAATTAAATTCCATTTCAATATGAAAATGAGTGAGACATTCGAGATGATTTTCCCTGATCTTACACACTTGTCCTAACTCTTTAGTTTTCCAATTTCATAGATTTAGCTTTCATTATTCTTTAAAAAAAATCTAGGAAGAGATAATGGGTAAACCGTAAAACCCTTGGGAAGATAACCAAATTGTCTTGACCATGAATAATAATCTTCAAATCAATAGATTTAGCTTTCATCTTTCTTTAAGAAGGCTTGAAACAGTTTTCCCTGAACATGTACACAATCAATGGCCGATGATGTAGGCATTGTCATTTGAACTGTCAAAAGGAAATAATTTGGTCCAAAACTTTTTATATTCAACTGTAAAAACTCAAAAACTGTACAGTGAAATTTCTCCAAACTTTGCATATGGCTTTGGTTCAGGTTTTCACAACCTTTAAAGAAAAAATATAAGATTCTTTAAGAGGTTCAACTATTCAAAACAATTAGACTCTCTTCAAATATGGAGTCTATGACGTCAAAGAGGAGAATGAGAATGTCTCAGATATCAAAACCCAATGATTTCCACTAGCAGCATCAGGGACTAGAACACCCCAGTTGTCAAAACATAATTATTATCACTCATAACATCAGGGACATTCTAGGACTCCTAGTTTGACATCATAGACGCCATATTCAAAAAGGGTCTATTCAATTTATTTTTACAAATTCCCTCATACAGAATTGTTCTTTTTTCATCAAATATAAGATTACAATACAAAGTTTGAATATGCAGGTTATTAAAAATATTCACCATTTGGTTCACGAGTTATGATATTTAAATGCACCCCTTAAAGTTCATTATTACTGCAAGTATATTTAAATTTTATTATTTCTATACTCATGGAACTTGTGAACTTTTATCAATTAAGACCTACTATTGCAAACTCCAATTTAACTTAAATTATTTAACAATGAAAGATATTTGGGATGGGAATTATCTACTGCTGTATAGCAGTTGGGAGTAATAGGCCACGTTTGAGACATTCTAGCACAATACTGAATAAAATGATGTAGTGCTGTGGATTCGATTATAATGCTATTGATTAGTGAACTGGCTAGTATTTCTACCAAAATTTTCATCTTATTGCCAAAAGGTAGAAACTTCATGTGGTATATTATTTTATACCTACCAATAAATGTATTTGGTGATCCACATGATTGTACCATATATGAAGTTCCATGCATACTACTAAAGCCTTGCAATCAAGTCTCAAAGATATCGAATGTTGCCTATTACATGAATTGGGCTGGAGAACTGGAGATTAAAGGTTCAACTTGCAAATGTGGATTTAGGAAGTCATCTTGTATCAGGGATATACCTATTATTACTATTACTATTATTATTATTATTATTAATATTACTATTATTATAATTATTATTATTATTATTACTATTACTATTGCTATTATTATTATCATGAATTTTATCCTATTATCAATATCATTATCAACATGATTACTAATGTATTCTTTATAATTATTAATGTCATCTGTACAATTATTATCATTATCATTATTTATTTATTTATTTATTGAATAACTTTCACCATTGATAACTTAAAATGACAACAAACTAAACTAGAAAATATTTTAAATTTATTATACTAAAAAGATAAAACTATGGTGGGGGTCACACAACAGAACGAGGCTCTAAATTATATACCGGTAAACATTGTGCCCTTTTATTATTATTATTATTATTATTATTATTATTATTATTATTATTATTATTATTATTATTATTATTGTATGTATTGTAATGAAAAGAAATAAAATTTTAGGGACACTAGTGCAAGAAAGAGAAACGTACCTTTTATAAGCTTTTGACTCAACTAGATTATTGTAACAATGAGTGAGTCAGTCACACTTCTCTTTCTTACTCAGTGCCCCTAAAGTTGAATTTCTCTTCATCGTGTAAACCTGAGTAAGATAAATTTTCTCCAACATATGTATTGTATTATATTGTTATTATTGTTAAGTAGAGCTACAATTTGTTAATATGATAGACAACAATGTAATATTTTTTAAGTATATACTGTTATTGTTAGTAGTAAAAGTAGTGTTGTTATTATTGCTCAGTAGAGTTACATTTGTGTTTTTTATGATAGACAACAATGTAATTGCTATTTCTTGCTTCTCAGGGGCAGTTGCTGGTGTCTCCCATGTTCCCAATCCAATAACCCTTTCACGACATGTCATGGAGAAAACCCCACACTGCTTGATGATTGGAAATGGAGCACACAAGTTTGCAAAGAAGCAGAACATCCCAATGATTGAGGATCCAACCACATTGATCACCAATTTCTCTATATTGAAGAGCAAGTACCTCAAGGAAAATGAAGGTCCTATTGATTTCAATCTTATGCTCAAAGCAACGATGAATACTGAGAGCCTCAAAAACACAAAGAATCCAAATGCCGTGAAAGAGTTTCTGACCAAACAGTTGAAGCATGATACTGTTGGGGCCGTTGCTATGGATCATCATGGAAACATTGCCTGTGCCACTTCTACAGGTGAGTTAACATTTTGCTGTAACCTCTGCTTCTGCTCATTCTTTTTTTCACTCTTTAATCCTACTTTTTCTTTCATTCACTTTTCTTTTCTTTCTTTTTTTTTATGTACTTAATTTTACTAGGAGGGAATATCAGGGTAGCGCAGTCATGTCCATCTTTGGGGGTCCATGCAAATTAAGATGACCCCACTGACAACAACTATTTGATTTCTAGGAGGAATCCCTGGTAAGATGGTAGGAAGAGTAGGTGATTCTCCAATGGTTGGTTCTGGTGGCTATGCCAATCCTTTTGCTGGTGTATCAACCACGGGTCATGGTGAATCCATCCTCAAGGTTGTACTTGCCCATGAGATCACCAAACATGTTGAAAATGGTTGTCCACCTTCAGAGTCTTGTAGTAAGGCTTTAAGCAAAATGTTTGACCTAACCAGTGGTCAGGGTGGGGCTATCTGCATTGACAAGAATGGGGATTATGGGAAGGCATTCACCACTGAATGCATGTCTTGGGCTGCTGTCAAAGGTGGAACTCTCAACTATGGACTTTCCACAGGAGAATCTTTTAAGCATGAGAAGAAAATTGAACTAGTTTAACTATATCGTACACTTAAAGTCACAAATGAGTGTTCCCATTTTCACTCCACTTAACTTTTTGGCATTATGGGCAATAACTAACTAACTTTTGGAATATTTTAGTCAATATCTACTTGTCATATTTTCTTGATTTCTGTTCATTTAAGACCTTCACTAGGAATGTCTTGCAGCATATCAAACGATTGAATCACTTTAAGGCACAGAAATACAAGCAACAAATTTGTGCAACTTGTGCAACATTTCTTTGCAGGTTGCAGAGTTAATGTAGCTTGTATTTCAACTTTGTTGTAGAAGTAGAAGCTCTTTCGATTCTATGTATGCAACAATGAATTTTTTTTGCATGTGGGATGGTGAGAGAGAGAGAGAGAGAGAGAGAGAGAGAGAGAGAGAGAGAGAGAGAGAGAGAGAGAGAGAGAGAGAGAGAGAGAGAGAGAGAGAGAGAGAGAGAGAGAGAGAGAGAGAGAGAGAGAGAGAGAGAGAGACTTCATGACCTTTTAGTATCTCAAAACTAAGTTATTTTTATCTGTGTTCTCAGTGTGTTAATTTGACGCCGGGGTCATTTGAATCAAAATAGTTGCCACCAGCATTGTACTCTCTCTTGTATGAAATTTTGATGTATTTTAAAAATGCTCTACAAATATCCTTGACTACTGGTGGGAAAAGCTGATTAATGTAGCATGATGCTGGGTTTTGAAAAGCATTTTTAAAATCTAAATTTTTGTTTTACCATAATGATAAACTAATGACTGGTAGGAGAATGATCAAAATTAGAGAAATATTTTTAAAGGTCTTGACAACTCATCTCTACCATTAGTTAGTTTTGTAAATAAAAAATATTTATCATTTATTGATTCCTGCAATAGATGTTAGTCAAATAGACCTCTTAAGCTTGGACATGTTTTTTCCCCATTCCAGACCACATACCATTTGCTTAAGTATCATTTCTTTGTTTAATGGTTGTGCATGAGAAGATACATGAATATGTATACAACTAAAACAAAGAATCTTATTCTCAAGAGAATGACACGTGGTATGAGATGGGAAAACAGTCTGCCCAAACTAGTATTTTAGTTTTCTTTTCTTGTTTTAATTTTAAATCATATCAATAAGGAATTAGAATTTCAGTAGTATAACGTATTGTAGAAGCCAGAAGGGTTTACAAAAAGGGTTTACAAAAAGCTAAAATTTTATTTTGCTACATTAGGGAGGTATGTGGCTTATGGTCCCTAATGATTCTTAATGATTATTACTGAGATTAATGATCCTTAAAAAATCCTCAATAAGTTTGGGATAATGATCCTTAAAAGTAAAGAAAATTTTGCTTTTCGGGTTACATCAATATAGTAAACAAGTATTTATTTGTTGTCATAATAACCTCAATATTAATCAAGAAGTAAAATTGTTGATTTTCAACTGATGATGACAATAATTTGTTGTCAAAAGCTGTTAACATACCTTTGATTTACTTAGAATCAAGAAGAAATAAAGTGTATATTTGTATGTCTATTCTTTCAACTAGTACGCATAATAAAAAAAGTTATTTGTTAAGCTGAATTAAACTTGAATAAAATAATGAGTAAGCAGACTTTGTTTGTTTTTTGTTTGCACATGAAGTCCTAGCAGCCATTTTGGAAGAATTGGACAAAAGATTTTTCAATTTATTCTATTGTTCTATCTTCCAACATGGCGGCCATGGCTCTTGTTATTTTACTCCCTTGAGAATGATTACAAACCTAGAATTGCCTCTGGAACATTATACAGACCTTTTGCAAATTCATATACAGCTATTTCAAATAACGTTGAATACTGAATACTGAATAGTACATTCCAAGACCAAGGGGCATTGTGGGTCTCATTAATTTTTTGAAATAAAAAGTTTATACACAGCGATTTGCTCTCTATATGTAGCTGGTATATTGTTTCAGATGGAATGCACTAAAAATGAAACAATTGTTTTTTGTTTTACTTAATGCATTTTGGTCTTGGAATGCACTATTCAGTATGTAGTATGCAGTATTCATTATTCAACTCTTTTTGAAATAGCTGTATACGTATTCCTAATTCGCATAAATACAAATCTTAGTGAATTGTATAATTATTATTTTGTGACCAAGTGAGAGATGACTTATTTAGTAAATGTGCAAAAAAGTTTCATTGTAATAATTTAGATATTTCAAAATTTGCAGGTAATTAAAATTTGCCAAAAGCCTAAGAGCGAGGCTGGTCATATCTTGGCCTTGTTTGTCATACTCCTTGTAATTTCAAAACACTGGAATTTTGTTGCATTACTAATGATAGCTTACCATTTCAAATACTGTTTTAAAATTAGTTGTAACTTCAGGAACACGGTGGAAACCTGTATTCCTTGTCCGTGGCTTTTTGCAAAGCGTCTGTTCAACAGACAGGCTGAAAGGAAGAGATTCACGGTCCAGTTTTGTCGTGTGGCAGGAAAAAAAATTAACGGGTTTTGCATGAAAGAAAGATTTCATAACTTCTCTGGAGGGAGGCATTTAGAATTCGTTGCTCTTGTCCTTTACAAAATTATCTAATTAAACCTTTATCTGCTAGGGAGCCCTGACATGGAAGTATTTTTTTGTGTTTATTGATTGATTAACCAGGACCATACTTCCAGACATCGAGTGCTGTAGCATCGTATGGACTTACGGCTACGCTGGAGATTTCGACCCCAACACCGCTATCCCGGGAGGAATTACAGACTGATCAGGAAGCTCGTCCGAAGCCTAAGGGAGAGGTTAGTCGGCCCCTAGACCGTAGATGATTAACCCCTTGCTATGACCAGCATACCCAAAATATCGTTTGTGTCGTTCACGAGTAAGAACCCCCGAGTCACTTCTTTCCATGTGGGATGCGGGGAAAAATCCCGAGACATTTATTTTCACGCTACCCTGTGTTCTTATCAAACACTCTAACATACAGGATGTGTTTTTCTTACATTCATTGAAAGATAACAATAGTAGAATGGGGAGAGCGAAAAAACTGGAATAAACTAGCAGCGATGAGAAATGCGCACGCGCACATAAGAATCATCAGCAGTCAAAACAAAATCAACACTGCAAAACTGAATGAAGTCTAGCGATCTGCAGATTGAATAACAGGGAGCCCAATTCAATTAGATAAAAGTAAAAGGTGAAAATAAAATAGAAATAGAAATGAAGAGGTCGCGTGAAAAAGCAAGTATGCACTTGGAGCTTGGTACAAGTTAAATTCACAAATCTCGCCGCAGAGTCCCATGCAAGAAATGTGTACTTTCCACCAATCATAACTACTTGGAACGGTGTGAAAATCAAGGTGTCCTGCCCTTGGACATATGTTATGTTGCATGTGTCAGGGGCTCGCTCCACCTGTTGCGCACAACGCTTCTGCCGACTGAGTTTTTTTTTTCGAGTGATGTCGCACGTAGAATTTTTTGTTGCAACAAAACTATCTATTAATAGACGTTATATACTCAGCAAGGTTGGAGGTCGTGTTCGGACGATGAAACTCGTTATGCGCACCATTGCAGGAGTAGATATAGACCCCTTTGAACGTGATGTCAAAGCAGCTCAATTTCTTCAGAACTGGAATCTACTGTTTTGTCCTCAAGCAAAACAAAAGAAAACGATGGAGCAACTGTCTAATACTTTTTTTTTTTTGCTTAATATTTTTCACGGGCCACGCCGTAAAATCACTCTATTTTATACTTTTTCATTGTCTTTGTACCTAGAAATTGTTATTGTTCGGATGTTCTGATTTTGTAGCTGCAGTAGAAGCATGTGTAATAGCGAAACTTCATGCGACGTAACGGCTTTGTCATTTATGTGCCAACCAGAAATGGATTGGCTCGGGTAAAACAAGGCACTCAACTTGTGAAGAGCTTTGGTGAAAATGGCGGTTGGCATATTAACATCCCAATGCTATTGTTTAATAGTATGAAGTATCGATATATCGATTGTACATTCCTACAACAATGCGTGCAGACACATTTCGTCAGTTGGAGTTGCATATATACATGCAACAGTTGCAGAGTGCGCGTTGTCCGAACCATAAAAAATACACTTCAAATTTAAAAATAAAAATTAATTGATTGAACTCATAATAATGTCCGTTATTCCTAAACCTAGATAAAATACTGGAATTTTATATCTCTTTTACTGTATCCACCTTCAAAGCTGGCTTTCATGACCATCATCTTCGCACTAAATGGTTGTCTTGACAACAGCAGAGGCAAAGCATGAGACCATCACGTGCAGTATCAACATTAAACCTTTCAAACGGAGAGTGAATGTGAAGCCAGAAAGTAATAGCTTCAGATATATACATTGAATTCCTGACAATTCAAAAAACCAATAAATTTAAAGGATAAAAATATTGACAAAACTGAATATTCTGGAATTTTAGAAATGTGTTCAGACCAGCCAGATTTAGATCACATTATGGCATCATTCCAAATCCCTCTGGGATTGACTAACGTAACATCATTTCCGGTTCTCTCGAATTTCACAAAATTTTTTCCTCACTAAAATTTTTTTGTGGCCTTTGGTAGTCCGCGTTTTCTTTGTCTTCTACAACCATAATAAGATGATAGGATGTTAGAATTAATATCTAGCATGTTCTCTTACGTTCGTATTCGATTGTTTAGCATAAGCTGCAAGAAACGAATCGCAATTTCGCTTCTTGTGCTGTTGTTCCTAGCCTTCATGCTTCGACCGTATTTCTTTGCAAACCTTGCAGAGCTAGACCTCTTTGGAGAATCCAATAACAGAGGTAACTTCACTGCTGGTTGGGACAAATGGACAGGCCAAATGGAAAAACTTGGCTATCGATCTATAGGAGACGTTTACGATCAATGTGGTAGGTTATATTTTTCTGTATATTTACTGACGTGTTGCTATTTCTCCCCATGAAAGGTCAAGTGAGCATATTTTTTTAGAAATGCAAGCTCTTATGCCTACCATATCTTCAAACTCGGCTATCGGTGAATTTCAAGCTCATGAAGAAAATTCCTGGAAATATAATTCTTATGATTTTATTCAAATGAAATTCATGAATAATCATTAAAATTATATAACAATTAAATTGAATTAACTGTAAAAAAAATTCCTTACAGGCTGTAATATGACTAATCTGAGAGAGAACAAGAGTTTTTATTTTTTGACGTTTTTGATCGAATCGTCCTACAATTTTTGGCCATAGCTCGTATTTTCAGAAGCATACTCAAGAAATTCCTTACACAAATTCTCTTTCACAAAGATATGAACGTCACATGTATTAACTAATTATCCTTTCGCAATAGAATCACGCAAGCTTTTTATTCTTTCAAAGTTGAGAAAATAAAGCTAAGTTGAAAGACGAAAAGCAGGGATTTGATTGGGAGAAGCTTTGCCTAGTGTTGCTTCGTGTGACGTCAATCATAAGCATCGAGGTGTTTGTTTATAAAGTCATTCCGATAGAAACCGAATTATGAATCTTTTTTCACTGCATGGGATCATGTGATGATATAAACATTGACGTTTTGTTTGTCTTGTCCCTACTACCACAGGGAACCCAATATTGGCTTAGTGAATGCTACGAAAACAAAAGAAAAACAAAGTTAAAACTCTGTAAGCGTTTACCTAGTATCGTGTGTAGCGTTTATACATTGCAAGCAAGGACATTGAAAACTCTATTTGTCTATTTCCTAAGCACTTACCCAGATTGGGCTCCCTGTGGTACAGAAAGTACCTGCCTCAATCTTGTTTTTGTGGCTGGGTCGTGTGGTTTCCGGGATTGCTGAATCGCCCTGCACGAGACTAAAGGTTATAAACACGAGACGACAAGTCCCAGTTGGTCCCTACTCGATGACACGTACCTGAGTGTGCAAAATATATTTTTAATACAATAAAAGGCCGATTATTTTTACGACTTGGCACCAATTCGAATTCTTTCTTCCTTCTTTCCTTCTTTCCTTCTTTCCTTCTTTCCTTCTTTCCTTCTTTCCTTCTTTCCTTCTTTCCTTCTTTCCTTCTTTCCTTCTTTCCTTCTTTCCTTCTTTCCTTCTTTCCTTCTTTCCTTCTTTCCTTCTTTCCCTCTTTCTTCCTTCCTTCTTTCCTTCTTTCTTCCTTCTTTCTCTCTCTTTCTTTTTTCTTCCTTCCATCTATTCAGTTCCACTTTCTTTGTTCACTCGTTATTCGTCCATTCATGTTTTGTTTATTCATTAATTCTCTATCTTTTTTTTCTTCCTTCTTTCATTTCTTCCTATCCTCCACCTCCTCATTCAGAGCTACAGTTTTCAATAATTGCTTATGAAATATTTGCTTGTTAATATTTCTAGAGCCCGAGTCTCCTCGAATGAAAATAGGAAAAGTTCTGATCCATTACGACAAGAAACTTGGTACAGTGATTGCAACTATAGCAACCAACTTCACCATGCGTAAGTATATCATGGAATATAGACTCCTTGCAGCACGTCGGAATAATACACCTCAATAACGAACAAAACAAAGAACAAAACAATAGGTTCAGTTCAAATTCTCAGGAGATTGAAATTCTTTTGTTCTGTCCTCCAAATTGAGCTGCTCTGACGTCACTTTAAAATCTATAGGTCATGTACGATACTGATCTTAAAATTCAGACACGATTGCAAGGTTTTATTCGAATGGTACTTCATGCATGGTACAAACATGTGGATCACCAAATACATTTATGCGTAGGAATAAAACAACGTACCATGTAAGACGTTCCTACCTTTCGGCAATACCAGCTGTACGAAAAACTAAGCGCGAAAAGGATTGTTGTTGTGATTCAAGCGGCCCTCGCCCGAGTCTTAACAGTCATATATCTCACAGAATTTGAGGAGATGGATCGCAAAGATTTACTTTAATTTTTTAAACAACATGTATACTTCAACTTTTTTTCTCTAAATTCTTTGAAACGCGTGTTTTTGTATTGGGAAGAGACTTGGAGCAAGGGCCGCTTGGCTAAACATTGAATCGCGCTATGATTGGATGGTTCGTGCGTACTCCGAACACCTGGTAAGATATATGAAAACTTTGGTTAGTTCACTACTCAACAACGTTAACTATAATCGATTCTGCATCATTTTGTCTACAAGATATCTACATCGAAACGAATTTTGTTTCAACAAATCAGCCCAAATAAGACGCGAACCGTACCCCCCCCCCCCCCCCCCCAGTATAAAAGACCGTATTTAGTTTCTAACATCTAGCTTGTTTTTGTTTTTGCTCGTAGCGGTTTCTCTTACCAAAGGAACGGTACATATCACGGCACAATATCATGGACGAACATTATTTGAACAAAAGTATAATTTATGTAAAACTAAAGTAGATACTTTTAAATGCCCAATGAAAAAAGGTAAGTCTATTACAGTAATTTACTTCTTTACCTTGGGCGTAATGCATGTTTTCCTATTTCAGTCTACGTCCCATTCCTTCGAGAGTAAGATTCATATGCAACTGTTCAGTAGCATAGCGAGGGGGGCACGGGGGCGCACGTGCCCCCCCCCCCCCCCCCCCCCCCAAATTTGAAATTAATGTTTAAATATATAAAAACGTTGGTTTCTGTTTTTTGGTTTGCTTTTTTATACTGGGTGCCTGGGTGCCCCCCCCCCCCCCTACTTTCAAGGTCCTCGCAACTGTTAAAAATATATACTCTAGGGAATGACACGTAGTCTGAAATGAAAAACATTACGCTCAAGCTAAAAAGGTCTATTTTTTAGTAAATTAAAAAAGTTAACTAGCCTTCTAGCTTTATATCGTTGTTATTGACCCTATATATGCTTCCTGTTGGACTTGTTGAGTCACGCTAAAAATTAATGAACGGATTAGAGTGAGAGTGTGAGTAATACACCTTAATCCAAAATGGCGCACATTACATGGAAACGAGGCATCAAGGGCCAAAATGCAAAGAAACAAATGAATATAGGTATTCAATCACCAGTCCGGTCTTTCTTTCCCCCTTACATTCGGGAACACAACAGTTTTGCGGCATTAGATTATAAGAAACACTGTAACTTTGTAAATTTGCACGGCCGGGTGAGTTACATGAAAATGAGACATCCAGGGCCAAATTTACAAAGTTACAGTGTTTCTTATAATCTAATGCCGCAAAACTGTTGTGTTCCCGAATGTAAGGGGGAAAGAAAGACCGGACTGGTGATTGAATACCTATATTCATTTGTTTCTTTGCATTTTGGCCCTTGATGCCTCGTTTCCATGTAATGTGCGCCATTTTGGATTAAGGTGTATTGAATGAATTCTTGTGTTTTTTTAGGGCAAAAAATGCGAATCTACGAAACCTTCAAGCTACCAAAGTATATTCCTAAGGTATGACCGTTATCGTCATCATCTTCATCATTATCATTCATCAATAACTATAAAGTATCATCATAACTATTGTCATCATCATCATCATCATCATTCACTCTCGCCGAAATGACATTTCGTTGAGCATGCGCAGTAAGAATGGCAGGGCTCTGGGGTCGAGAGTGCATCATTACCACCATCATCACCTTCATCATCATCATCACCATCATCTGTCTATCAAGACAACTGCTGATATAAATGACTTGTACATAGAAAGGAAAGTGTGCAAAGGATTCTGGTAGTTGTAGTACAGCCTATAGGAACTGCTTTGAGGAATACTTATAAGTATTTTTAATAAATCTTGATGATCTGTTTTGTTTGTAGGGACACTACACTTCCTACGCGAAGGGCTCCAACGATGACGAAGTTTGCTTCATCATGGCGGAGTCGAACTTAAAAGTATAGATCTATAGATCATTATGAGGACATAGATCAACTGACGAGACATCCATGGCCATCGCATATTGTGATGATACCTCATAATCGACTACACTACGCTACCGAGACCACATTACTAAAGCCAAACAAATTTCAATGTCACGCAATATGCCACACAATGTGTCACGCAATATGTCACGTTGCTGGATTGGCCATTGGTTTAAACGGAAATGACTCGAAATATGTATTGCGAAAGGACTCAGTCTTGTTTTCTATGAGTTATTGAGGTTTTTGTGACGTCATCACCGCCATGTTGGATGACTTGTAAGAATGGTTCTTTTTTACATATCAGCCAACATGGCGGCCATGTTTTCGTTTGTATTCTCATATAAAATACCTGCATCTTAACATTTATCGGTGTGCATGTGTGTGTGTGTGACTTAGGGACTAGGTTCTACGGGTCTTTCTTGGTGTTGCAGGAAGTATTGTATTCAAGGTTAGGGTTCTTTGTATTACAGGGTATTGTTTCGTTCTAAGTTCTTTGTTCTTGGCTATTGTTTAATCGTGTTCATGCCTCAGGTGTCCTGCAACACCAAGAAAGAGCCGGTTTACTAGCGACGAAGGCGCAGATACCATATTTACTCGAATAAGCGCCGCGACTCTTATTAATTTTTCGGGTCTCGAATGTGGCGCTTATTCGAGGGCGGCGCTTATTTAAAAACTGAACGCGACAAAGAAATATTTTCTTTTAATTTAATGGTATATTTTCTATCTGTGCTAAAATTTTACGGTATAGCGGCGCTTATTCGAGTAAATACGGTGGTCTTTACCTTCGATTCTTCACTGATCCTCTGCAAAAACGAGAGGGAATTATTTCTTAGTAGTGCCCCACTACATGTAGCCTCCTCTGCAGACGTTCTTAGAGTCGTCACGTCGTCACGCACGGGATAGATGGGGAGAGAAGTATTGCGTGACGACCCTAAGAGCGTCTGCGTAGGCTACACTACATGCTCTCATCAAAGATATCCAGTTGACGTCATAGTGCGCCGTACGAAATTTTTATAAAATATTATGCTGAACTTACTCCTGGTGTTGGGAGGGATGGCCAATACAGGCCATTACGTAAGACCCCTGGCACGTGACGTCAAAGCAGCTCAATTTGGAGGACAAAACAAAATAATTTCAATTTCCTGAGAATTGGAAAACCTATTGTTTTGGCCTCCAAATTGAACTTCACGTGCTGCAAAGGGTCTATAGACCATGCATTTCAGCTACGGAAATGCGGGCTTAGTGTAGGGAATAACCACGTGTTATTCTCAAGAGAATGACACGTGGTCTGAAATGGGAAAACATTACGCCTCTCCCTGTGTTGCAAACTCATTGCTGGCATGGGGCCCCTGTGGTAAAAAGGTCTTATCAAGAGACCATGAAGGACCTCTTGCATGGTTAATATTATAATATTATTATTATTCTATAAATATTATTAATATTAAATTTAGTTAGGGTTTTAATAGTACAATAAAAGTTTTGGGAATTTTTTTTTGAATTTGTCAGTTGGAAAAGAAAAAATAACATCTTTGTGTTTACCTAGAGCGATACGAAGGGTATGAAACTACATCTACCAAGAGAATCCAGAACAATGTCACTCCCGAAAGACATCCGTAGAAGCTGAGGCGCCGTATGGACTTCAGTAGCCTGATACTCAGCTCGGGCTAGGACTTAAGCCAGGACAGGCACTTACCGTAAATCCTCTATTAAGCCCCCCTCTCAAATAAGGCCCTCTGCCCTCCCCTCCCTCTTCACAACGAAATTCACAATAATGGAAAATCATACTTGAGACTAACACAAGTGAATCAAATGTTGAAAATAGCGTGTAATTTGAACAGTACATATCTATACCATGTCATTGACATCCCTGTAGATTATGCGAGACAGTCCATAGTAATACTTCCGTTTGAAACCTTCAGTTTAATCCTGAGTTTACCGTTTTGGAATAAAGGTATCATATCACATTAAATTATTAAATCCTGATAGCGTAGAACTTACTGCGTTTTTGCTAAATCAATAAGCCCCTTCTCTATTAAGTCCCCCTTTCCAATAACCCCCCCCCCCCCCCCCCAACGTGTCTGAAATAAATAAGGGGGGGGGGGGGGCTTTTGATTATTAAAATAGAGGAGTATGAAAATGCAGGGTAATGTTCTAGCGCTCAAAGATTATGGGAGAGGGCTGTCGGTAAAATGCGGAATGTTCAACATAATTGACAAAAATAGTATGGTATGACAAGACATGACACGTCTAATAACAGGTCCAACGTACACATTTTTAAGTCGTGGCATGTGGGTCAGTTTCTATACATTTACTGTATTGTTGACCCAAATACCTCGACTTGAAACAATTATTTGAAGTTAGTGGAGTGCTTTGATATCTACTAATAGAAGGCTCGAGCACACCACCACCGTTAGTGAAGGTAAAATTTGCTCTAAACACAGGCAGCCCAAGCAACCAAGTACACAAGAACATTGCTTGGTCTCACACTGCCTGTGATCTTTACCGTACTCGCTTTGCAGCAAAATCTCAGTCAAAGTTATAGAGTCAGAGTTAGAGATTTTGCAAAATCCCAATCCCAGTAATTGCTAAATCCCAGTCCCAGAACATGAAATCACATTTTCCCAACCCCCCCCCCCCCCCCCAAAAAAAAAGGCAAATCCCAGCTCCATTTTACCCCTTCAGGACCCTCCTATTAGACTAAATATTTGCAACAAACATTTTAAAATAGCTGTAAATTTAATGACGTATTGAGATATGCATAAAGAAATATATGTATAGTTAGTAAGTTATGCTTCGTATATAAAATCATGATAGAAATAGTAAGTAGTCTTGATATATGTACACTACAGTGTTTTCAAAATATAACTGCTCTAATTTTGTTTATAGAATCTTTAAAAGATAAGTATGGAAGCAGCATTTCGTTGGTACGTGGGACATCATGGCCCAGAGGCGTAGCCAGGATTTTGCCTTGGGGGGGGGGGGGTAGGCAGGGTGCAAAAACCATTTTCAGAACATTGGTAGGTCGAGTGGATTTAGTCACTCACGATAAGTTAATCTCTTTGCTATCAAGTATAATAAAATAACTACCTCCCCCTGGCTACACCCCTGTAGATGTATGTGCATTATTAGAAAGTTGTCCGTATTAGAGAGGTCTGTCTAGGTGTAGCGATGGTCCATGTCTATTGCCATTTACAGCCAATTCTCTCTAATACGACCACCAATGTATTTGAACTAAGTATTGTGCAATATAGAGGTGTCTGTATTAGAGAGGTCTGTCTAGGTTTCTAAAGTGAACTATTTCCTAGGTTGGAGGTTAGGGGATGCACTGGTAGCCTGTTCACCCCCTTCCTGTCAAGGAATGTTTAAAGGTGCAGAAATATGGGCAACAAATTTGTGCAACTTGTCCCACATCGTTGTTTTGTTGCAAGTTACAGAGTGAATGTTGCTGGTATTACCACCTCACGCACAACAAACTTTCATTACCGCACCTTTAAAGAAATGCAGGGAATTTGCTTAACTATATAATTAACTACCCCAACCTATAATTCTAGAATTACCCCACCCTATGATTCTAAAATGACTTCTGAACTAGAAAATGCAAAAATGAAATACAGCAAAAAAGATGAAAAAATATCTGAGACTTAGGCTTGGTTCATACTAGGGTTGTAATCATAATCATAACCAGCTGAGTTGACCTTCAGAACAAACTCAAGGTCAACCAATCAGAATTGATGATTCAACATTGTATTTTGATTAGCATTTCCCATTATTCTGCAGAAGAGAATTTATGAAATACAAGTTCTTCCTTCTTTAAATTAATTGTAAACACTAGTCGAACTCATGGCGGAATAGACCTCATCGGCTTGGGGTAATGTTGTCCCATTTCAGACCATGTGTCATTCTCTTGAGAATAAGATTCTTTGTTTGAGTTGTATCCATATTCATGTATCTTCTCATGTGCAACCGTTAAATAATGAAATGATACTCTGGGGAATGACACGTGGTCTGAAATGGGAAAACATTACACCCAAGCCGATGAGGTCTATTGTATTTCAATCAACAAGAAAAGCCTACATTGTATACTCGGAAAATGCCCAAAAAATGCTAACCAAAAATAGTGACCCATAATTCCTTTTGGGGAAGGCGATCAACTCAGCTGGAAGTAACATACATAGACTTAGTAGCAAAGTAAAAGTTTATTCACAAGTAAGTGATACATGCGATAACAAGTCTGTGTATGTTGCTTATGATTGCAATTATGATGCCGGGGGGGGAGGTACTCCCTATAATTGACTATACGAAAGGGGTACTGTTTTCAGGTCATACGCATAGAAAAGGGGTGGAAATTTGTGAGTTTTGGTATAAAAAGGGGTAGATTTTCTTCAAAAGTATATGAAAGGGGTACCTTTTCAGGCAAAAAGGTATAAAAAAGGGGTAACTTTTTGCTGAAATTTGGTATAGAAAAGGGTAAGGGGTCCAGAGTCCGGGCGGAGCATTCCCATATGAAATGACCGAAGTACCCCCCCAGGTTATGATGCTAGTGTGAACCGGGTGTAAGGAGCTAGTATAATATATAATTACAAAGAATCTAAATATTTGTCTCTGAATATCAGAATACTACTGCTACTGTACAAAGCCTTTGTTGTCTGGTTCCAAAAAATATCCACACCTCTCCCCCTGAATAGGGCTTGGAATTTTTTATGGGGTAGGAATGTATAGACAGCCTTGATGGGGTCAAAATCCTTCTCTTGAGGACTGAATTGTTGGTTGGGATCAACTGATTGATGGGATCAACTGATTGATGGGATATCTTGAAGATTGGACTCTATAGTTTTGTCCTGCAAATCGGGCTGCATAATTACTGTTATTATTATTCCAACATGCTGCAAGCTCCATACTCTCTGGTTGATAGCACATGACGGGCAGTGTTTGCCTATCATTGTAGGCTGGTAATGAGATTCATAAGATTCATTCAGCTGATTGATACCAAGCAATAGAATACTATATAGTTGATAGCACATGACGGGCAGTGTTTGCCTGTCATTGTAGGCTGGTAATAAGATTCATGAGATTCATTCAGCTGATTGATACCAAGCAATAGAATACTCTCTGGCTGATAGCACACGATGGGTAGTGTTTGTCTGTCATTGTAGGCTGGTAATGAGATTCATGAGATTCATTCAGCTGATTGACACCAAGAGATACACCAAAGTACTTCTTGGAGGAGGTGTGGATATTATTAGGAACTACTCATTTTAAACAAAGTTCATTGACGACTGCTTCATCATCTTCTGGTTAATGTCTGATAATACAATAGAGTATGATATTGCCTTTTCTTTTGATATGTGCGGCATTGTGTCTAGTGGTGGTTCATGATCAGGGTAGGCATCGTCAGGTTGATCAGAGCTCCACCCATCTGTACCATGGCTTCCCTTGGCTGATTTTAACAGGGAGGGGTCCTTTGGTTTGTTTTTGGATCCTTTAGGACGGCCTCTCTTTCTCTTGGATGTGTCTCCATCTGTGCTCTGATTGTAATAAAAAAGTCATGAAATATTATGATCTTATATAATGATGATTGTGATGATGAAAATAGGATAGTAGGTAGAAAATGGGTAGATGGTAGGTATGCTGATTATAATAATGATAATAATCTTTAATGAGGTAGCCAACATCCCTGAGACAGACAGACAGACAGACAGACAGACAGAGAGAGTGAGAGAGAGAGGGTAGAAAATCTAGATCTAGAGTGCAATAATGCTAAAAAAACTAGTTAACTATATTTCATGGGTTTATGAAAATCACTCTACTAGAATTTTTTTTTTAATTTACTTTTTTATGAAAAGGATGATAGAATGTGTTTATTAGTAATATCTAATTATGACCATAACAACAACAGTTATGATAATGCTGAAACTAAGTACATGAGTTCATATACAATCATCAATCAATGCAATCACTAACCTGAGAACCATTTGAAAGAGACTGTTCATTTTCAGGACCTTCTTCTCCAGGCTGCACCACAGGTTTGGGTTTGTTCTTGGAACCTTTAGGACGACCTCGTTTACGCTTCAAATCAGTCATACATAGAAGCTAAGGGATTTTTTGCATTTTGTTTGGCAAGATTAAAATTTAAGCAAATCTTAAGAGCAAAAAAATTGGAGAGAGCAAGAGGGCAAAAATAGAAAAAAAAATTCAAATTTCATTGATACCCTGAATCAACTTCTGGGCTGATCAAAGTCAGCGGGGGGCAGCTAACTCACAGATCAAATTCTCCTTAAAACAACTTACAGGCTGATCAAAGTCAGGGGGCAGCTAATTTAGCACATTAGGTTTGCAGAGAATCGAACCCAGAGAAAAATCCTTGAAACAAGGGTTGAGAGCGAGTCCTAACAAACTCTTCTCACATGCGATGCCAAGTCTGGAAATTGAACCTGAGACCCCAGAGGTGGGAGATACATGAGTATGTTATTGCTACACCACTCAGCTCCATTCCCATATTATTTGTAACGTGCCTGGATATTATTTGAGGTATGCTATATTTTGAAGAGTAGGTTGGGTTAAAATATTCTAATATTATATTAAATATATCAAATATTAATACACAACAAGTGGGAATGCTATCTAAAAGACAAACTTTCAAAAATGCTTTGATAATAACTAATGAATGAGTGGATTTGGAATTAATTCAGCCTGAACTGCAGAATTTGTTCTTCAAAGAGTCTGTATTTGCACTAAGAAAACATATTACATTGCGACATGCAAAAGTATTTCCACATTTACACGTACTAATGTATGTATGTGCACACTAGCTTTTTGCAGCCAAACAAGCTTTTACACACCTTATAATTTGGTTAAACCAACCAGCTTCACATTGAAATGTATTGGTTTAACATACAAAAGCCTGTGCATAGAAGTATACAGATTACATTGAATGTGGTGGTCATGCTTTTGCATGTCGCCATGTAATAATAAAATTTAATATTTCATTACCTCATTCAACATTGGTTGTGGTATTGTAATATAACTTCTTATGGCTCCATCAGTGGTGTTTTCTACTACTGGTATACTGAGAGAAGTGTTTTCTATTATCATCACTTTAGTAGGGTTGGGTCTTTCCTGGCTTGGTCCAGCTTCTTGCACCAATGGATTTGTTTTGTTTCCAAAATCATAATCAAAATCCTTTATTTCTCTCTTTGGGATTTCTGGTCGCAGCCGCTGATCTCGCTGGCCCCCATCCCCTGATCATAAAACAAAAACAATACTCAAAAACTTATTGCAATTTTGAGCTGCAATTAGGGGTTTATATTGGCAGCTAGTTGGAAGAAAATATACTCCATTGCTTCACGGTGAAGGCCAATACAGAATATATTTTATTTTTTCTTCTAATGCTGCCAAATAACCTGTATTGGTGGCTCAAAATTGCAATAAGTTTTGTATTGCGATTCTCCTATCATGCGGTAATTCTGAGCCGACAATAAGGGTTTATAGAGAGGGTGGCTCTCTCTCAATCAAACTTATGGGAGAATTATTGCATACTACAAGGCAGCAACAGTATAACAGGAATTTAGAAGTTGATTTTTGAGGAGGGAGGAAAACCTGGAAAACCCGGAAAAACCCTCAAAGCACAGGAGAAAACCAACAAACAACTCTACTCACATATGACACCGAGCCCAGTGGGGCTCGAACTCGAGTCGCCTTGGTGAGAGGCAAGCACTCTCACCGCTACGCCACTTGTGCTTCCCATATACCTTGCACATACCTTGTTATGAATGTATATACTCACCATTATCAGGCTTATCTTGGGTAGACATGAACTGTTTTCTGCTGATGAATACGTGTCCACAATGACAAGATTTGCAGGCTACTGGCAACTAGAAAAAAAAATGATTGCCACCATATGAATAAATAAACATAGCTCTTATAAATATTATTTTATATTAAAAACTTGCTATGTTACTCTGCTGTGTGTGAGTTGGGATTGGAAGAAGGCTTGTTGAGGGGACACAAATATTGTCAGTAAAAGGTTTCCATGTACACTTATAGTGCTTCTCCTTCAGGGTTCCCACCCATCTGGAAAAATAAAATTCCCCTATATTTCCCTGGCCAAAAAATATTTTTCACTGACCACAATGTGCACTATTCTATGAAAAAATGATAGTTTGACCACAGGAAGCCCAACTAAACATTTCCAATTTAAAATGATGTTTAGAAGGCTGGCAGAAATCCCCTGGCTTTTCACTGACTTTTGGGTAAATTGAAAAATTCCTTGACCAAAATCAAACTTCCCTGACAATTCCCTGACTGTGAAAAAAAAATTAGAAAAATTCTGAATTTTTTTTTCACAGTCAGCCAGGTGATCTGGAATCTAGGCGCGCAATGCATTGTTTGTCACAGCGAACATTTCCAAGTGTTTTCTATTATCTCTTGTCAAAATGAAATATTTTCCACCAACAACGACGAAATATGATTTTTCTAAGAGGTATTTGGGGAATCTTTGCACGGAAGAGTTTTATTTTCTTTATTTTCGAGCAAAAGCTGTTATAAATCGAGACGAAAACCTGGAACTAGGAAACATTGAGCTATGAACAAAATGTTCGCTGATTGGCTAATTCCTTTAGCCTGCATGAGAGAAGCGAGATCACCTGGAGGCCGGAATTGTCAGGGAATTAATTATTAATTCACTGACTTTTTCCTGGCAGTGGAAACCCAGTCCTTACACTTCTCTCATGTGTTGCCAATAAAAAACATTCATGGAATCAAAGTTGGTGTGAGGTAGTGAATATCTGTTTTCAAATATCTATTTATAATTGTCTGTTTTGGAACACAAAAAAAGTTATTGGGATAAAAGTGAAATTCTACCGCACTCCATTTGACAACTTCCCACAGGATCAGAATTTTTGCTAAGTCAATCAAAATTACATTAGCATACTCTGTGGATAATAAGCGTCAATACGGTGTCTCAGATATCTTTTTTAGATCATGCGCAATGACATGTTAAAACCGGAAGTTTGAACTTTTGGTGGTCATGATTGTAAAATAGACAATATCTTTTGAATGAAAAAACATTTCAAAAATCTGAGACACCGTGTTTTAGATCGCATTGTGATTTATCATAATCCAGTTTCAGTTTGATCCGATGTAATCCAAAAGAGCTACAATGTTTTTAAAACAATATTTTGGTCACTCAAAATCTGTAGAGAAAGCCAATAACTTTTTTGTGTTCCAAAACAGGAAACTCAAAATTGATTTTTAAAAACTATGTTTATTTAGCTTTCAGAAAATGTATACTTTTATATAATAATATTGAGAAGGCAGTGCGAAATTTTGGTTGTGCGTAAAGTAATCTTGAAGGCCTCAAACGTATCCTGATATATCTTATTATTATATGAAATAGAGTGTGATATTGAGTGACATCAAAATGATAAAATTGATATCCCCACTCCCACCAGTGGCCAGTGGGGATACGATTTTTATCAACACTGGTGGTGAAAAATTTCGACCAAAGTCAAATTCTCCATTATTTTTCATTGAAGATTTTATATAATAAACAGAACATTACATGGCCGCTTGGAGATACGAATTTTATCTTCTCGAGCTGATATTATCTCTCAGTCGTTCGCTGTACTCACTCGTGAGAGATAAAATTCTCATATCCACGGGACCATGTAATATCCTATAGGTATATGTGTTATATATCTTAAAATTGTATTATTGTAAACTTTTGCCGACATAACACTGTAAACTCTGTAATTTTCTATAGCATTCTAATTTTATAATAATTTTCTAATTTTCTATAGTCTTTCTTAATTTAGCCCTTATGGTTATCAAGACAACCTGTACCACTAAAAACATATTTGTAATTTTTTATCTAGTCTTTATAAAATAACTTTGATATTACGCACGCTCTGATTGGTCAAAAAGCCATGTTTGATGAGAGCATAATACATGCTCACATCATTTTTTTTCTCTCTCAAAAAGTTAGTTATTCTATAAAAGCAATAAAAAACAGTTTTCCGTGTATTATACTCTGATAAAGACACTTGGGATGTGGAGAGAACACTTGAGAAGCTGGAAACCACTCCGCTATGCGTCGTGGTTTCCTACGCTTGTCTCGTGTTCTCTCCACATCCTGCGTGTCTTTATCAGAGTATAATACACGGAAAACTGTTTTTTATTCCTTAAATACAAGGTGCAAATAAATTATTATTATCAGGTTGGACTATATCATCATCATGTGACAAGAAATTGTTTAATTTAGATTTTCCTCCCTCCACAAAACCAAATATGCTAAATTCATATCTATTTCATTTTGTGAGTAATTAGCTGTGCCCTGACTTAGATCAGCCCATAAGTTCTTTAAAGGTTCAATCTAGTGTGAGTCTAAGCCATGCCCTGACTTAGATCAGCCTAGAGGTTGTTTCAGGGTTTGATCTGTGAGTTAGCCATGCCCTGACTTAGATCAGCCCAGAGGTTGTTTCAGGGTTTGATCTGTGAGTTAGCCATGCCCTGACTTAGATCAGCCCAGAGGTTGTTTCAGGGTTTGATCTGTGAGTTAGCCATGCCCTGACTTAGATCAGCCCAGAGGTTGTTTCAGGGTTTGATCTGTGAGTTAGCCATGCCCTGACTTAGATCAGCCCAGAGGTTGTTTCAGGGTTTGATCTGTGAGTTAGCCATGCCCTGACTTAGATCAGCCCAGAGGTTGTTTCAGGGTTTGATCTGTGAGTTAGCCATGCCCTGACTTAGATCAGCCCAGAGGTTGTTTCAGGGTTTGATCTGTGAGTTAGCCATGCCCTGACTTAGATCAGCCCAGAGGTTGTTTCAGGGTTTGATCTGTGAGTTAGCCATGCCCTGACTTAGATCAGCCCAGAGGTTGTTTCAGGGTTTGATCTGTGAGTTAGCCATGCCCTGACTTAGATCAGCCCAGAGGTTGTTTCAGGGTTTGATCTGTGAGTTAGCCATGCCCTGACTTAGATCAGCCCAGAGGTTGTTTCAGGGTTTGATCTGTGAGTTAGCCATGCCCTGACTTAGATCAGCCCAGAGGTTGTTTCAGGGTTTGATCTGTGAGTTAGCCATGCCCTGACTTAGATCAGCCCAGAGGTTGTTTCAGGGTTTGATCTGTGAGTTAGCCATGCCCTGACTTAGATCAGCCCAGAGGTTGTTTCAGGGTTTGATCTGTGAGTTAGCCATGCCCTGACTTAGATCAGCCCAGAGGTTGTTTCAGGGTTTGATCTGTGAGTTATATAGCCATGCCCTAGCTGACTTATAATTAGATCAGCCCAGTATCAATAACATTTGAAGGTTTATATTCATTATTTTAAAGGATAAGGAGAAGACAACACATCAAACCAACTCAAATCACTTCACTTCTATCACCCATGCCATAAAAAATATAAATTAGATATAAAAGAGAAAGAACAATAAAATGACACATATAAATTGATTCCCAATGGAGAGAATTGAATAAATATTCAAATTATATAAATTTTATAATTGGAATTTATAAATTATAAGACTTATTTTGATGTTGACTGATTAAAAAGATAATAGCAAGTTTTCTTAACATATCTCATAAATTCAAACTAGTTCACAGAAAAAAAAAATATTAAAAAAGAATAAGCTTACTTCGAGGAATATGGCTGAAATTAAATATTTTACATCAACAAATTACCAAGAGAACCCAAAAATTGTAAAAAAAATAAAGATAACGAAATTCCTATATCATGAATATTCAGAAATCCTGTTTTTTTTTCGAAAACAACTTTTAATTTGATGAAAAATTTCCGTTGATTTTGATAAGCTCAAAATCTAGTGTGCATTTGTATAATCCTAGGTAAGCATTAACATAACAAAATGGTAAGCTTATTAATTCAATATTTTTACCCAAAATTTCGAGGTTTTAGTCGTCTTTGTCATAATTTTAATATTTCAAAAGCAAATGGTGTTTTAGTTGTGATAATTTGGGCATAAGTGAATAAAATTCAAGGCCTAATTTGGTTGCTATCAAAAAATATACTAATCACGCGTAATACAAATCACAAACATTCGTTACTCGAAGGTAAAAAATCAACAAATTTACTCACCGTTTGGTCACAGTCTGGACACTTTTTCACCACCATAACTACATAGCACTCAAGGAGTGGAGCTCGATGAGTTTTGCTTGATGAAAAACCAAAAATAAAGAAAGAAAATTAAGCAAAAATATTCCGTGTGACCGCGAAAATGAGGAACGACGCGTTTGAGGTTAGCACGAGGAAGCCTGGAGCTCACAACAGGATGTAATACGGGAATCCCGCGGGCTGGATCGCGGGTTTGCCATTTTGATATTCAAAGCACAGGGAGCCCAATTTAGATAAAAGTAAAAGGTCAAAAAAAATCGCGGAAAATCGACTTCAATCTTTTCTTAATCCGAGGTCAAGATAATGTCGTATAGAATACAAACGAGCTAAAATCATATATAAAGAAAACATCTGTTGTAGCTTCAAATGCTGTTGTCAAACGTATTTGCAAAGTTTGCAGTATCCAAGCTATTGTTTGAATATTAGGCGCGCGCTGATTGGTCGAGAACTGTGCATTATTAGTGAACGGAGCACGTATTTAATTGAAATTAATTTTAACTTACACTTTTTGACACTTGAAAACAAACCAATTTCAAAGTACAAAACATATAATATACAGATTACTTCTCCAGATAAAATAAAGGAAATCATATCATCTGCCTTACATTGTTTTTGTTGTGTTTTTGTTGTTGTACATAATTAGTTATTTGGCGAAGCTAATAAAATAAAAATAAAAATCATAATAAAATACTTCAAAACGTACACCCATTTAGTACTAAATAATACTAATTAAACAATAGAAAACATTAGAATTAGCAGAAAATATCACTATTTAGTATTAGAAAAGTCCTACTAATGGTCTGTGATTGGCTGAGCTACTAGGGTATCTATTAGTGATAGACCTCTAGTAGCGAAAAGCTCCGGTTTTGAAAACCAAAAAATATATATTTAAAGGAAAATTCAAAACTTTTTGCATCCTTTTAGTAGGTTTCAGCCTCATGGGCTATTGACTCGTAGACCATTCGGACTCGAGGACTAATTGTTAACAAGACGCACTTGGAGCGTTCACTGGGTTACCTGTGAATACAATACAATACAATACAATACAATACAATACAATACAATACAATACAATACAATACAATACAATACAATACAATACAATACAATACAATACAATACAATACAATACAATACAATACAATACAATACAATACAATACAATACAATACAATACAATACAATACAATACAATACAATACAATACAATACAATACAATACAATACAATACAATACAATACAATACAATACAATACAATACAATACAATACAATACAATACAATACAATACAATACAATACAATACAATACAATACAATACAATACAATACAATACAATACAATACAATACAATACAATACAATACAATACAATACAATACAATACAATACAATACAATACAATACAATACAATACAATACAATACAATACAATACAATACAATACAATACAATACAATACAATACAATACAATACAATACAATACAATACAATACAATACAATACAATACAATACAATACAATACAATACAATACAATACAATACAATACAATACAATACAATACAATACAATACAATACAATACAATACAATACAATACAATACAATACAATACAATACAATACAATACAATACAATACAATACAATACAATACAATACAATACAATACAATACAATACAATACAATACAATACAATACAATACAATACAATACAATACAATACAATACAATACAATACAATGCAATGCAATGCAATGCAATGCAATGCAATACAATACAATACAATACAATGCAATGCAATAGACCTTTTTGCTCTATCACTATTTTCGACTTCGTGCGCTTTAAGAACAATAGGTGCATCAAAGACTGTACGAAATTTGAACATCTTTAGAATTAGAACAAAAGATATTCGTATTTTATTGTTGTTGAACAATAGTTGTAGTCAGGTCATAATTTCAAGATACGTAAGTGTTGTGCATTGGTATGGCCCGACTCGTTGTTAAGCACAACAATGAAATACAAGCCTCTTTTGTTCTAATTCTAAAGATGTTCGAATTTCGTACAATCTTTGATGCACCTATTGTTCTTTAAGGTCTATTGCATTAGACCTTTTTGCTCTATCACTATTTTCGACTTCGTGCGTTTTAAAAACAATAGATGCATCAAAGATTGTACGAAATTTGAACATCTTTAGAATTTGAATAATAATAATAATAATAGTTTCTTAAAAACGCATATAACTACGGTCTCTATGCTTTTAACAATAACAAATAGATAAAAGATGTGTATATAAATAGTAATAATAATAAAAATAAAGATTAACAGATTAGTTATGACTAAGTAAAAAAAGATGAGTTTTCAATAATGACTTGAAGCGTTCAGTACTCTCAGCGTTGTAACATCAGCAGCTGTATCATCATCATTATCATCAGTAACATCAGCAGCTGTATCATCATCAGTATCATCAGTAACATCAGCAGCTGTATCATCATCATTATCATCAGTAACATCAGCAGCTGTATCATCATCAGTATCATCAGTAACATCAGCAGCTGTATCATCATCATTATCATCAGTAACATCAGCAGCTGTATCATCATCAGTATCATCAGCAGCTGTATCATCATCATTATCATCAGTAACATCAGCAGCTGTATCATCATCAGTATCATCAGTAACATCAGCAGCTGTATCATCATCATTATCATCAGTAACATCAGCAGCTGTATCATCATCAGTATCATCAGTAACATCAGCAGCTGTATCATCATCAGTATCATCAGTAACATCAGCAGCTGTATCATCATCATTATCATCAGTAACATCAGCAGCTGTATCATCATCATTATCATCAGTAACATCAGCAGCTGTATCATCATCAGTATCATCAGTAACATCAGCAGCTGTATCATCATCATTATCATCAGTAACATCAGCAGCTGTATCATCATCATTATCATCAGTAACATCAGCAGCTGTATCATCATCATTATCATCAGTAACATCAGCAGCTGTATCATCATCAGTATCATCAGTAACATCAGCAGCTGTATCATCATCATTATCATCATTATTAACATTAATACACAGAAAATATATATAATAAATAAATAGAAAATAAACATAATAAAAAGCCAAATACAAAGATACTTTAGCACTACGTGTACAAAAATGAACACTTTAAAACTGAAGGTATTACAGCGCGACGCGCAAAAGTATGACCACTTTTAATATATTCGCATACTTCTTCGCACGGGATTTTTGCTACCAAACGGGTTTTTACACACCTTATATGGTAAAACCGGACAGCTTGGCATCAAATGTGTCTGTTCAAAGTACAAAATCCCGTGCATAGAAGTATGCGAATACATTAAATGTGGTCATACTTTTGCGCGTCGCGCTGTAAGCAGTAGGCCATAGATTTAGCCGCTTGCTTGAAGGCCACCCCCTCCCCATGTAACACTAAATGCGAATATACACATACATCTTTATTCACTATTTTTCCATATTCCAGGTAGAGTATATTACTACCTGTCAGCCGTGTACCGCAGAGAGAAAAAGACAGGCAAGGCAATTAAATGTGTGGATATTGCTTGTCAAAACCTTCATCACACGGACTTAGTCCTGGACACGGCTATGTTGACATACGAAAGAGCAAGCGCGTGGATGGATTTCATCTTACAGTGCGTTGACCCCAAATCTACTTGTCTAGACATCGTAATGTCGGACTTGCGAAAGGCCATTGACCAGATTCTTGCGCTGAAAGAAGACTCCAGTCGACAGCGTTACTTGAAGACCCACCGCTATGCGTTCATGAAGATGGCTATGCTTCTACTGGATTGTCGAACTGCAACTGGTTAGCAAACTTTTCATCTAAAAAAAACTTATTAAAAGTACATTAACTAAGATTCGCTGCATTTTTTTACAGTATGATATATATATATATATTATATATATACCTATTGTGCTTTTGATATGAATAGGCGTTCACTGGGATACCTGTGGTCTGCGCAACTTTTCGATTTTGTCGCACAGAAGAAATCAGGAAAAAACGAAGGCATTTTACGACTGTGATAACACAGATATCCCATTAACAATTTTATTTATGCAAGTTAAACTTAATGCTTGACACTTTTTTACCTACAGGGCGTCAAAGAACTGTTAGCGAAGCAAATATCAAGGAAGCCAAGAAATATCTAGATGTTATAAAAGAACGCTACTGGCAAGAGACAAAACGTGCGGAAAAGGTACAGTTTTTTCTTGCTCAATCAGACTTACATTACCGTATGAAGCTTTATGAAAAGGCCGAGGAACATGCCTTGGAAGCTCTGAGTATGGCGGAAAAATATGGCTTCAATACAGAAATCCAACTTGTAAATGATAGACTTCGAGATATCAGACAATCTTCCGCTCTGACCGTGACCAGGAATGATGGTTCCCATAGCTACAAAAAGCTTGACGACTGCTTGGAGGGTATCCATGACAACAATGCTGGTAGCCATGGTAACAGTGCAATTGTGGATTGTTCTAATGGGAAGAACCATAGCAACACGTCATCCAAATCTAATGCCAGGAACATTCCATCGCTTATTGCCTGTGCTGATGGTCACCATGTCAACACCATAAATGGAACCAGCGCTAACGCTGATGGTGACGATGGCAACACTGGATCTGACGTCTGCACTGATGAGAGCGATAGAAAAACAGAGCCTGGGTCTAGCGAGGGGCATGTTTCTGACGTAAGTGCTTCCTCAGAGTCTGATATGTTGAATTCACCTTCGTATGCTTGATGTAACCCCGCCCATGGCCATTCGTTCACACAACAGTCTTGTAACGCCCAAATAGTAGACTTTTTCCTTGCCATATCACAGAGAGCCCAATTTAGATAAAATTTAGTGACGATGGCAACACTGCATCTGACGTCTGCACTGGTGAGAGCGATAGTAAAACAGAGCCTGGCTGGTGTTTTGAGATCGGTCGATGGTTTTGGCCATACTGTGCGCCAATTGGCTGGATTTTTTAATGGTTCCGCTTTGAAATTCCCAATAAATTTATAAGATCCTTTTAGTGATCTATCATTAGTCTACAATGCCCTAATTCGATTAACTTTTTACTGTAGGATTGCCGAGAAATTCAATCCAATCCAATTATACAGTCACCATACTGGTGTTTTGAGATCGGTCGATGCTTTTGGCCATACTGTGCGCCAATTGGCTGGATTTTTTTAATGGTTCCGCTTTGAAATTCCCAATAAATTTATAAGATCCTTTTAGTGAAATAAATTTTAAAATTAATTAATGCAAGAACGTATTAAGTTCACAATATCTTGACTGTATATTGAAGTCAGTAATATAATCGCGCAATAATATATTATAACAAAATCTCTAATAGGATCTTAATGCCTAGAAATATTAAACCATTTCCCAAGCAATAAATAAATGAAGGTCTACAATACTTCACGTTCAAAGATACATTATATAATTAATACTTTAATTAATGGCTTCACTTTTTTTCGCGGTGATGGTGATGGTGAAAAAATAGAAAAAAGAAAAAAAATGATGATCTTGGTGATGATGATGATGGTAATGAAGATGGTGATGAGAGGAAAGAGGACGATGATGCAGAGGAAGGACAAGAGAAAGAAAAAGGCGGTGAGAAGGAGCTGGAGGACGACGACGACGAAGAAGAAGATGAGTCGGTCAACAGGGAATACTAACGAAAATAAATGAAAAGGGAAATAAAGCAAATAAGGTAATCACGCAAAGAGCGGAATGAAACATCGGAAAAGAAAAAGAAAATAGAAAGGGAAAAGGGAATCCCAAAAAATGTATTTTCTCTCAATCTAAATGTGCGCTTTTTGCGCGAAAATTCCTTTTACAGCAATCTTTTTATCGTGTGTTAGAAATCATCATTTCTAATGTCATAGAACTTCGAGTTCAGAGTAGTTCGGTTTGCGTACTAACGCCATATAGGCACACACACACTTCTATCGTCCGTACAAGGTAGCGTCGCACGGTCGTTTCTGTCTGCGCGATTGTCGATCTGTCCATCCATCTCAAATTCTAAGTTTTTTTCACCAAACAAACAAACTGTATGATCAAACATGTTCAGTGTGTGATCAAACATGTTCAGTGAGTGTGATCAAACATGTTCAAACAGGTCATTCGAAGCGCGCAAAGCATGCTACGTGGACATCCTGCGCTTGCCTACAATTATGCAAATCAGCGCCCAAAAACATAAATTTGATGTTTTGCGCTCGCAATGCATTATTTTAATTTTAAATGGACTAGTCACATGACCAAACAAAATCAAACTTGTTCAAACAGGTTATTCGAAGCGCGCAAAGCATGCTATGTGGACATCCTGCGCTTGCCTACAATTATGCAAATCAGCACCCAAAGACATAAATTTGATGTTTTGCGCTCGCATTGCATGATTTTAATACTCTATTGACTCACAATGCGCGACAACATCAATCGAAAAATATACATCCATCAAATATTTTTTTGTGTTCAGACTAGAGGTATCATTAGTCTTCATTCATAGCTAGAGAAGCACACATTCAGAAAACGAAACTCCCTGACTAGAACGTAAGTAACTTATAGGCTTATAGCATTTTTGAACGCTCGTTTGACTTGCTTACTCTGAATAGATTGTCTTCCAATTCACAGACAATACAGTTTAGAGTACTGTATACCATACATCCGTAAGATAAAACTTGATATGTGTTGAATAATTTCACTATTAAATTTGTAGAAACTAGTGGTAGCACTGAAGAGCAATTTATTAAAGTCACGCAATTATAGCTGCCTTCAGTGTGTTTATTTGTACATGATTCCATGCCCAAATGAAATGTTAGTTTTCAGTAGTTAGTTGATAGCTAAAATACAATAAGCGCTATACAGTTGCCGTCTAAAAACACAATGGCATTTGCATTCCAAAAGTGGGCAGGAACGCTAGAATACCGCTCTCTGCAGATTACACAGGAAGCCCAATGATGAATTCAATGAAATAATTATGACAATTATTTGAGAGGAAACATGAGAATTTGACTTTTCACTCCAAGTATAAGTATAAACTAAACAAAGGAAGAAGGGGAAAAAATAAAGAAAGGAATAAAGAAAGAAAGAGGGGGGGGGGGTCATTAAAAAATTACTAGATAAAAGGGGGGGTCACATTTTTTAAATGTTGAACCAGGGGGGTCATGAATAAGAATACAGTTGTTTGGTTTTTTTTTAGTCTTTTTCTGGAGGGGGGGGGGGGGGGGGGGCTAGAAAATTTTTATATTTGGAAGTGGGGGGGGGGGGGGGGGGGGGGGTTATCAAAATATTCAATTGCTTACCATGGGGGCTAGCATGTTTTTTCTATTTGATTCCTCTAATTCCTCTGCCCCCCTCCCCCCTCCTAAAAAATGAATGCTCCCTAATTAGATAATATCAGAAACTGCAATATGCAATCAGGGTTTTCTTGTCCTCAAAGCAATGATATGTGTGCATGGAAGATGAAAGAGACAAAGAAACAGAGAGAAAGAGAGAGTATGAGGGTAACAGCTGAATAATGATATGTCACCGATCAACCATGCCAAGTGCTTAATTCTGACAAGACATGTAAGTGTAAAACATTGCTCTTTTTGACTAATGCATGCTATAGCAGCTTTGTTTTATAACCTAACCATTGAATAGAATAATTATTTGAACCGGCTTCAAAGGGCCATAATATTTTACAATCAATTAGATCTTTTATATAATCATATGTTAGAGTACAAACACTAAAAGTGTGCAACATAAATACCACTAAATACTGCTAAATTATGCAAATTATATTATTCTCTATTGTTTAATCAACACTATTTAGTGGTAAATAGTGCAGAGTATTGCACACTTTAAGTGTTTGTACTCTACATGGTACAGAAAATGATTAGAATTATTAGACACAGTACACAGGCATCCCAGAGGCAAACAGATAAACATATTGGAAAATTCATAATAATCAGGGAGCTATGAAACACCTGGTAGTGGGTCAGTATACTAATTTGGTCACTTGAGAGTTTGTCGATTTAAGAATTGTCTCAATTAGCTAAAAACTTTCTTGTGGATTGTTCTAGCAGAAGTCACTAACGTGTACACATCAGGTATCTTCTTAGACGGCGCCATCCGCACAGAGATCAAGCTGTCGCAGGACTCCGTCCATGGTGAGACTTCAAGCTCTGGTTTGTAGGAGCCTCCCTTCACGTGTTTGTACCACAACAGAGTCATGTCTGTGCCACTCTCATCTGCATGCAGGACTCTGCCTATCAAAAACTTGGGTTCACTCAAGGTGCTGGATTCTTCCACCACTGCCGCGAACTGCCCAGGCTTGAATTCGTGGCTAGCTTCTCTACCCACACTTTCGGCCGAGGGAGTTGGATCAACATGGCAGGTTTTTTCTTCTCTGACGCTGTCCTTTTATCGTACACTGCCTGATCTGACAATCATAAGTAGAAAATCGATTGATAATAATAATAACAATAATGATGATAATATATTTCTTTAAACAGATTTACAACAGAGAACTTAATTTAAGGAATGTATAAATCTATTGGAATTCTATTAAATATTACAATTTCTACTTCTTCTGCATGTCTGTGGTAATAATTTTTTTTACTTAATCTTTGACAGATACAGACATAAGATGACAATTCAGATACAGTCTCTGGTAGAACAGTATGCAGGCTTAGCTTGAGTGTTATTGGTAGTTAATTTAGATTTATGCACAGACATCAAATCATTACTTCTTCTGAGTTTAATAGGATGTAATTTAACACTTTTAAAAGGATATTTAGGACCAAAAAATAAATAAACAACTGAATCATGCAGTCTAGGTGAGTGTAAGACGTCACTCAACCAGGGACTGACATAAATACTCAAGAGTTTTCAATATTAACTAAGGTTTGTCTAGTCACTAACTTGAGGACATGCTAGCTAACTAACTAACTTGAGGACATGTACTTATGCAAATTGTGTTGATGTGAGCTAAACACACACATAAACCAATCAGAGTATATTATTTCTGAAGTGAACTTTTCTGATTGGTTGATCTGTGTGTTTAGCACACATCAACACAATTTGCATAAGTACAGTTTTAAATGGGAACCTGTTTACAATACAATGACAATAATAATAATAATGTCTCCTCTCTCTCTCTGTGCAAATTATTTCAACAGCCATAGGAATGGTCGCTTTTGTAACATGTTTTTGCCACTTTTGTTACATCATGTGTCGCTTTGGTAACTCTATGGCGTTTTGGTAACCTATATGTGGCGCTGTTGTAACGCGATGTGGCGCTTTTGTAATGCAATGTGCCTCTTTTGTAACGCGATGTGTTGCTTTTGTAACGCGATGTGCCGCTTTTGTAATGCGGAGTGTCGCTTTGGTAACGCAGTGCCTTGCTGTGCGAATTAATACATTCACGAAGATTGTCTCACCACCGTGTTCCTACACGTTCCTGGTCAAGGAGCTATAGGTGTCCCTTTTGTAGGAGGGACCTCCTTCTGCATAATGAAGGGATACCATACCAAATGCTTCCAACAGTATGGCAAACTATGTACAGGTGTACATTTCAACCTTCAACATCTACAATCCAATACTGGGGTATAACTGTAGATGATTCATTTGATATTGAGTTCACCAATACCAATCCAGCAGTTAGTACAATCATGAACATAACATTGCAGCAGTAGTCATCATAAACAGCAGGAAGTAAAGGAAGTGATATCCAACTGATTGACATTCATCTATGGTGGACTAGCAGCGAAGCTACATCAATTAGAAGATTTTTTAGTTACCGCCAAAACCATTCTTATTCGTCCTTTGTATAATGTGTACAGTATAATTAACCATGTTATATTTGTTTAAATGTATATAGTACATATATATACTAGAAACATAGATTGGGAAATTCCAAAGGAAACCTAAGGATAACCCAAAGATATCCCAATAATTCCCCATTTTTTCCCCAAACTGAAAATTCAATATTTTTTCCTGTGGGATATCTTTGGGTTATCTTTGGGTTATCTTTGGGTTTCCTTTGGAATTTCCCAATATTGGAAAAACAATGTTGGGGAAAAATACCAAGAAAATCCCAGTTTAACCTAATTGGAAATTCAATATTTTTTTATAGTAAATAACCGTAAATAACTATAATATTTTACCTTAATTTACGGCATACTTGAGCCAATTATCATCAGCTGCTTCATTTAGCTGCTAAATGCTTGAATTTAACATAATTCATACAAAACTCTTATAGAAAAAGTAGCTTTTTACTGATATACCGATATTTCTTACAAGATTGTCCGCCATTTTTATTTTATAGTTAACGCATGCGCAGACGTTTGACCGCGGTGTTACCTCCATGATGCTTTGAGCGCTTTTGAGCTTACTCAGAACTCTACTGCGCATAGAGCTTGTTGACTCTCTTACATTTGTGCCGAATAGAAGGTAAGAAGCAAAATATTGAACTTAATACGTTCTTGCATTAAGAGTGGAGTAATATGGTCATATTTTCACAGTGATTCTGTATTTCATCGCAACGGACATTCATGCTCTCAAATTATCACAATATTCCCCCACATTATATTACACGGGTGAGGACAAAACATGGACCCCCGGTCCATGGACCCCCTTCATGGACCCGGTCCATGGACCCCATTGTGGACCCGGTCCATGGACTACCCCATACAAAAAAATTTTTTTTTTATACGAAAACTCGACTGAGATTATTGTAATACTTATCTTATACGTTTATTCAACAAACTATACGAACTATGAGCTTGTAAAACTTATCTCGCTTCACGATCGGCTAATGTTAACGTGGAATTTCTCCTCTAAAGAAACCAAAATACAACGATCGATACATCGACTACCCGCCATTTTAGTTGGCACCAAATCCCCTCGCGGCCACAGGAAGCCCGACCTGTTATGAAAGGGCGGTACAAGGTGGGAAGAATCGCATTCGCATGTATCGATCGTTGTATTTTGGTTTCTTTAAAGGAGAAATACTTAATAAGATGACAGGAAAAAAGCAGAAAACCAACTCCAGGAATGACCTTAGGCTTCTTGGGATCTATCGGTGTCCGGCAAACTAACTAAAGACAGCTATTCCACGTTAACATTAGCCGATCGTGAAGCGAGATAAGTTTTACAAGCTCATAGTTCATATAGTTTGTTGAATAAACGTATAAGATAAGTATTACAATAATCTCAGTCGAGTTTTCGTATAAATAAGTGTTTTTTTTTGTATGGGGTAGTCCATGGACCGGGTCCACAATGGGGTCCATGAACCGGGTCCATGAAGGGGGTCCATGTTTTGTCCTCACCGACACTAGAGAAAAACGTTTGCGCATGCGTGCCATTCAGCACGCTTTCCAAGAAATTATAGAGTTTTAGTGAGAAAATAAATGCTTGTTTTCTCCGAGTATACAAAAAATTTCGTGGGTATGCTTTTGTGAGACCAAGATAATGTGTTAATAAAGACAATATGAAAGAATTAGCCTTAAGTTTCAAGAACTGATCTTAAGTTTTGGCATTTTGTAAAGACTATTCTTTAGGCAAGTGTGAAAGTCAAATTTGAATATTTTTACAATAGCACGAAGACACTTTCGACTAATTTGCATACGGACTTAGAGCATGCGCAGACGTTTTTCACGCGTGTCGTCCTCACCGTCTTTTGACGGCATCCACGTCAATAGAGACGGTGGCGCCATTTTGAAAGCTCTAAAGCTCTAATTTTAATTTGGTCCCCAGGATCCTCAATGGCAGAGCACCTCAAATTAAAAGATAATCATATGGTCTTTCCTTACGGTTTTTATGTAAACTTGGGAGATGGGTTTCCTACCTCAAGTTATTCATTCTCACGAACAGAATTTGGTAACGCGAAAGTGGTAACTCAAGAAGGCGGCGCCAAGGTAACGACTTATTTATTTCTTGTTATTTTTAAGGCCTTTTTTATATTTTTTCTTGTTTAATTCATGGTGATCCTCTGTTAAAACGTTTTTGATAAGACATTTATAGAGGTAAAATTCCATTTATTTCAAATCAACCCATGAACCAACTTAATTACTCAAGATAGAAATACTCCAATCTTGTGACATACAAATGGATATCTTGACTTAGGTTTTTTGATTGCCTAGCACACAGAAATTCTTGAATTTCACATAAATGTTTTAGTCAAATTTTTCTTTCTCGATAATTTGGTATTTAACTGACAGATATTATATTATGGAATTTATTTCAACCTACCTTAGTTCTTAATTCCACTTCGTTTTTTTCCTTTTAGCTAGTTCTGTCATTGGAAAGCATTTTCGAAAATGCCCTTACTTGTCTTAAATCGAAAGGTATTACAGAAGAGGAGCAGAACGCTTACCAGCGTCTCAACAAGTTCCTGGAAAGTGATGTAGGGAACTGTCCTTGGGCAACGGCCACCACCGAAAAAGAATTTAATGCCATCTTTGCAAATAATGTAATTATACCTCTCACGAGTTCTACCTGCATTATCAAGTGGAAACCTAAGAACATGGAGCACCACAAAAACTTAAAACTGCCAGAGGAGTATGGAGTGCAGGGACTAGTAATAGGTAAGAAAATTTTGCTCCTATCAAGTTATTTCACATAAACTTAAAGGGACACTGTCACGGGTTGCGTATGCATGAGCAAACTTGAATAATACCATGATCACCTCAGGCTCCATTGTTTTTCGAGAGACGTTTACTGACTAACATCCCTCCCTCTTTCATGAATGCCTCCAGGAACATTTATAGAACAACTTCCAAGGTCAACATTTGAATGAAATTTCTAAATTATTCCAAGCTATCTAAATAACATTTTGTCAAAAATAGAACAAAATTCACCTTCTAAATTTAGATATATTAGCAATTTTAGTGTGCTTTTACAAAATCCTTGATTTGTCTTCACAGTTTCCACAATTTGCAGCAA